>JAPSGF010000054.1:3074048-3087205 GCA_035772895.1 Perdix hodgsoniae
GGGGGGGGGGGCGGGCGGCAGGAAGAGGAAGCGGCGCTCTTCGCCGTGCTGAAGCGGAGAGCCGAGCCGAGCCGAGCCGAGATGTCGCTGCGGGGCTGGGCGCTGGCCGTGCTGGCGGCGCTGACCCCGGCGGAGCGCAGCCGGTCGTACGCCGTGCTGCAGAAGCAGAACCTGGGTAAGGAGCGGAGGGGGGTTGGAAGGGACGGGACGGCTTCGCTTTGTGCCGCACGGCGGGGACTTAACCTGTCGGCCTCCTCCGTCGCAGTGCTGCTGGGCAGCATCCTCAGCGCCCTGCTGCTCACCATCGTCCTCATGGCCGTCTGCGTCTACAAACCCGTCCGCCGGCGGTAGCGGCCGCGTCCCGGGGCTCGAGGACGTCGCCGTCACCCGCACGGACCACCCGGAGCCGCCCCGCGTGGGTCCCGCTCGGCATCGCCGCATCCGCTTCGCGGTGATGGCGGTCCCAGCCCCAGCGCTGAGCACCGGAGCGGCCGTGGACGAGGACCCCATCCCAGCTCCGGGAGCCCCGCGTCGGAGCTACGGCCGGATCCGCGCCGTGCAGCTTTCGGTGACAGATTCAAGGGTTTACACTGAAGTCACACGTGCGTACGGATGCTGCTACATTTTTGTTTTGCACTGCTGGGAGTAGCAACTGGAGTTTTGCTTATCGAGTATTGCTTTGGTATTTAACATAGGGGTCAGGGGTAGTAATTTATTTTAGATCTTTAAAACTGTACCTCCGGGGTAAAGGTGGGGCTCAGCTCTGCGAGCCCCCTCACACTGCTGGTCTGGCTCTGTAAGGGCAGGCAGAGCTCCTGGAGCTGGGGGCTCCCTTTGCTGCTGCTCTGTGCATCAGTAAATGAGCCTGGCCTGGAACAGAGCTCGTTCCTAATCTCAGTGAAGCACAAATGAAGGAACAAGCTAAGGGCAGGATGTTTCTTTCTGATCTTCTCCTTAGTTGCAGAGCTCTGGCTCGCTGATTTTTGCATCCTTTGTTCCCTGTGACACCGTGCCCATAGCTGTGTGCTTGTTTGTGGGGGCAGCTCTGAGTTGAGCTCCCCGCAGCAGCGTTGTTTGCATTCATTCTTCACCCCCTGCTCTGTCTCTCTGTACAAATAAAAGAGAAGTAAACACTGCAGGACTCCTTTATTTATTCATGGACGTTCAGCTGTAGCTGCGTGAAAGGCCAAGCAGCCCCAGGTCCCAGCTGTGAGCTTACTGCTTGCAGGACAAGGGAGGAGAATGAGCAAAAGGATTTCCTAGTGAAGCATGTCATGAGTTACCATGGAACATAACCCAGCTCCAAAACAACAGCCCAAGAGCCCCCGCTTTGTCTCACTTCCATCCAGCACAGAAATAGGGCCACAACTTACAGACCTTTAGGTGCTGCTATGTAGGGATTCAGAACACAGATGCAGCTCTTTGTAACTGAGGTTCTGCTTTCCCACACCATCCCAAAGTCGGTTCAGGGAACTGAAATTGACAGGCTTTATTTTTGGACAGCAGTGTTAATATGAACATACAGTGCAACTTACTCCTGCTTTTTCCCCCCCATCTGTTACTCCCAAGAAGGTGAATACAGAACTGACCAAGAGCACTGAAGCCTCAACATCAGCCTGCCTTTAATTTGCTGAAGACAGTTCACTGATCCCCATTTTAATTTTTCCTCCTCACCTTTGAGGTGCTCACTAATGAAAAGCAAAGTCAGACAGCATGCTTACAAAGGTAACAGCACTCTTTATTTCCGCTGGAGGAAAAAAAAAAAAACAAACAAAACCAACACAACATCACCTTTTAACCCATAATGTTGTCAAGAGCTCAATGCAAGGCTTATTCCTTTTCCTGCAACCCAGAAAGTCACAGTAATCCTCTTGTCAAAGAAAGATGCAGTTCCAACACAGCCCCTCTGCCCCCATGCAAAGAGTTGCATCCCCCATTCCTGCAGCCACCAGGAAGCTATGGACGGTTGCAAGCTGCAAGGTTAAGCACAATGCAGATAGACACTGAATTTTAATTGCCAAAATATGGATTATTGGTTTAAAAATGAAGTTCTAAGCTACCACACATCTCTCTGCTTGTGTTGTGATGGCTTTAAAGGGAGTTAACAGCTGGTTGCACAGAGCTGCCCTGGTTTGCTTGAGAAGTGCAGGGTTAGGCAGCAAGACGACAGCGTACGTACCATAGGTTCTCACTGCCCTGTGAGCAGGGACTGAGCAATACTGCTGCTGTTGGACTGCTGTAAGGCCTTCCTGTGGGCGTACATCGTTGTGTACATGGAGTGCACTTGAGAGACACAGTGTGCGTACTGTAAACACTGACAGAAGTGCAAGTAGAATAGCTACAACTCTACTGTAGGAGGAAAGACCTGAGGAAAGCTGTTAAAACCTATTTCTGAATTGTAACGATACCATTTCAAGGAGGGTAGTCATCTTGGCTTGGTTTAAAAATCAATAAAAAGATTCAGATAAAAAAAGTATGTATTCACATGAAGGATAAGCGTTTGAATTTTAAAAAGCAACACACATTTTCCCTTTCAGATGACAGAATTAAAACTGATCTTCCAATAAGCATACATTAAAATCTCAACTGACTTTTCTCCTGTTTGAATTCAGCAGCACCCAACATGCATGCACACACACAGTGATCTCAAGAAGCACCTGTATCTATCACTTATTTCCTTGCTGCCCTCTGACTATGGGAACGAGCTGGTGTTGAATCTCTGCAGAAAGTGCTACTTTAGGAGGATGGTCCCACTTGAGGAGCTAAAATTGTACTGGCTGCTTGGTTTGTCTGATTTCAGAAAGCGCTAGTTTAATCTCATGCTTGGATTAGCTGTTCAAGTATAAAACTATCCCTTGTAAGCAGGAGCATATGATAAAAGTCTCAGTGACTGGAGAGGAAATAATCATGTATAAACAAAACTAACAGAGCATCTGTCAGCATGAAAACTACTGTATGTATGTGAATGCATAGAGATACCTTCCATGTAAGAACTGGAAGAAACAGAGACAATGGCTTTGAATTACTCCGAAGTGACTATGCAGATGAGTATTTCTTTGGTAAGTAATGAAGAAGTTTCCCTTCTGAACTCCTCGTAAATCAGGTTTTTAAACTTCAACGTAACCCTAAAGCCTGGTGCTAAGCAAGCCTTCCACCTGCTCTTCAATAAACACGTTTAGATAAAAGAATGTCACAGCTAAGGCTGCACAGCTGGGCAGTTTAACATAATGCCCAGTTACTGAATCTCCCTCAAAAATAATAAAACAATTTAAAAAACATCAGCTGCTGTAGCTGATATTACAATGACAATGAAGAAGGCAGATGAAATGTTTACTTAAGCAATCCAGGAGTGGTCTTCAGCCTGAGAGCTCTGAAAGCCTCCAGCTTCGCACAGATTTGGTCATCCTTATTTCAAGAGTTATTTTTCCACAAGAGAAAGCTGTAGAACTTGCTGCAGCTCTGCATCTTCCTCCTCACGGCGCTGCCTCTCTCGCTCCTCCTGCTCTCGGACAGACAGCTCCATGGCAAGCTGCAAGTCTTTCTCAAAACTAGAAGGCTCGCTAGGGCTGCTGCACTGTGAATTACCTGTGCTCGTTAGATAGCTCTCCTGCAGTGCCCTGGAGAAAGCAGAAAGACAGAACTTAGAGAAGGAGAAAAGATAGAGCTGCTTTTGTGTTTCTTGCAAGGCTCCACCCTTGCAGCTTGTGTTCAGTCTGCAAGCCTGAGTCACAATCTTACAGGGCAGAAAGCAACTCTCAGTGTAAGATAGCAGTACTAACAGCCATATGTAAAACTTGTTCTTCTGGGGTTCCTCAGGAATATACCAACCCAGAGGGGACAAACTCGTAGCTTTAATAGCAGAACAGAAAGGCTGTGTAATACAAGAAAAATCAGTTACATGTGCAGGACAGTTCTGGAGCTGAGCTAAAGGGACACACTATGCAGACTAGTGAGGCCCAGCCTGGAGCTCTGGCTTGTTGGAAAAAAGAAAAAAAAGCTAAGTTTGAAGCAGCACAGAAAGACAGACCTTGAATTCTGTGCATCTGCCACCTGTCTTCAGAAAAAAATTGCTTCATGCTACTGTTGGACATTCTTTGGTCTATGCATGACTTGACATGCATGACTATGCATTTGGTCCTTATGCATGACTTGACAGAAGAATAATTAGTTACCTCTGATACTGTATATTGAAGTCCTGTGAATATGCAACTGCTCCATTGGAATGAGCTCCCACTTCCTAGAAATTGAAGAAAGAATTTCACAGAGTGGCAGTGCAACTCACTCTTATTTCTTCTTCAGAATAAATTACTCTATTTTCCTCCTCTGAGGTTCTTGGAAAATCCACCCTACGTGGCACTTTGTACATAATGGCTTAATTTAGAGATACAGCTATTGCTGCACATTTCCTGTCAAAGCTGACAGATCTGCACTGAGCAGATTACAACACACTTACTTTATTTCCACTGGATTCCAACAGGCTCTGCTGAATAGCAAACTGCATAATCTCGTTATCTTCATCGTGCACATGTATGTTCCTACCATCATCTTGGACATGGTAAGATTTAGGGATCTCAAACACTGACTGGTCAACCTCAAAATTAGCACCTATAGAAGCAAAATATAGTTAAAACATGGCATAGTATATTTTTGCAAGTTGTTAATAGAAAAAAATCCAATGGATGTTCATACATGATTAACTCCAAAAATGCAGATAAGCCACCTGGGCTACATGTAGCCAGAGGCTCTGGCGAACAAGCGTGGCAGTAAGATGCAGTACAGTCTTAGGTAAGGTAGCTGAACCCTGACAGAACCACAGTGGAAGGGTGAAAGAGATAAATACTCAAGTAGCTCTGACTTCTCTGGAGTTATTTGCAGTGGATGTAGAAGCTCTTCTGCTCGCTCCAGAAACAGAAACACAAAAGAGATGCCATCATTGCATTCTTCACTCCTCACCTGAATCCCCCTGTACACCTCCACCCATTTGTGGTGATGTTCTCTCAGCTGTCCTGCAGCTGTTGACATTTTCAAATGTAATTCGAGCATTCAGCACATGAAATAAGGGAATTTCTATTAAAAAATAAAATCTGTATCAGAAAGAGAAGTCTGTCATTCATTTTCACACCTGCAGTCACATATAATCTCATATAATCCGTAAGCAGCATATCACAACAACAAAGTGAACCACAACTCACATCACCAAGAACTTGCCCTTAGTCTTTGTCATTCTGCCTCATCCAGTGAGGTTATTAAAAAAAAAAGATTTGCCAAACCAAACACATTGAAACTACAAGGAAAGGGCTAGACACAGCTCAGTCTTAAATTACATCATCTTTAAATCATGCTTCTATACAGGCCATTGAGAATTTGGACCCCATGTTCCCAGACATACGTAGCATACATCTTGGTTCTTGTGTTTTCATTGTTAAACATTACCAATTTTGACAGGGAATCCTGGTGGAAATTCCAGAGTGATGAAATCCCTCAGTCTGGCAAAATGAGCACTAGTTCTGGCCATCAGATCAATGATTGGAGTTACTTGCTCCACAAGGGACAAGGGAAACTCTTCACTCATCCACAAGGTCGCTTTAAATCTGAAAGGATAAGTTGCATAAAAGCATCTTAAGTATACAGTTACAGAAACTAAAAAAGCAAAATACATAATGCTTCCACCTGCTTCATACAAAGAGCAATAGTTACTGCTTTGAGAAACAAAACCATACTCTTGGTCAGGCTAAAGACAGGCCATAGGAGTTCCTTGACACCTTGCAATAGGGAAGGGGCAGGTATTTGAAAAGTTACAGCACTAGAACTAAGAATTAGTCCACAGCTGATTACTTCAAGATGCCTCTTCTAATTAGCATTGCAAGGAGAGTGAAACTGTACTGGATGTTTGTAAAACACAGTTTCCAGAGGTTAGAGGACTGGCAAGAGACAGATTGGAAATAGTTAAGTTTCATTTCTCACTTCTGCGTTCGAATGGTGACTTCTTTGGGTCTTCCTATATCTCTGCCTTTCAAATCAAATTCTGGATTGAAGTATTCCTCCGGAGTAATAGCAGTAGGGTTGTTACTTGTGGCATACTCTGTTGTCTTCACTGCACTCTACATAGCAAGAGAGAAAAAGACCAAAGTACAAAACAAGCAGTACATACCCCTTATGAAGGAGCTCATTATCTCTTTTAGCAGCTAGAAAATCTGTATCTGCTATGTTTAAATGTGTCCAGATTGAAGGTGGTTTCTAAAGCCATGCTGGGACCACTAACAACCCTTTCCAGAAAAAAAAAAGCACAGGACACAATGCTGATACAGAGTTATTAAGTGTTTCTGATACCACATTACCCTCATCCCAGATTATCCGTAGGCTGGCACTAAAAATGCCTTGCTTAGGTTTAACCATTGCTGCTCACATCCCAGCCCTTGTTTTGCTATAGGATTCTACATCTTTTTCATGGGAGCATTCAAAAAGTATATACTACTAATGCAGGGACATTTGAGGGTTTAGAACAAATAAAGATCTCCCCAGGGAAAATTCAAACCTCGTTATCTGAGTTGCTGCAGAGCTTAAGAAATAGGAAGAGATTCCATGTGCATACAGCTATCGATACAGATCTCTGTGCCAAAGGGTCCTGTTGTGAGGTCAGACACTCACCTGAGCACCATACTCATGCTCCACTGTACCCAGAAATGATTCCAAGGGGCTCCTGTCAGCTTTAGACAACACGAAGAACAACTTAGCAGCAAAATTCTGTACACAGTAAGCTAATAAGCTAAGCTTCTAACTCAGAGTACAGTAAGCCAGTAACAGTTAAGAGGAAGCCCATGGTCCCTGTAAGCTTCAACAAGCAAGCCCAGGACTGAAAGGTGACAGAGTAAGATGGATACAAGATCCAGAACAGAGGCAAGGATTTCCGAAAGTCTCTATCATCAGATTATTATTCACAGTGCCTCCACTAGTGACCCCCAGACCAAGGCAAGGTATCCATATGAGGCCACCAGCCACATATCTTTCACCAGTTTAAACATTAGAAAGGCTCGTGGGACCAGAAAGGAACAGAAAGCCTAAGAAAAAGTCCAGATGAGCCTTTAAAGCTGGCCAAAACAAAGTAAAGGTATGAATACATTAAAAAGAAGGCATTAGAGAGCCAAAAGGTTGTATTTAATTTCAGTGATCCTATAGGAAAACTACCTTTATATCTTTTCTTTTCCTCTTCTGTTAAGTGTTCCGTTCTGATTTTTGTGACTATATTTACATTGTTTGCCATGTACACCTTTAGAAGAGCAGAAGGACAAGAATCACCACAGGTTACAAAACTAACATTGCCTCTAAAAGAGCCATAAATATGAGCCTAAGACAGAATAAAGCAACATGGATCTGCTTTTTGCTGACAAAGATCTTAATCCTCAACATATCAGCAGTCAACTAGAAATGCTGCACTTGGATTTTTTTTATTGCCTTTGGTATAATGAAAATCCCACCTAGCATTTTCTTGACAGCTCCCTGCTTAAGGCTGAAGCTGTACAGCCACCTGCTGGGCAAGCAGATAAAATAGAAACACCACAAATCAACCAAGGTGGTTCTTAAATTAGTGCTACGGGCTTCTTGTTGCCATCAGTTGTATTTCCTTGCAAAACCGTTACTAGAAGGTGCCCATGGTTCCTCCTCTCTTAAGAGTGAAGGAGTGACAACACAAGAATGAATTCAGTTCTGTTCTTTGGAAGGCAGTTCTAACAGTTACATTGAATTTTTTTCCCTTCCTCTCTTGAAATGCTTTGATCTTCCTCCTCCCCCAGAGCTCCTGGGGATGTGCCACAAGCACCACTCACTCCTCACACAAGTTCAGCACCCTTGAAGATCCTCACTACTACCCTGTTCTGTAACACAATAAAGCCCTTGAGAGCTTAGAACCTTATATTTATATATATATATGTATGAAATATTCAAGAAATAAAGGCATAAAACAACATTTCAGTTAGCCATGAGACCCCTTAGCTGTGTAGAACAGGCTTTACCTTTGCTTCATAACCATTTACACCTTCTGCTTTTTCAGTCTTCCAAACCCAGAATCCAGACGTGGTTCTGCCAAAAAGTGAACACAAGTCTCTAAACTGCTGCACTTCTACAAACACATGGTCCATTTCTTCCCCAAAGTGCTTTGAACAAATGATATTTGATAAGTTATTTGTTTATTAACCCCAGACAAAAGCACAGGTCAGTGTGTCCTTGTGCACACACACCATGGCAGCACTAAGGAAGTCATTCTGCTCCCGTTCTTCAGCTCATGGAAGGAGTCCAGAGGCTTAGCCACAGAGTTTAGATTCAGATGTGGACACTTGAGCCACAGAGGAGGGAGGCAAACTACAATAAGTTATTTAGTCTAGCATTCAGCTCTCAATGCTCAACGAGTTTGACTTCAGAAGTAATCTGACACTGCAGTTTGAGAACCAGTGCTAGCACTTCTGTCTGGGAAGTCTTTGTCTCTTCTGTCTGGGAAGTCTTTGTCTCTGCATGTGTACATGCTGTAGCAAATACAGCTCACTGAACACCACATGGACTAATCCTGAGAAGCTCTGAGGAAGTGCTAGGTATACAGGATAAAGAAACTGCACATATACATCTTACTTGGAAGGTGTGACTGTCAATATTTTGTGTTGATTTATAAGAGAAACCTCATAACTTACCTTTCAAAAGCAATATTTTTTGTATCAAGGCACGTGTTGATAATTGGAGATGTAAGGCGTCTTTCCACTTCTCTTCTTTTTGGTGTCATAGATCCCAGTGTCAAACGTTCCATGTGTTGGGAAATCTCAAAACGTTCCGTGGTAACAAACTTATCATCGTGGTTAATCTCAATCAGTTCTGCCCAACCTTCAGCATCTGTTGGAACAGTACCTCATTTTAAAAGGCAAACAACATACCAGCAGTGCTCCACAATGTAACACACTGCATAGCAAATCAGGGTAGAAGCTAGTTTGTTGCATTTTGCACTCACCAGATTTGGAACTACATTTAAAATTGCATTTTATTTAGAGGCAAGAGAATCAAAGGGGGAAAGCGTGTAAGAATTCGATGCAGAATTTTTGCCCTGTGATCAAATGCTGACCTCAGATTAATGTAGAACAGAGAAATCAAGCCGCCATGTTAAAATACAGAATACCACCTTCAAGACATTCATGGAAACACACACAAAACTTGCTTAAAATTCAGTACTCAGCCTCAACAAATCTTCTGAGCAAAAACAGGGTTTCTCATTGTGGTTTATCCTGCATTTGGCAATCAACACTGCAGACACGGTCAGAAAATACACACCTTCTCCCTTGAAGATCAGGCTGCGCCTTCCCCTCTCCCAGCTCATGTTTTCAAATCCCAGCAATGTGATATCCACTCTCAATTTGGCACCACTTTTCCAGATGCGACAGACATCACTTGGACAAACTCTAGAAACTAGTGGAACTACAGGAGCAAGCAACACACAAATAGAGAATATTCAAAAAACTAAGCACGAGGGAAAACTGGATTCAAGTAGAAATGCTATTTGTAATACATGAATTACTCAGTACTGTGATCATTATCCCACAGGAAACAAGACAGCAGCCCTCTTTAGCTTTCAGAGCAATCAGCTAAGGGGCAAAACCCATTATTTTAATTTAGAGATTAATGTGAAAAGGAATGAAATGTCAGTTCAGACTAAAATGTGAGATGGGCTAAAAACCAATCTCAGTCTGATAAATAGCTGCTTGGAAAATTAAGCCAGCCGTAAATCCAAGCATTCACTCCTTTAAAATGAAAGCAGATACTTCCAAGAAGTCTGTGCAGCCACCAACAACCAAAGACAGGCAGGCAAGACTGAGAAAAGTCTTCAGTGACTGACAATGGTTGAAGTCTTAGTTAAAAACAAAAGGACAACCCCACAAACAGAATGGAAACAAAGAACAATTGTGATACAGAAATACAAAGGGTTATTCTGAGAGGTGATGGTAAGTATTCTGGGGAGCAGGGAACAACAATGCCAATAAGTCTCTCCCCTCACATAGCTTTTGTGACATTGGTGGGAGTGAGTCCTTTTGTCTACTGCTTAGAAGTACCAACAATTAGGATTCTTACCCCAGCTAGTGAACTCCCATTTCATTTCCACATAAAAGTCAGGAGTCTGGGAAAGAAAAAGACCCTATGAATACTTCACTAAACAGTATTGATTTAACATCCAGCACAGCATTTCCCATGAATGTTTTAGATAAAAGGAAAACTCAAAAACAAACAGAGCCTCAATCTAACAAGCATATCATACTTCAGTTTGCTGTTACTTTCTGATGTGCTTTTCTTTATGTTATTACAGAAGCAGCAACACCTTAACAGCCACCTTTGAACACTGAAGTTCATGACTACAGATCTCAAAATAAGGTCAGGGAAAAAGTCTCCACCTCCCACAGCCTACGCAATATGTGAATTGAAAGGAAATAATTAAGTTGCCCAAATTCAAATTAGCTGGACTCTGATCTGTTTGTCTTATTTCAGTTTACTCAACCGAACAGCTGCAACCAGACTTAGAGTCTGGAGTCAACTAAATAAGCACCTCATTAATCTTCTGGAGTAATTCAGGGACTCCTCCGAGCGTCCTGGAGGTCTGCTGATAGTCTCGGTGCTGCAGAATCATATGGACCATCTCTGGATCTCCTGTGCTGATAGCCTCATGTAAAACTGAAAGACACCCAAGCACGAGATGGTTTCACTTTGCTTTCTGAGCAAAATGCACAACGCAGAATGAGTCAAAGTACAGCACCTGCAACTGAGAAGCACTAACACACCATCTCTGTTTTTAAAATTGTCTTTACCTGTCCATCCCTGTGCGTTCTCTTTAGTTACATCTGCCTTGTGCTGAAGAAGGACTTTGGCAGATTCTAAGTAACCCAAGGAAACAGCAAGATGCAGCAAGGTCCGGCCCCGGGGATCACGTTGATCAACATCCTGTTGAGTATCCAAGAGATAAGTAATGCTGACGTTGCTCTAGCAAATGCAGTTAACCACAATGCACTGAGAAGAGTTCACATAAAGCTTGTTGGAAATAACCTAGGAGTTTGCAAACACTGCTGTGCTGCCCTTCTGCCCTCAGTACACTGCAATCTCACTTCCCAACAAAATAAAAAGAGAAGGGCCTACAAACTGGTATCACCATAAAACACAACTGGGCATCCTAGTGATGCTTCTCATTTTAATTCCTGTAATTATTTCCCCTTCTGAAGCAGTCCCTTTTAAGAAAAGACAGTTCTGTGTTCACTGAAGCACACACAGTTAACAGCTCAAGAGAGATTATTGGAGGATTCAATGTACAGCGTAACAGGAAGGGGAAAAGAGGGGAAAAGAAACAAAACAACTCAACAGGCGATTCAACACCAATCTTGTGTAGCACTTTTTGAGAGCATAGAAGCAAATGGTAAGTTACAAGGCATCCATTTTACTGACACACAGAGCACAATGAAGAGCAAATGCATTTCATACGAGTCACTAAAAAATAAACTACACAAGCATAAATATCCAAAACATGCAAGCACAACATACTCATACCTTACATATCTTTCACTATTAGCTTAGAGATTTGAAACAGAAGAGCATCTATAACTAAAGGAAAAGGGGAAAGTCAATAGCAGAACAGGAAAGTTATTATGCAAGTTAACGCGGTTATCTGACAGCATCAAGTTTGAAAGATCACACACAATGAGGGAAGCTTCACTTTAAAGCATTCTTTTCTCATTTCTGTTCTGGAATACCAGTGCATCTGCTTCCCCACTTCCTACAACTCTGATGCTAATTGCATTAATGTGGGAAGGACATTACATAGGCTAACCAGTAAATCACTATTCCACCCCTCCTTGCCATACCCAGTGCAGCTGGCAAAGTGCCTTTTGATTCCTTCACGCGCCCCTCTGCCAGCAAGAAGCTTATCCCAAGGAAGCAGGAGGGAACAGATCTTTGGAATACTTTAGAAGGGAAAAAATAATATTCAAAAGCAGATAAAATAAGAGATGGACACATCTCATCTCAGCACGCTGCTCATTGCCTCACAGGGAGGAGTGCTTAAGGGAGGGAGGAGCACCCACAGGTGTGGATGCTCACTTAGCCCCAGTTCTCACAAGGACAAGCAGCACAAGGATCCTTATCTGATTACAGATGTCCACACATCAAAATGTTACTGTAATAGAAATAAACTGAAGCAGTGTACCAGCAAGGTTAAAGACTCTGTTAAGGATTAAGATTAAGTGAATTAGATGAAAACTAACTGCATTCCAAAGATTCTCCTTGAAAATCAGGAGAGGTGCATGCTCTCAGCAAGCATTAGTAAGTCGTGGAGCACTGTTAGAACTGCAGACGGCAATCACCAGTCAGGAGTGGCACAGCCCAACTTGGGATCGTGTCCTTGTGGTGCCAGGCAGAATGCAATGAGTGTGTTCTGCTCTCAAATGATTCCCCCCCCACCTCAGTGTGCACCTGAGCCCTTACAAAGTGCCTCAGCACAAAGGATACTTCAGCCTGAGCTCTGCTGCAGCATTTCAGACTGTTACTCCCTTACGTCATTACTATTTCTCCCTCAGCCATCCCGAAGAGGGAACAGCTTTGTATTTTTCTACTCTACAGCATAAAACAATGAATCTATTTTTTTTTTTTTTAAACAGAGATGCTGAGAATGCTCCAGCCAGTATAAAACTGCTGCCTCTAAGCACGGCTAGTCCTCAGCAAGCCACAGCCTGCCCTCATCTCCAGCAGCAATTGCTCTGCTGCACTCTGACTTTCCATTAAGCTAAGCTGTGCTTGCTCCTTATTTACACAGAAAAACAATGCAAGTCCATCACATCCCTATACCTTCTTACCTCATTCCCAAACCCACAAATAGACGCAGAAGGACAACAGTCCCACCAGCCTGGCACAGACCCGGGACACAGCCGAGGCTCTCTCTGCCCAGGAGGGCAGCAGTTACCTGTTCTTGCAGCTCTTCATCCAGCCGCCGGTACTCATTGTTCCACACCAGGACGTGCAGGGGGAACGCACTGCTGGCCCTGCCGGGGGAACTCATCATGCCACACACCTGCAGGAGCGGGGGAAGCGGGCAGCCTGCCCTCACTGCCCCCCCCCCCCCCCCCCCCCCCCCCCCCCCCCCCCCCCCCCCC
>JAPSGF010000054.1:3087305-3121557 GCA_035772895.1 Perdix hodgsoniae
CCCCCCCCTCAGGACCCTTCCTCAAACCACCATCCCTGGGGCCTCCCTCAAGTCCCTGCTCCTGGGGTCCCCTTTAGGCTCCAGTTTCTGCCCCCCAGCCCTCATCCCTGTGGCCACATCCCTCCCCCCTCCCTGACCCCCACTCCTGTGACTCCCTATGAGCCCCTCACTCCTGCCCCCATTGCCTCAGGCCCTCTCTCCTGGAGCCCCCCTCAGACCCCTATCCTTGGGTCCCTCTCACACCTCAGATTCTCCCTTCTCCTCCCCTTTCTTTCCCCTTCTCCCCCCAGACCCTCAGCCCTGGAGTTCCGCTCCCGCCCCCCCCCGACCCCATTCCTGCACCCCCCCTCAATCCCTCCCTCCTGCTCCCACCCCTCTCCCCAGAGCCCTGCCGCTCTTTTCCCCGCATCCCGAGGCCCCACCTCAAACCCCAGCTCCCTCCCGGGCCGTGTCCTCACCCCCTTCCCTTCGTCCCTTCCTTTCCCTCCAGGGCAGCGGTAAGGGCGGCCCACGGCACGGCAGGCGCGGAGAAAAGGGCGCCGGGTTCCGCCGTCAGCCTGCCGTCACCGCCGGGCCCCGGACGAGCGGAAGTCGCTGTTCCCCGCTCATCCCCCCCCGCCTACATACGGGCCGTCCCGCCCGCCGGCTCCGCCATCGCTCTCTGTTCTGGAGGGGGGGGGCGCCGCTGCGGCGTAATACGGGACGAGGCGCCCGCTGAGCACCGCGCCCCCCCGCCTCCGGGCGGCGTTGGTTTCGCCCGTCCGCCCGCCCGCCCTGTCGCGGAAGTAGGAAAAGCGCGCAGCCATCGCGGGTGAGGGCAGCGCCTCCGGCCGCCATCTTGAGTCGGGGCAACGCTACGGCTTATGGAGCCGCGGCTCCGTCGAGCGCAAGCGGTTTGGTGAATAGCGCCGGCGGCGTAGCGGGCGGCGCTGCCGCGCGCCTGCGCGTTGCGGGTTCGGCTCGGCCGCCCGGCGGGGCTGCGGCGGCCCCGTGAGCGCGCGGCAGGAAGCGGGCGCCCCGCTCAGCGCCGCGATGTCGAAGCGCCTGAGGAGCAGCGAGGTGTGCGCGGACTGCAGCGCGCAGGGTGAGGCCGGCGGGGGCGAGGAGGAGGAAGAGGGGAGGAGGGGGAGGAGGAAGAGGAGGAGGAGGGGGCGGCCGGGCCCATCCCCACCCCCTGCCCCGGGGAGGCGCAGGCAGGTGCCGCTGGCGGGCGGGGAGCGGCGGCGCCGCGCGGGTGGGAGCCGTGCTGACAGCGCCGCGGGGACAAAACGCTGCTCCGAATGCAGCGACCCGTCCCCGCTGCCGCTCGGAACCGGTTGGTTTTGGGGGGGTTTTGTTGTCGTTTGATTGATTCGTTTGTTTGTTTTTGGAATAACGGCGTGGGTTCGCCGCCCGCCTCTGCCGGGTCGCTGCGTTTTCGGCGGGTTGCGTTTGCCCGCGTTGCGTTTTTCTGCTCAGCCGATCTGATCGCCGCTGCGGGCGGTGGAATGAATTAAAGCGTTGCAGCGCGAGCCGATGGGGACGGCGGTGCGACGTGGGGCAGCCGGGCCGGCTGTGTGGGGAAGGGAATTGCGGGGTCCGAGGGGACGCAGAGGGCAGTCAGACCCTGGCAGCGCCGCCCAGAGCCGCGGCGCCCCGTCCCTGGAGCTGCCCGAGGCCGTGGATGGGCGCTGGGCAGCCGAGCTGCGGGCAGCCGGCACACGGCGGGGTCCCGGCCCGTTCGGAGCTGCGGGGTTTGATCCACGTTGGCTTCCCCGGCTTCTCTTTGGGACCGCGGGTGGTTGTGGTGCTGGGCGCGACTTTACGTGCTCTTTTCTGATGCGTTTCCTATGCTGGGGCAGGAGCTCACTTCTCGTACCCGCAGAGCGCGCCTGTCCTTGCACGCTTCCTGTTTTGAAGCGCTCTGCCATGTTCCTGAAAGCGAACTTGAGAGATCTTTTGAGCTTTTGTTGTGTTCTGCCATCGGTGTAAGCGCATTTGAGTCGTATTCGTACCCGTATCGCCTTGAAAAACAGACCAAACTCCAACACAGACATCTAATTTGAACCTGAAAGAACAGTCCTCCTATGGCCTGACAGCCCTCTGTCATAACCAACGTGTCTGAACTGAATGGAAGCCCACACATCTTCGTGTAGTTCAATTAAAACACCACTTGCAATGAAACCAGCGTGACTTTGAGAGCAGGTTGCAGTGCTGAGCTCCTGCTGCTGTTTGACCAGCCTTGTACACAGCGTGTGGGAGCTCAGGTTACCAACAAGGCTTCTGCTTTTCTCTTCAGAAGAGTGCTGAAGCCTCCTTTCTGCTCTGGAATGGCCAAATAAACAGGAGTTTACTTTGCTGTAGCTGAACGAAGCCGGTTGTGTTGCATTTTGAGTGAGCAGATCGTGACCACAGAACCACCAAGGCTGGAAAAGACCTACAAGATCATCCAGCCCAACCATCCACCCATCACCAGTAGTCCTCATTAAACCACATCTCTCAACACAAAATCCAACCGTTCCTTGAACACCTTCAGGGTTGGTGACTGCACCACCTCCCTGGGCAGCCCATTGCAGTGCCTGACCACTCTTTCAGAGAAGCAGTATTTCCTAACGTTTAGCCTAAAATCTCCCCCGGTGCAGCTTGAAGCCATTCCCTCTAGTTCTATCACCAGTTACACGAGAGAAGAAGCCGACCCCCAGCTCAATACTGCCTCCCTTCAGGTAGTTATAGGGAGCAGTAAGGTCTCCCCTGAGCCCCCTCTTCTCCAAGCTGAACAATCCCAGCTCCTTCAGCCACTCCTCATAAGGAGTGCTCCTGTGCTCCAGACCCTTCACCAGCTTTATTGCCCTTCTTTGAACCTGCTCCAGAGCCTCAGTATCTTTGCATCCTTGTCTTGCAGCCAGGGGCCCAAAACTGGACACAGAACTCAAGGTGCGGCCTCACCAGAGCTGAGTACAGGGGGACAATCACTGCCCTGCTCCTGCTGGCAGCACTGTTTCTGATATAAGCCAGGATGCCATTGGCCTTCCTGGCCACCTGGGCACACTGCTGGCACGTGTTCAGCCAAGCATCAGTCAGTACCCCCAGGTCCATTTCCTCTATGCAGTCTTGGAGCCTCTCTGCCCCAAGCCTGCAGTGTTGCCTGGGGTTGTTGTGGCCAAAGTGCAGGACCCGGCATTTGGCCTTTTTGAACATCATCCCATTGGCTTCAGCCCAGCTATCCAGCCTGTCCGAATTCCTCTGTAGGGCCTCGCTACCCCCGGGCAGATCCACACTTCCAGCCAACTTGGTGTCATCTGCAGACTTGCTGAGGGTGCACTCAGTGCCCTCATCCAGGTCATTAATAAAGATATTGAAGAGGATGGGCCCCAGCACAGACCCCTGGGGAACAGCACTGACCAGTGACTGAAACCAGGAGCACAGTGGCTTTCAGATCACATTGATGTATGAATGAGTGCATGATGAGGCTGTCTGTAATGAAAAGGGACGAGGCTCGTTAGTCTGGAAGGATGCCTCCAGCCTTGGGTTGTTAGGCTGGGGTTAACATAGCTCATTTTATGTTTTTTCTCTCTTAGAAGTGAAAGTTGTTAAAATAACGGAATGTTTAACAACGAGGATACAAGCTCCTTATTATTTTGTTTTTTTAAATTAGACTAGTTTTTTTTTCTCTACAAAACACACTTCAGTTTGGCTCTGAGCTAAGTGATAGTTATCTATCAGCAGATGCTGCCTTCCCTTGTGAGCTGTGGCTCGAAAGGGTTTGCCTGCATTGCCTTCAGCACACACAGCATCAGCTCTGCTCAGAAACCACAGCAGTGATCAGATCTCACGTTTCGTGGATTCAGTGTATTTATTGCACGGGTCACAGCAGGAGATTTTTGTGATGCACAGTTGCCTAGATGTATTCTGACAAGATGTAGAAGAGCTCTCATCAGATACAGGCTTGTGTTGTACTCATTCAGCCTCAAACCCACTTCTGGATTTGGAGTTAGGTAGTTTTCCAAAACAGAAGAGATCTTGAATTCCTTTTTCCTCCTGCAGTGTGCCTGCTCTGACAATCTGCCTTGCTGCTCACATTCTCTTCCTGCAGGGTTCTTGGCCCGTGGAGCCTCTTCTGTCACTGACAGAAACCGGAGTTGCTTCTGAGAGCAGTAAAGCTAAAGTTAAAATGCAGAGTTCTAAAACACAGAGTCATTTTACATACTGAAATACAAAGTCATGTCGCCTTCTGTGGTTGTAATAAATGTATTCTTTTTCAGATCCTTGTTGGGCATCCATAAACAGAGGAATTCTGATTTGCGATGAGTGCTGCAGCGTTCACCGGAGTTTGGGCCGTCATATCTCCCAAGTGAGACATCTCAAGCACACACCATGGCCTCCAACACTGCTGCAGGTGAAGAGCAATGGCATCTCCTCCTTCGTTAAAGCTAGAATTTCTTTGTGGTGTTTCGAGAGAGAGATATATAAATAATCTTTTATTTTTCTTGTTTTTGCCGTGGAGGATTGATAAAAGCAGTACTATCAGGCTTTTTTATTTGATACCTTTGTTTTGGGAAGGGACCTTCAGTTTTTCTTTCAGACTTCTGCTATGCATCTGATTCAGCCTAAATCTTCAGCGTATAGCATGCTTCTCCTTGATAGAGATGTTGTGGAGAGAATTTGAAGGGGGTCCATATTACATTCCACACAACAGCCTCCTAAACATCAGCTGGGCTCTGATACCCCAGTAGGCTTTAGGCACTGGTGAACAGAATATGAGTCAGTGCCATCCTGCTGCTGGCTTCACAATACTTGCAGCTTACTGATGAGCCAGTCTGTGCAGCTGGCAGCAAACATTCTTCACTCCTGCCTGTATACATTTTGGATTTCAGATGGTTGAAACACTGTATAATAATGGTGCTAACTCCATATGGGAACATTCATTGCTGGACCCTGCTTCTGTTATGAGTGGAAGGCGCAAAGCAAACCCTCAGGATAAAGTGCAGTAAGTGGAAAATTACAGATCTTTTCTTTGTAGAGGTGTGATTGTTTTATTCAGCAGTGACGTAGGCAGCGAGGTGTGCATGGGAACCTAAGCATGTTTTGTTTCTGAAGATAGCAGAAGTAGTCAAGTAGTTGTTTGTTCACTGATGTCCTGGTTTTATGGTCTTTCACTGGTATTCCGTATCATCAGATTTTCTTTTTTAACATAATTCTCAATGATTTCTGTTCAGTTCATTTCAAAGATGGAAATACAGCTTCAGTTCTATGAGCTGTTGATTCCTGATGTCTTACTTGGAATAGTGATAGTTGATGTCTGTTGTTTCGAAAGCACTAACATTTCTTCCCATTTTGTTGCTTGGGGTTTCTCTGCAGTCCCAACAAAGCTGAATTCATTAGAGCTAAATATCAAATGTTAGCATTTGTTCATCGCTTGCCGTGCCGTGAGGATGACAGTGTAACTGCCAAAGATCTCAGTAAGGTGAGTTTACTGGTGGCTCTTTTCTTTTCATCCTGGCAGCATACAGAAGCTCCAGCTTGTGTGTAACAGCACACTGAAATCTAACTGTATTTAGTTGCTTTTGACTTAACTGTTGCTGCTATTCAGCGCTGTTATGTAAACAAACACAGCTTGACTTCAGCCTGAAGCAGCTTTTTATGTAATATATGAATATATAGAGATTCTGGAGATGTGGATGGTTCAGAGGCAATGATTTAGGTTAACTTGGAGAAAAAAAATGTTATATAAAACAGCTGCAGCAAGAATTCTTGTATAACTGTTTCTAAAAGCATCGCTGAATCACCGTTGTTATGCCTTTGTGTTGAATAGAATCCTCCTCCTTTTTCAGCAACTCCATTCCAGCGTGAGGACGGGGAACCTGGAGACGTGTTTGCGATTGCTGTCCTTGGGAGCCCAAGCCAACTTCTTTCATCCTGTATGAGCCTGTTTGTCATTATTTTGATGCATGATCTGCTTTTAGCATCCGTACTATTGATGCAGATTTCAGATGATGTGTTATATTTCAATGTTATATTCAAAGCTGTTGGTGAAATAGCGATGTGCTTTTTCTTACTGACCTGTAGGAGAAAGGAAACACCCCGCTCCACGTTGCTGCTAAGGCAGGACAGACTTTACAAGCAGAGTTATTAGCAGTGTATGGTGCTGATCCTGGCACACAAGATTCTAATGGAAAAACTCCAGTTGACTATGCAAGGTAGAAGGCTCTGACACATGTAATGTTTTTAAATGTTTATATTTCAATTGTTGTATAACTTACACAGGAGTAACTAATAGAACTCTTCTTTGTATGTTTGTGTAAACCAGACAAGGTGGGCACCATGAACTGGCAGAACGGCTGGTAGAAATTCAGTATGAACTCACTGACAGGTTAGCTTTCTATCTCTGTGGCAGGAAACCAGGTGAGTTGAAAAAACTGCACCCCTAGGTCTTTATGTGTTAATTGTTGGGCAGTTCAATCTGTGGTATACATTTCCATGTTACTCCACTTGTCCCTTATATATCTTAGAAAATTAAAAATTAAGGGTTTATTACATCTAAGGTTGGATGAGGGAAAATACAATTTCTGTAATGCTGATTGGTCTGCAGGGCATATTGCAGAACCAAGAAGTTTATTCTAATTGAAATGCAAAAGCTGAGGAGTATCCAATTCAATGGGTGCTTCTTTGAAGGTACACACTTGGAAATTTTTGCTCATTAGGTTCCATAAGGGCACCTGCACTGGAACTGAAGCTTATTTAGAGAAATAATAATGCAGTTTATAAGACTTAATTGGAAGCTTTTATAGCACAAGTAATTCATGGTAGGAACCTTCTTTGGAGACTTGCTAGCTTCCTGTAGTTGGAAATAGAGTAATGACTTGCAAGATAGTCTGTTCTGGGTTTGCAAATATCCCTGGGTTTCTCACTGCATCTTCCACTAACAGCCTATTAAAGTACAGTTTGTTTTCAACTCTAGATCATAAAAATGGACAGCACTTTGTTATACCTCAGATGGCAGACAGGTGAGTTTGACATGCCTGAAAGCTGTTTGTAAACAGACAATCCTTAAGAGTTAGACTGAAAATTTTCCTCTTTGAAATAACTTCTAAGCTTGCTGTCACTTTAATTTTTTATGACATGCTTTTATCAATCTTAGACAAAAATCAGAAAAACTATAGAAGCTTGTTTGTTGAAATGCAGATGGAATAATTAAATTAAACACAGGATAATTAAATTAATTATATAGAATAATTAAATTAAACAGGAAACAGATTTTATGAAATAATGTAAGGATCTGTTTATTTCTTGATACTGCATTTTGAAATGAATGCTTGCAGAGCAGCATAATTTCTGACAGTGTTTGTACTTGTGGTCATGTGAGTGCTCTTCAGTTTTTGATCGCAGTCAATTAAATCATTTTTTGTATGAAAAATATCATGTATTAATCATAAGTCACAAACATTTTTCTTTTATTGCTACACCATGGGAAATAAGACGGCTGTAAGTAAACTGCTGTTCAGTTTATTGCTATTGTCTCTGAAAAGCTGTAAGACAAAAATGACTATGTAATTATTGGAAAAAAAAACCTACTGATAGGATCTGTTACTTTTTAATATCACGTAGTCAGCTGTTAGCTTAAGTACAGTGCAAAGTACTTCGCAGAGCAAGGTAAGCATTGTTTGCCACAACATTGTACAAAGAAAGAAGCTGACATGGGGAAAACAACTCATTCAAAGATGCATTTTAGGTTGCAGAGCCTGGAGTGCAACTTGACTGTCTCACCTCCACCTGATGTCCTCTGCTGGTCTTTTAAGTTTTGTTTTTATATTATTTTTCCTATGTAGGCAGCAGCCTCCGTGATTCCCTGTGATGTTCAATCACGCAGAGATTTACTTGAGCCATTTCATCTTTGTAGGTCAGGGATGTCATCCCCTGGGTGATAGAAGTATGGGCTTAAAATTTGTCAGCTTTCTAATCCGTGTCTTTTATGATTAATTCAGTTGAGCTGCAGAATTTCCAGCTTCTGCCTCATGTTTCAAGGCTGGGAGCTAGAAGAACAGCTTATTTCCCAAATGGTGCAGAATAATGTAAAGCAGGGCCTGTGGCTGCAGCCCTTTGACAGCCTGATGGTCACACACCTCCTGCACAGTTCAGTGGAATAAATCCCATTTGTTTCCTACAGACTTGAGTTTTGGTCAGAGTTTAGTGTGTTTTTCAGGTTCTCTACAGAAAACATTTTGTTGCTTTACAAAATGCTTTATCACTCCTTGAGCTATGCAGATATGTACTTCTACTCTGAAGGGTTATTGGGATTCTTTTGGTTTTGTTTTATTTAGTAAAGTGGAAGAGTATGTTAATTAGTGTATTGGTAGTATCAGAAAGGTTGATGTGCTAAAGACTGTATAAAATACTAACAGCATCAAAGAAAAGAGATTTTAATCATTGAATTGTGTGGGATTTATCTTTCAAGTAGCCCTTAACGCTGTAGATGTAATGATCACTTTCTGTTTTCATAGCAGTCTGGATTTATCAGAACTTGCAAAAGCAGCTAAGAAGAAGCTTCAGTCTGTAAGTAAGACTTCCATGTGTGCTGTGCAGCACCGTTACTGTAATCTTTCAAGCTGGTGTTTCAGCCACTGTCAATTCCTAAACAAATAAATAAATGTCACAATTTGTACATTAAATGTTATCATTTGCTTCTAGCTTTCTGGGAAGCTAGAACAGATTGCTGCTGTCTGCTGGTTAGTTGTTGCTAACACAAACTGGCTAGCATTACTAAGGTGTTTGTGACCCAATCCTGATACAGGTTAGGGAAAAAGCTTTTAGCTGAAGCAGACTGAACCAAAAGATGAGAACTTGTGTCAGGAGGAAGCACAACTGTGATGATCCTGTTCTATTCAGCAGTGTCTATTTCAACATGCTGATAGTAGTTAATGTAAATGCATAGCTAGCTACAAGTAGATAGATTCCTGCTTTGTATTTTTGCAGGTTGGGGTGGGTTGACCTCAGCCAGCAGCCCAGCACCAACACATCTCCTACCAGCAGGGCTGCTCTGTGACTCACACCTGCTTAATGCATACCTTAACTGCTTGCTTCTCAGCCTGCACAGATATACAGGGTGGAAGAGTGGCAATGGAAAGCAAAGTTGTGCGCTTCTATTTTCAATGTTTTTGAGGCCTTAATAGGTTCTGTTTGATTTTCAGCTGTAATTTCTCCCTTCTACCCCTAGCTAAGCAACCACTTATTTGAAGAACTTGCCATGGATGTGTATGATGAAGTTGACCGGAGGGAAACAGATGCAGGTGAGCAGAACATGTATAAGACATGAATGGTTACATCACATGCTTGCAGCTAGCATCTTCTTTGTGTTCTGTTTAAAATACTTGTGTTAAGAAATTACTGATAGTAGTAGTTTCTTTTATTGTATTGTCTTCAGGTGCACATTCATTTAAGTGTTTACTTTGAAAAAACAAAGCCAATCAAACAAAATAGATCTGGGGAAAAAAAAGTCTGTGGTTGAATTGATTGATTTTTGTGCTTGAAATTGTGGTCTTTGTTTCTTTGACAAAAACCACTGCCAAATAGCACAGGCAGTTTAATCCTTTGTTATTTACTATTATTTTTTTTTCCCTTCCTTGAACAGTTTGGCTTGCTACTCAGAATCATAGTACTCTTGTGACAGAGACCACAGTGGTCCCTTTTCTTCCTGTAAATCCTGAATATTCCTCAACCAGAAATCAGGTATATGATCCTCTTAATACTGTAAAAGCATTCTTGTTTAATAAGCCAGTTATTCTAAGCAATATTGCACTACTGTACTTTATTATTGTAGAAGAGTTGCAACTGCTTGCAAAGAGGATAAAAAAAGTTTTGCATTACCTCTTCTCTAGAGTTCTGCAGATGCAGAAATTGGTCAGCTCACTGTAGTCATTGTTTTGTCTGGAAACTGTGCTGTTTATCTAGTATATGACATTTATTAATTTTATAAATACTATTCTCTAACTTAGGGAAGGCAGAAACTGGCTCGGTTTAATGCTCATGAGTTTGCTACGCTAGTTATAGATATTTTAAGTGATGCCAAACGAAGACAACAGGGGAATCCTCTCTCTGGTTCAAAAGGTGAGTTTTGGTTGGCAGCTCTTTCATTTGTCCTATCACATCAATTAAATTACTGCAAGACTTAATCGATAGGATTAAGAGATAGGATAGCATCGTTCAGAAGTATTATTACTATGAAGTACTATGAAAAAGGAAACCTATAATGTTTTTATAAGACAAAAAGAACTAAACAAGCACATGCTAAACAAGCTAACTGTACAGTCTCTCTGGTTGAAGAGACTATTTGTTTATTTGATTAAACATTTTTATGCACTTCATTTTTCCTTCAAACTTATTAGTATGTTTTAAAATGGATTTTGATTGACAGAAAATGTGGAACTGATACTCAAATCAATCAGCAATCAACATAGCAGTGAAAGTCAGGATAATGACCAGCCTGATTATGACAGTGTTGCTTCAGATGAAGATACTGATCTGGAAACAAATGCATCTAAATCAACAAGGCAGAAGGTGGGTTTGAGGTATTGATATGCACATCATGTGTCATTCAGAAAGGTACTCTGAAGTCAAGGGAAATTAACATCTATAAATAATCCAATAGTTATATTGTAATTAATTTTCAACTTCCCTTTAGAATTATCCCTCAGTCTGTGTATACTTTCTAACAGAAAGATGTTGTGACATACAGAATTTATACTGTAATTGGAAGGCTGCTTCAGAGAAATAAACAGTGCCATTGTGCATGCCATAAGACAAGACCTGATTGCACAGATGAAATTGAGTCTACTAAAGTGCTTTTAATCAATGGTTACATGGGATTTTGCAAACGTTTACTTCTTCCTACTCAAAAAAAATATTCACAGCATATCAATACTGACTTGATATGCCTTTTATGCCATTCCTGAAAGTAATGCAGCATGGTGAAAAGGGGGCAGTCACTGTCCTGTTTTCTTTCAGCAGCCTCAGAGTTTTCTCTCTCTGGTTCTAGAGCCTGGATTCAGACTTGTCAGATGGACCAGTGACAGCCCAAGAGTATCTGCAGGTTAAAAACGCACTGGTGGCTTCTGAGGTAAAGATTCAGCAGCTAATGAAAGTGAACATCAACTTGAGTGATGAGCTGAGGATCATGCAGAAAAAGGTAACAAGCACAATAACGTAACCCCATCCAATTATGTGGTTTTGGTTGCCAGAGTAAAACTGCTGAAACTGAATGTGCAATGATCCAATATGAGAACAGTGAGAAAGTCCTTAAAGTGGACCTGCTTTAGAGTTAGGTAGGAGATAGGAACGTGTATTTGTAGCAGAACTTACATGTGTAGAGCTGACTGTCCTGTTTGTCACCCCAGCCTAGAAAGGGCTGAGTGTTTCTTCAGATGGATTCCTCTACCCAGTGTTGAAAGCCCTGTTTGCCAGATGGTTGCAATACTGCAGTACATATAGTATGTCCTGCAGGAGGCTCTCCTTAAAGAAAAAGTTGGCTTCAGAGTGTTCAAGCTGTCCTCTTGCAGAGAAACCTGTGCTCAGGACTTTCTCCCCCACCCTGTTCTTCTGGGTCAAGGAGGCACCATTGACCTCTTACAATCTGATGCCTAAACTCAAATATCTTTGGCTATTTGATGCCAACTTTTTAATTACAGTTGTATTCAGACTTTGAGATTTATGGAAACAGTGAATACAGAGAGGGACCAAAGAAATCTAAGGATGTTTTCTTGTTGTTTTTTTTTTTTTTCCTGTCTCAATAGCTTGTACTGATTAAGCATTTTTCTGTATCAGTTGAATGAACTTTTCATTGACATTGAGTTTCTTGAAACAGATTTCACCTACATGTGGGGAAAAACAGGGCTTATGAATTAATGATGCTTCAGTGCATGCTTATGTGATGCAGCAAAAGAGATTATTGCTGCAGTAGGACTCATTTTGAAAATCAACACAGCTGGGGCTCACTCATCCTGGAGATGCTGCACTGATGTAATGTCCTGGTGATGTGCTTTGCTATGGGACTCATTTAAGTTATTGCTTGGTGGCTCTGCAGTGCAGCAGTGTGCCTCTGTGGGACACAGGCTAGGGAGAAGCAGTAACAGCTGGGTTAGCTCTGAGTTACTGTAAACTGCAGTTCAGTATGGGAATTCTTTGCTGGGTTATTTGTGGCAAGGCACCAATATGTCTGTACTACTTCAGCAATTCTAGTGCTATAGATGTCATTCAAAAGGCTCTCTTTTTTATCATTTCATTTTCTAAGCAAGGGCTTAGAAGGTCACAAACCTGTTAGAAATTTTTTTCCAAGTTCACTTTATCACCTTGTTAGCTAACAGTGCACCTGATCTTTTGCATTACTGTTACTCAGATATGCTAAGTAAAGGCACCTGATGAGCACCACTTTAGGTGAGATTATCCCTCATTTAAGAGGAAAATAGTTCTCTTGCTTCACTGGGCATTCTAATGGGAAAAGTTTTCATGCCTGCAGATTTTTCTAAAAACATATAGGTGCTCAAGAGCTTGCTGTGTATTTACATTAGCTAATAGATTAAACCGCACCTAAAGCAGGTTATAAAGAGTGGCAGAAGCTAGGAAAAAGGAAACTGTAGATTTCACCTCTGTCAAAATAAAGATGTTTAAATAGGTGCTGTACTTGGGGTTGCATGTGATTATAGTAAGTGCTAGCATTTACTATAAATGCACCATTTCATGTTTAAAAGGGCCATCACCTGCTTGAAATACTCAGTATATTGTTAGAGAGTTGCTGATGCATGATATTTTCCTACATTTTTTCTTTATGATGTGTTAATATAGCAAACTTACTCTGAGTAGCTCCATAAAAATTTAGGGTTGTTGCAATTTTACTATTCATCAAATGTACATATAATAAAAAAAGCTTTAAAGTTATTTCTTGTTGGCTTCTTAGAAAACAGTAGCTGATTCCTTATTTTCATAAGCTAAACTCTCCTCTTGCTTTGCAGAGCAAGCTCTGGTTTTCTTTGCACTGCCTCTGATGTCTGTGCTTTAGTTTGGGCCTTCTCAGATTTTGTGGGCCTTATGTCATACTTCTCTTTAAAGTTCTTGTGTTGACTGCTGAAATGGATCACCTTGCTTGAAAGAACTGTTCTTTAGGCAGTCCTTCCCCATGCATCCTCACTATGTTATGTGATCCACATGCCACTACAGCCAGGCTGGAAGGAACAGGTTGTGTGTTTGTTTGTTTTTTAACTACAACAGCCAATTTTAAGATCCAGTTTGACTTGCAGCCCAGCAAACAAGTGCTGGAAGTCAACTCAAATATCTGCCAGATCTGCAATATAAACATTTCTGTGCTTATACTAAGCAAATCAAATAGATTTCTGAAGAATAAATCAAACCCCAGCTCCTGGAAGCTGGATTTGCTAGTAAAGCAGACAAGCATGTATCACCTGATCAGTTTGCTTTTGACACTTGCTATTAGAAAAACAAAGTCCCACTGCTAAACATTTCTTTCAGCTTCAAACGCTACAGAGTGAAAATACCAACCTCAGAAGACAGGCCACAACAAATATATATCAGGTCCAAACTGGTTCTGAATACACAGACCCTACCAACAACTCTTCACTAAAGCGACGACCGTCAGCACGGGGTAGCAGGCCCATGTCCATGTATGAGACTGGATCAGGTCAGAAACCCTACCTCCCCATGGGAGAGGTCACATACCCAGAAGAAAGCATAACAAGACTGCAGCCTTTTCCTCCGCACGTAAGTAAAACTGCTAATGCTTCTGCATTTCTCCTTTTCTGTCTCTTCTAACTATACTCCCTTACCAAAGCTGCTCAGCTGTTCACTTTGGAGGGAATTTGAACTGTGAGAGTTGTTACTGTTTGCTGTATTAACATGTCTGCAGAAGCTTAGTGTTTTGAAAAGTAAAAACAGTGTTGGAACATTTAAATTGAAGCCTTTGGCTGTTTCTTTTAACCACAATACGTTTTCCAAATATCAACATATGACTGTTTGAAAACCAGGAGGGAGGTAAAAAGTAGTATTCTACGGAGGTAGGTGCAACTCAGATTTATATCTTGAGATATACAGATGCATGAGCATTTGTGGAACCCTAGGGTGATGTTAAAAAAAAAAAGGAAAAACCTGTAAGATCAGTAAGCATACAGACATTGTAAAGTATTGGATGATCAATAAGCATACAGAGAAGTTAGGCTTAGTAAGATTATGACATTGGAAACGATAATCAAAGATAAATGGAAAGTACTCACTGGTCTTGGAGACTTGCAAGGAACTTCACAGAAAGAGATCCTTTCTTAGTGGCAGTAAATGGGGTCTAGGAGAGGTGCAGCCAGGCTCCACCTCCACCCCTTCCAATCACACAGCTTAGTGTTCACCTCAGGTGGTCAATCAGAGGTTCAGGCTATGATCCAACAGTTCCTTTACAAACCTGATGCCAGCTTTTTCACTAAGCATCCAATTTCCTGTTCTGAGTTTGGAACTGGAGGCTGAAGGTGGTTTAGTTCTGTTAGTTGAACAAATTCTTCTGAATTAGTGTTTTCCCATGTGCTGCATTGGTAGTGGAGGGAGAACTCTGTTGTAGCCACAAAGGTTCTGCACTGATGTGGGAGGAGGGCAAACATTCTGTTGGTGTTCCAAGGAGGACAGTGTGCACCCTAGGGAATCAGTACAGAAGTTTGTATGCTGTTCCCTCTCCTCGCCCTTCCCTGCAGTTATGTTAAAAAGAACTGGAAAACTATGAAGTCTGTATCATTTTAAATGATGCTGACATGTTAATAAGGCATTTCTGACAGACAGAAACACCGGATTTTTTTTATCAGTGCCTATGCATGCAGAACACAACGGTGCTGCGTTTGGGTCCTTTGCTTTCTGCATTTTTGAAATTTGGATAGAGGTAGTGGTTTTGAAGCACTGCTATGTGGAGGCTGGTTAATTTGGCATTACGGGAATGCATTTTACTCTCTGCGAAATTCAGCACCTCTAAAACATCAGGGTTAGAATTATCACAAAGCCAATGGAATATTGAATAAATTAGTCTGCTCAGGCTCAGCCGAGTTCTCAAAATCACTCTTGCTTTATGTCTCCTCGCACGTTTTTAAGAATGCTCCTTTATTTCAGTTAAGAATTATTTGTGTTTTGTTTTTGGTGTTGGTTTGCCCGAGTGTTTTTCTCTTTCCCATTTTTAGATCGGGAGGAGTGCGTTTGTGACCTCCTCTTCATCTCTACCTTCCTTCCCCTCCACGCTTTCCTGGTCAAGGGATGAAAGCACACGAAGGGTTAAGTACCTTCCCAATTGGTCTTTTACCTGGAGGAGGTGGCAATCTCCAAGAAGGCTTACGCCTCTCTTCTCTGCCCTTTTATGCTCACTAGCCTCCATGCTTGCACGAAGCAGCGTTTCATCACTTTCTGTTTCTTCGCACCGTGCTGTGGATACTTTCCTCTCTAACTCCACAACGGCTACAATATTCAGTTTAACCCTGTGCACAGTCCCTTCAAATCACTTGTTGAGCTGCATAACAATGAAAACAGCCAGAAGACAAGTTGGCTGCTGTTTGGAAAGGGATTTGGCAAGCATTCATTGATATTTCAGAAGCCAATATGTAACTCTTCCTCTTGACTAAAATGCACTGCATGAGGCACGTGCATGTCCTAACTTCTGAGCCTGCTTTCTCTGGGGGCTATCAGTCTGCACCAATCCACGTCGATATTCATTGACTGTTTATCTTACAGGTGTTCATTGCTGTGTTTGCAGTGAGTTCTTTAAGCATCCAAACACAGTGCCCAACGATTCTTTCAGTGTTGGCCAGCCTGCTTTCTGCTGACCTTAACAGATGGAAGTCTGAATGGGGGTGGGAATTGCTGTTAGCAAGGCTGTTTTCAGGTCAAGGGGAAAGACACTGAGCGTGTATAAAGGAAGCTTACATGGTATTCCATCAGGCTCTACAAAACCATATTGAACAAAAACAGTTGACATCAGGGAAAAAAATAGCAATGTTAAACACCTTCTGCAAGCTCTTGTTGTTCCAAAGGTGCTGTCTTTACTGCAGCCTCTCGTGGCAACTGTTAGCTATTTTGAGAAGCCCCAGGCAGCTCCTTAATCTTTTAAAAACATTTTCCTCTTTCTTGAAGTGGAACATTTAAATCTGGTCTCACTCAGCTTCATTTGTTAGAAGAAACCCTAAAAGCCAACTTGCACGAGGACACATTTAGCACAACTAAACAGTTTGATAGCCTGGTCAGCACCAGCTTCTTTGGGCTGTATTTTTTAGTTTGGGAACCTTACAACAACTGCAAAATCAAGTTGCTTTAGAAGAACATCCATTTTTGGCTGTGCAGGAGCCCCCAGCAGCTGTGTGTCACATGAGTGCTGGAGGTGAGCAGCCTTCACCTTGGCTGTGCCCATTTCACTGCACTGCCAGCTTGCACTGCTTGCAGGAGGTATCTCCTGGCATCAGAATGAGTTGGTCGCGTATCTTGCTGAGGTTTACTTTTCAACTTCGAAGGACGTGGTAACGTGAGGTCCTTCGGGGTGTTTTTAGATGCTTATGGCTCGTTTCATAGAAACTTGCAAGTAGCTTATATCCACTTTGTCATATTGTATGGTCAGGGTTTAAGCCTGGCTTATTCCTGCGTTAAAACAAGACTCCCAAGAACAAACTTGAGAAGGAGGTTTTTGTATTTCTTGTAAGATTTAACTGTTTTTGAAAAGATCTTTTGGGGAAAGCTCTCCCTCTTTTTTTTTTTTTCCGTTTATTTTACTTTTTCTGTGTGGTTAATATGATGAAAACAGTACCATCTCATTCAGTTCCTTGGAAAATCATTGCAGTCTCTGCTCAAATTTTCAACATGACACAGAGTGTTTCTAAAAGCAGTCTGGGGGTTTGGGTGCTGAATGGTCAGACTGACCTCTTTCCACCAGGATAAAGAACCTGCTTCCCAAATGCTTCTGTCCTTTTTATTATTATTATTTTGGCTCTAATGTACTCCATCTCAGGTGAGAAAATAACACATTTACAGGGAGTGCTAGATATTAAAACACAGACTGCATATAAAATTCTCAAAAAATGTCCGTCACTTTTTGGAGTTTATCTTCAGTAGCTATCCTCAGAGGTGAGCATTCAAAGAATCCTTGGTTTTTTTTTCTTCTGTGCAAAGTAGTTGTAAAATGAATGGGAAGCACTTGTACTTTGGGTGTTTGAATTTGGTGGCGTTAGAAATAGGTAAGTGCTTAATAAATGGAATAGCTCTTAACCAGTGAAAAATATTTCCTTGTCACATTTTCGGTCTACCCTCAAGACAAAAGCATTGGTTTTGGATCTGGGATGCTGATTGAAGATCTCTCATACAATCTAACACTGGAGATTCCCTTCATCTCGACTGCAGAGTTTCTGTAGAGCTTTAGCTTTGGTTCTTCAGCAGGGATGGCAGAGGGCCCTCTTGGGAGAGCAGTGCCTGTGAACGAGGTGGGAGCTGATGCTGAGCCTGAGCTGTGTGTACAGTGACACTGATGTGTCTGGTTCTAAGTGGGTGAGCTGTAGCAGGCACTTCTGATGAACACTGCAGTTTTTAAGAGTGGAAAAGGCAGATGTGTAGTGGTCTCAGAGCCTGCCTGAAGATGGGAATGTGCCTCACAAGGCTTAAGATTGCAGGTCTGTGTGAATTGCAGAGATTGGCCTGATGGTAGACCTTCCAGGAGCTTGTAATGCCAGGAAATAAACTATTCTAGAAGGCTAAACCTGTTCAGAAAAGGAAGCCTAGCTTTGTATTTCAAAGTCTGCTTTCAGTTTCTCCCTGACAGAGGGGCTTCGTATTAGTATACGTGGGGAGAGTGGGGTGCTCTTGAGCTGCTGTAGTGCAGATTTGGTCTTTTGTATTAGCAGCCCTCTGTCTGGGAGGGTAAAAGAACAAAAACAAACCCAGACATTTGAAAAGGAGTTTAAAGTTAAAAACAGCATTGTCCTTGCCACATGAGCTGGGTGCATTGCTGCAAGGTGCGAAGCTGGTCTGTGTGAGAATAGGAGGTGGAAAATACTGGGCCTTTGGCTCTGTGAATAGCCTTCTCCTTTTGTTCTGTGGTTGGCCTTAACTCTGGTTGGTCTGGCCTCCTACCCCTTGATTGGGGACAGCTAGGTGTGCTGGGCTCTGGAGTAGCAGTGGGTACAGGGGCTGTTGTGCTAAAGGGCAAACCATATAGGTGGGATGCAGTGCTTGCACTCTTCTTGGGGCTCGTCTTTCTCACATGATGCTGAAACAAATCTGCCTTTGTTGCAGGCCTCGAAGCTGGAAAAGCAGAGCAGTGTGCCTGAGAGCGACTATGATAACACCACTGCCCCTCTGGAGCTGGAGGAGACAGGGTAGGTAGAGCTGATGCTGTAGTACCATGCTGCTGGAGGACAGGGAAGTCAGTGGTGATGAAGCTCTGTACTCCAGGGCCGAGCTCAGCTTTGTTCCTTTGCAGGTCGGGCAGGAAGGGAAGGCAGAGGAGTGTCGTTTGGCAGGGAGAGGGGTCCATCCCTGAGGACACTGACACAGCCCCCAGCTCCAGTTTGCCCAGTACAGAAGATGTGATTCGGAAGACTGAGCAGATCACTAAGAATATTCAGGAACTGCTGCGTGCAGCACAGGAGAACAAGCACGACAGGTAAGGCATGTGTGCTGGAAAAGCTCTGGAGATGATGAGAAAATGAATAAAATGCAAGTGTTCTCAGAAGTACAGCTACTAACTGCCTGTGATTTCACACACATGAAGAGTGTAGGTCTGTTCCCTGGTGGACGTCAAGTAATGAACAGCTTCAGTGTGTCAGCACAGCTTCAGCTCCCCTGGGGAACTTCTGGTCCATTTGAACAATTAATTTCCATGAGCAAGTAAAAGCCATAGTCACAGTCTGCTCATCACATAGTGCTCCTGCACAGCTCTTCTGGAGGATGAGGACTGTAAATAATAGTTAGATCTTCCAAGTACAAACATATTTCAGATCTGGAGCAGTGTCGATCTTTAGATAAGCCAAACCTGGCAGCTGGCAGGTCTGTGAGCTGTGCGCCCTGCCTCCAGCCCTGCTTTCTGCATCCATCTCGGCCCATCAGAAGCTGCTGGTGATTTTTGTTAAACCATCACTTCCTGCCTTGCTGAGAGAAGTGCACAACAATGGGGCCACTCTTGTTCTGTGTTTTTTCCTTCTGGTACTTTTCTATTTTTAGTAAGGACAGTGCACGGCCTTTCCTTCTCCTCACACTGAATGGCGAGTTCTAATGTGTTAGTGCTGAGCTCATTGCCCTGCCATAACCTTTTCCACAGCAGTCCTTTGTTACTTGATTCTCACAGATAATAAGGAGCAATAGTAAGAGAAGTTTTAAATGAGTTTAGGTTTTATGTGTGTCAAAGCTTACAATATTTGAAATTATTAAAAAAAAGACTTGGAAAAAACAATGCTGTGCACCCAGCTTTTAGCTGTTAAATTGAATAGATATTTAAACAACTTGTGCCCTTTTTTGTGCTCTGTGTACCATGCCTGGGCTACGGTGTTTGCCAGTACTTACTTACATGAATATAATCTTCACTGAACTGTGAAGCTGTTTTGTTTTCCTGTTCCCTGGCTTTGTCTCAGGGGGCTGAGAATTGCTCAGGATGGAGAATGGTTCCATCCCTGCAACAGGGCAACACTTCTTTGATAAACTGAGATAGCTGGGGATGTTACAGCTTCCAAATTCCTGCTGGCAGTGCTGTGGATAAAAGAATGGCACGCTGCATAGATGATCAGACAGTAATGAAATGATGCAAGAATACAATCTGTTAATGAAACACCTTCTTTCCTTCTTTTTTGTTTCCTCACTTTCTTCCATTCCTTTTCCTGTGCTCCTCTGGCCCGTAGACCATTCAGGCGTGTGAGCACACTCAAGCTCAGACACAGCCTTGGCTGCTGCAGCACCCTGGTTCCCTGGGCTGAGAGAGCTCCCCTGCAGCCCCTGAGCAGCCCGCAGCCCGCTCCTGCCTCCTGGTACTCTGGCCTCTGTCCCTGCCTCCCAGGCACAGTGTCCTTTCTCTTTCTCTCTGCTGCCTTCCTCCCTCACAAGCCGTGTGCACAGGGGTCGTTAAAGGCTATGCATGAAATGCTTTGGAAGATAAAGAAAATTCAGGTATCAAGTGCAGGGAGTTAGGAGCCCAGGAGATCATTGGTTCAGTTGAAGCTCCTGGTACTGATTTAATGCAAAACAAAATTGCAGGCTTGAACTGAGCTGTCCTAGTTTAAGATGTTCTTCTGTCTCTGTCATACTTGTTGTAGGAGATGAATGATGATAACTGACAGCACAATATATGCTTGCTGCTTCTCTGCACTGTTGCGAAAGTAGCAGAATTTTCATGATTCCCTGCATGCAACGTTCCCACTTTCCAGCTTTAGGTCTTCAACTGTTCATACAGCTGACGTGTTGAACAAGAAGATAATTTGATCTCGAATCAATTTAAAAAAAAAAAAAAAGTTTAATGTCTTCTAACCTGACCAAGTATTTTATTAATGCCTAAAATAAAAATGAAACTTAAGTGCAATGTTCTCTAGAACATAATTTCCCAAGTTTTAACCCCAGGTATTATTGCCAGCAAGAAGTGTCAGAAATAGAGGAAGAGTTTTGCCACCAGTTACTGGTGATGATGGATTCTCTTTTCTAAGCTGCCACAAAATCCCCCTGGTGTCTTCCTGGGACGTGTGTGAACACATCCAACACGTCAGGTTATTTCACGAGCTTACTGTGAGCAGTAAAGCCATCCCTCCAAGACATACCATAAACTTCACAGTAACCTGGAGAAGCTGTTGTGAAATATGCATCATTAATCTTCACTTGGGTACTTTTAGGGTTTTATCCGCCTTGGTGGAGAGTTTAATCAGCAAAACTGGCTTTTTTATGAGGTGAAGTGCTGTTCAGTGTGGCTTGCAGGGAGCTAATTAATTTCTGAGTCACTTGCAGAATGGAAATTGCAGTGGATTTGGAAGATTTCCTCCACTTGGGTGATTTGAGACGTATAGAAATACACGTTTTTTTAAATTTATTTTTACAAGCAGTTTTCCTGCATTGCCAAAATGACCCCACTCTGTTGCTTCCTTCTCAGTGCATCTGCAACTGACCCATTTTTACACATTCGGTGTTGCAAGATGGCTGCATAACAACTGTGGGTTTTGTTGTTTGGTTTTGTTGCTTGAAAGGGCAGCGATCTCCCATCATCTACGACTGCTGGGCGTTTTTCTTGAATGCTGTTGCTGTGATATTTCTGAGGTTCTTTTGCGTAAGACTGAACCATCTTAATTAACTAATGCTGAAATGGAGTTTTTGAAGGATCAAAACCTTGAAGTAAGGCTATTGCCTTGTTTTGAGCAGACTAATTTTCACCTGGTGTGCAAGTCAGAAGTGAAATCTATGAGGACTAATGGAATCTGCATTTCTTTGGTTAGCCATCACTGCTTAACTCAATAGAATTACTGGATATTTAGCCTAAAACTGAACTTCTGTGAAAGCAGTTGCCAGTTTAAAGCTGCACGTGTCTGTGAACTGCAGTATGAGAGTTGTGAATGGTGTTTGCTGTGTTTAACTGAAACATGACATCAACTGAAACACTTTGGTTTTTGTAGAACTCGGATCCCAGGATGGTTTTAGCTGCATCCTTAATGGTTTCACTACTTTTCTTGTAGCTGTGTGCCCTTCCAGTATCTTGGTTTGTGCAGAAAGGGCTTTCAAAACACAGACAGATCTTCCTGAAACAGCAGCGAGTTCACCTTACCCAGATCCCACATGCAGAGAAATGTGTTTGCATCCACTTTCGGTTGTCAGCACTGCACTGAGTAAAAAAGCAGTTGTTTTTTTTTTGTTTTCCCCAAAGCAGGACCAGATTTTGTTTAAATATTGCCAAAGTGTGGAACCTTTACTGCGTGTCTGACTTCAGGGATTGGTTTGCTTGGGCACACTCTCCCACACACAGCAGCTCTGTGTGTTGTACATACACCAAACAGAACCAGCTGAGCGACTTTCTGCCCAATTTAGAGGCAAGCTCAAGGGCAGGGAGGAAATGCAAGTTATGACTTAATGTGTAGTTAATATTCATAGACACATGTTTTGTAATTGAATACAAATTGGGACTTTTTCTGACAGTGCTTGGCATAATAGATCTGGGCAGCTGTTCCTTCAAACAGTGAGTGAAGAATGATGAAAACTGAAGAAAGAATTTTGTATTATTTCAGTTCTTGTTTTCTCTGAAGTCACGTTGTTACATACAAACCTGTGCTGCAGTGTGCTGGCAGTGCTTGGTAAGGAGGCACTAAGAATCACCCAGCTGTGTGCTGGATCTGCTGCTGTTGCCTAAAGCACAGCCTACAGAGAGATTCTTGGGACATGTATGGGGTTTTGTTACCCAGCTGTTTCTAGAATAGTAGCCACCGAGCAGTGAAACTGAAGAGAAAAGGCAGTGCAGACATGATGAATAATAGATTGCATCTTTTTGCAGCTATATACCGTGCTCTGAGAGAATACACGTGGCAGTGACAGAAATGGCAGCCTTGTTCCCAAAAGTAAGTGTGTTTTTGGCTTCATTCTTTGTTGGATTTCCTTGCTGTAAATGAGAAGCAGAAGGAAGGGGATGTGACTGGGTTGATTTTTGAATCTTTCATCCGTTTACTTATTCACATTCTAATCAGGAAAGGTTCATTTGTGTATCCAGGCCTCTGATTTTACTTTTGGACTTCCAACTTAAAAAAGTGCATGCAGTTCATGGAAACATGGAAGCTACTTGCCTTTGCTTAAGGAGTCGTAGGGCTTTACTGGAACTTAGCTAGACCCCCTGGCTTCTTTTTGAATGCCATTGCTTGTGTTTCTTAATGCAGATATGTGCAGATCTTCAAAGTAAATTTCAGGGAGTAAAATCTCCATCACAAGTTATTGAGAATCAGGAGAATCTCATGCTGTTGTGCTTATTCTGAACTGACCATCTTGTGTGTGCCCTGCCCTGATGTCAGCCAGGAAATAGGCATTAGAAAATTTGTGTGAGTAACTTCTCAAACGAGAGCAGGAATCAATATTCCCTGCATGTACTTGAGATTAAAGAGGTGAGATTCTGGGAACTTGTTTCATCCACTCCTACCCCACGTCTCTGCAGCGATGGCTTCTATCACAGAACAGAGGGAACGTTCCTATGTGTCGTAGGAAGCAGAGCTCTAGCAGCAGAGGGCCCACCTTAAAGAGCACTTGTCCAGCACTACTGGGTAGTTAAAAGCCATCCTTAAACACTTCTGTTTTTCTGTCTGGTTCCGCTTCTGTTTTCCCAGAAACCCAAATCTGAACTGGTAAGGACTTCTTTGCGCCTGCTGACATCTAGTGCCTACAGACTCCAATCCGAGTGCAAAAAAACCCTTCCTGTGGAGACGTGTCCCACGACAGACATCCAGCTGGTCACACAGCAGGTCATCCAGTGCGCCTACGACATCGCCAAGGCTGCTAAGCAGCTGGTTACCATCACAACCAAAGAGAACAACAACTGAGTCACACTTGGCTCTTTTGCTTTTTTTTTCTAAAGGTTGAAATTCAAATATAGGTGTGGAACTATTTGGATTTTTATGAGGAAAAACTAAAGGGGCGAGAAACCTCTTTTTGTTTTGTTTTGTTTTTTTTTTAAACTCAGTATTATTTTTGCATGTTTTCTAACAATTTTAATGATTAATTTAACCCACTGCCTTATTTTGTGCCTGTGTTGCCAGTTTAGTTACAGATAGTAGCATGTTGCAAATAGCTGTTGAGCCAATATCATGTACCAGCATTGTATCAAGCTCTTGCTAGATGTTTCCTTGGGGCCACTTGCTGCTTTCAGTTATTGCTTGCCAAACCCCCACCGAAGACAACTGCACATATCAGAGGGCAGAATCTCACCCTTGCTCTGTCCATCCTGGAGCCTCGTGTGCAGTGCTGCTGCTGCTAATGGAGAAACCTGCAGTGAAGCAGGCTCTGAAGGCTCCAGGACAACTGCTCACCAGCAGCAGGATGCTTGTAGTCCTGGTGATGGAGAACAAGCCAGACTTGACCTGTTCCCATATCAACTGTTGTGCAATAATAGTACATTTTTTAGTCTGCTGAAACAATAGTAGCTGTGGGCATCCAAGCTTGTTACATGTAACTATACAAGGTCTTTGTCACTTTATCTGTTTTGGAAGGAATTTGAATTTTAATAGTTATTTCTTTTAGTTGTCACTATGCCGTTAATATATATGTTTGATGTTACTTTAGGGCATTAGTGGTTAAAATATTATCCTTCATTTCTGGCTCAGTAACTCATTTTTAAGTTTCCTATGGAATTTCTCTGTCATCTTCAAGGCAACGTCATGTTTGCAGCAGCATTGATGCAATTTCACTGAAGATTTATGATTTAAAAGGAAAAAAAGAAAAGGAAGCTATAGTGCCAGTTAAAAGAAACTCTGTCTGCCATAGCATATAAACTCTGTACCTCACCGTACCCAAATGTGAAAAGATTTGTTATATCCAGTAAGTTTTTTGCAAAGCATTGAACATTTGTCAGGCTGTGTCCTGAATAACCCACACTAGGCTGCCCTTAAGAGAGGTAAATAGGTGGTAAACATCCACGTGCGTTTCAGCTTTTTCCAGTTCATGAAACTTCAAAAAACACATAAGACCATAATTAAAAAAAGAAAAGAGAAAAAGCTCTTTGGAGGTCTAAACCACATGGAAAAAGGGCTAACTTTTGCCTCCATGCATCTCTTTGGAAGCATGCTGTGATGCTGAAGGAGCCCACTGTAGCAGTTCATCTGGCAGCCGGTTCAGGCAGTGTTTTATGTAGGAGCGAAGCTGCAGAGCTGTAGCAGCTGTCACGTGTCAGCAGTTGATGAGAACATTCAGACAGCTTTCACAGAAACATTTGAGTCAGGAACGGGTGTCTGCTGCTTGACAAACAGGGCCGCAGCACAGAGCCTGCCAGCAAGGCTTCCTGCTGGAAAAACTGGCATATGGAGGTTAACAAATAAACTTCAGCCATTCCTTCCTTTTCAGGTCACACCGTGTTTGTATGTATGTATAAACACCGAGTGCCCTCACGCTGTGGGATTCTTGTATGTTGTACTTAGCTCCATTTTTTAAGTAGCCTGAGTTGGGAACACAGGGTTGATGACGATCCAGTAAATTAATCTCCTTCAGGGTGACTTTTTATTCCCCCTTTCTACACTTGTGATGCTAGAGCTATCTCTAAGGAATGCAGACAGGCTGGGATTAGAACCGTAAGAGACATTTAAAAAACCTACTTCCAAATTATGCTACTGGCACTTAAATACATTGATAATCTTCTGGGAGCTTGTTCTTAACTTGATGTCACTGAAAGGTAACTGATAGCATTTTTAAGTCTCTCAGGCTAGCGTTACATGCTTTCCTTTCACACATCTTACCTGATTTGCAAAGCTAGGTGACCATGAGTTTCCTTGTAGGTGTCAGTTTACACCTGTACCAAAACAAAGGGACACTGCAACAGCTGCCAAGCCCTTGCTCCAGCCAGGCTAGCTCCAGGTTTTCCTAAAACATCCCTTCAGCTCACTGGAAGGTCTAGCTGTAAAAACGTGGCCACCTGTAGTGGATTGATTTTGCCTTCTAGCACTTCAGCAGTATTCCTGGTAATTTCCACCATCTCTGAACAAATGTTTATTCTAGGCTGGTCCTCATCATACCACATCATTGCTCCAGAACCACAGCGCATGTGATGTGGGATGTGCAGATTTCAGATGCTGTCAGTAGAACAGAGGCACTCTGAGCAAAGGCTTCTGTACTGTGTCAGATCTTTTCACAGAGTGGTACAACTGTGGAACTGAAGAGCAGTAGCTTAGCCCCCAAATCATGTAGCACTGCAGGTCAGAAGATTTATCAAATTGTTGGTTTTGTTGTGTTGTTTTTTAAGTAGATGTCCTTTTTCCCCCCCCCCCCGTAAACAACCTTGCTCTTTCTTCATAATATGCTGCATAGGAAAGTAAAAATTCTTTTGCCTTTTCCAAAACTTGTATTTTTCAGTGTCATGCTGTCTGACTTAATCTTTTTTGTTTATTGTATTACTATAAAATGCTAAAACCTTTTCCATGTGTAAAATACTTGAGATTATTTATCTATTGCTGTTTTAAGAGAAAAAGTTTTGAATGAGTTCCTGTAGCTAAGATGGATCTGAATGTACCAAGCCAGCCAAAGTGCTGGGCCTGGTTTTAAGCTGCAGTTACCTATGACAGGAGCTAAGAATCAAGTGTAGTCATCAGCTGAAACTCCTCTCACCTTCTGCATTGCAGCAATTTGAAACTAAAAGGAAACTAACAAATATTCAGCTTGTAACTATTCTTGTGAAACAAGTGAGAGGAAAAAATAAAAATAGAGCAAGGTTTATGGAAGCTTTCAACGTGTCCTGGAGAGGAATTGGGCAGGTGACTTGGCAGTAACTGTAACATATCTTACTGATTTGAGATATGTCATGAAGCAACCCTTAAAAGACAGTGGGGGCTTCCAGGCATGTCCTCCTTCAGAGGTGGAAATGGGGATTTTAAAGCTTAAATAGAAAACAGCAGCTAGAGGCTTATAGTTTCTTGTTCCACAGGAGACACGGGTTCTTCCACATTTTAGGTCCACAGCAGAAGTTTAACTTCTTTGCTGTTTAAACCCAGCACAGCACCTACTAGAATGCATCACGTCTCCTGAACATGGAGTAAACAGAGCAGTTCAGAGTGGAACCCTCCAAGCATGCTCAAACCTCCAGCTCTATTAAAGCCAGTAGAAAATTGATCTTGAGTTCAGTTGTGTCATAGCCAAATATTTTCAGAAGCATAACTTCTGAGTTGAGTCCTGACATCACTGTTGGCTAATCCACTGCCATAATTATTTCAGGAGCTCCTTGATTCTTCAAAGTGCTCTTGTCACCCACAACTTCATTTGAACAACACTCAGAAAGGATAAGATCCAGGTCCACACTGCTTTTGGGTAACCATAAAGCTGACAACAGTGAAACAAAAAAAAAAAAAAGCATGGCTACTTTATGGGCTTTATCATTAATCTTGCACACATGCTATCCAGCAGGCAAAGAATACACAGTAGTGAATACAGAATATCTATCATGAAAAATAAGTCACTTTTAGTTGATGCTCTAGTGCAGTAACATCCCCTTCCAGCTTTCTCTGGCTCTTCTAGCTACTATCTATTAAATGACAAAGAGGCAAGTTGCCTGTTCCTAGTTTACTATAAGAAACATGGTCTTCTGGGTACATGGTTAAGCAGAGTAACTCAAACTCAGATTAATTTTTAGCACAACAGAAGAGGAAAAGATTGAACAGCAGAGATGCACTGCAGCAGGAACTTTAACAACTGATAACATTTACTTCCACATTTGAAGCTGTCATCCTTGCTGATGCACCTGAGCATTAGGATGACTTGTACCTGCAGGCTCCCTTGCTGCACTGCTACCTGCTGCAGTAGCCCTGCTCAGCCATGCTCCTGGCTTCCTGCTGCACCAGTTCTGCACAGCGCTGCTTGTTTGATCTCTCCTCCTCCTCCCTCTGGCGTTCCTGCTCCTCTTGTTCTTGTAAGCGCCGTTCTGTCAGCTGAGCAGAGACAAGATGAGGGCTGTTACAGCCAGGTCACAGAGATGCAGGCCAGAACACAAACACGTGGTTGGAAGCAGTACCACAGCAAGGTTTCTAGCACAATGAGACTGAACAGGCACACTGGCTCAGCCAACAGATTGCAGAACAAAGCCAGTGGCTGTGCAGACATTTGAACAGAAAGGCTGATGGTACACTTGGGACTAGAAATGTCCCTAACTGATGGCTCAGAAGCCAAGTAAATCTCTGCAACAGCACTTTTCCATGCACTCTGCAGCAGGAACAGCAGTGTTAGTATTCTGCAACAGCATTTTCGACACTTTGCTATCTCTCTGAAAAGCATGCTATACCTGAGCCTCCAATTCCTGTCTGCGAGCTGTCTTCAGTTCCTTCTCTTTCTCTCTCTCTCGCCTTGTCAGTTCTTTTGCCTCCTCAAGTTCTTTAATCAGTTGCTCTCGGTGTTTTATAGACTCTTCTTGGGCCTGTCTGTTTAACTCCATCTTCTCCTGGATCTGGCGCTGCCTGCCTGCAAGGACCTGTATGAAATGAGAGGATTAAGAGTAGATAAGGAAGAGGCCAGATTTAGAAGCAAACCTGGGGAAATCTCAGTGTAGACAGTTAAATAGTTCTCAGAAAAATTGATCAGACCAACAGAAAGACTTGAGTACAGAAGGCTGTGACCCTCTGGAGGTCGGAAGGTCACAGCTGGAACAACAGCTTTGTCAAACCAAGAGACACCTCATGAAAAAAAAGTCATCACCTCATTCATCAGGCGATCTCTGGCCATCTTCTCTCTTTCCCATTGTTCTTCCCTCTTCTCCCACACTTTTCTAGCTTCTTCTCTAAAGGTGAAAGAAAGATTCCTTTCTAATGTTACTTACATATAGGCACGTTTCCACAACAGCAAGGCCAGCCAGGCACCTTTTTCTAATGTCCACTTCTAAATGCCCACCTATTAAACAAACAGTAACAAGCTCTGCCAAACAGGCAAAATACTCAGCAGATACTCTTTAGGTGGTGTAAACAGAGGTGCATACACACCTAAAGATGATCTGTAGCTCTGCCTCCCTCTTTTTTTCTAACTGGAGCTGTTCCTCAATGACACGTCTCATCCAGGCAGCATCTGCAACAGCTCGCTCTCGTCTTTCAGACTGGCGGCGCTGATCCTCCTCTTCTTTCTCGAGGAGGGCTAATAAGATTTGTCTGTCTGTTTCCTTGAAAAAAAAAAAAACCTAAAGATTAACAACCATCCAGCAGGCTTCCAGCCTGCGTACTTTTGTACTCTGTACAAATCATTGGTGACACAGTGTCAAGGGTGTGCTAAGACACTGACTGCCAGCTTCACTGTGATCTTTTCATTCCAGCCCTGATCATAAGCCAGAAGAGGCTTCTTAACTGCAGGCACTGGAGGCAGACGCACACATGGAACACAAGGAACAAGTTCCTTCAGCACACTGTATCTATAGTGTATAAATCAGAAGGTTTTTTCTCTTACCAGCTCCTCCTGTATCTGCTGGGCTCGTCTCTTTAACTGGGCATCACACTGATGTCTCAAAAAGCGACTGAAGGAGAAAAACAACAAATTCAGACTCTCTAAAGCCCTGTTTTATAATATACCAGCATTCAAGAAAGTATATTTATGAAAATAAAGTATAGAGAGACAGTGGAGATACCTGCTACCTCTAACAAAAAGTAGTAATGGCACCAATGCATTTATGATCATTAGCTGTTCTGGGCACTTCCAACAAAATACAAATATTTACTGCCCACCCCTGCTATCTAAAACATCTTCTCCTGCTGCAAGTACTATCATGGTCACAGGAAGAGACTATCACTGCTTAGAGCCACACTGATCCCATACCCAAGCTCAGCCTTCTTCCGGTGCTCTTCCATTTGTTTTCTTTCTTCTTCTAAGCTTTCCAGCTCCCACTGCTGCTTTAATAAGTTTTCTTGTTCTTTCTTCAGCTTTGTTGCCTAATGTTTTTGAAAAGGAAAAAAATCAATAACCAAGAAAGTACTTCAGAGAGCTAGGACATCCCAGAGAGCCTTTGTACCAGAGTTTGTACCACACTGTTTCTTTGCAAGCAGTCCAAATCATAATTATGGTAAATAATCCATACCATTTGTGTCTTATTTGCTCACAGCACAAGAGATAAGGTGAGGAGCTTTAGCTGAGAAAGCCTTCCACCTGAACCTCTCACACACCTGCTTTCATGGAGAGGTCTACTTAGTGACAGAATGCAAGTCACAGCTGTTTCAAATTTAATCTAGGGGAAATCCGGAGGGAAGAGGTCAAGTCAATGCTGCTGCATTTCCAAGTGAAGCAATGAACTTCCTTCCTACATGAGGAGAAGCTGAAGATTACCTCTGCCTCCCGTAATTTCAGTTCTTCTATCTGTTGAAGCAACATCTCTGCTTGCTTCTTGTTTTCCAGCTGACGTTTCTCTTCCTCTTGTCTTATTCTTTCCAGAGCTTCCCTTCGTGCAATTTCATACTCATTTTCATAAAGCTTTCTCTCTTCTCGTTCCGTTGCTCCTTGCTTATTGAGCCAAAACAAAGCATTACATTTAATGTTAGGCTAAACTCAAAGAAACAGCCTGTGGTTCGGTTCAGTAAATGCTCAAATCAGATTCCTGGAAGCTGACACAGATTTGAAGAATACAGAATAAGATATTCTAGGGAAGAAAACAAGGACTAAACAAAACTACACAGACAAGATACTTGCTGGATATGAACAATAACTCTTAACTGAAAACATCCTTCCCATCAACAACTCCTGCTATTCTGCAGACACCGGAACCTCCCACCACTGTGGGAACAAGCAAGGCAAACTCAGTCACTATTTGGTACAAGAGAACAGCAAATAGCCAGCTCCCATTCCTCTCACACCCCAATCCTGGTAGTACAGGAAAGGCCAGCTGCTTGCAGCCCACGTGTTTCAGGCAGGCCCAGCATACCTGCTGCTTTTGCTTCAGCTGCTCACCCCAGGACTCCACCATGTTTTTCTTGTGCAGCTCTGACTCTACCTGCAAAGAGAGGCAGCACTGCTGTCAGAGGCTTTTCTATTGCCAGCAGAACCCAGGACAGCCTGGAACCCCACAGCCTGTTCTCTGCACTGTCCCCAATGCCCAGAGGTCACAAGCTCAGCATAGTGTCACATACCAGTTCAGGGACATTGTGGTGATATTGAAACCAGCTGCTGGAGCAGCATGTCAGCAGGGTTGGAAACAGGTTAGCACCAACAATCTTTACATCACAGGCACTGAAAATCTGCTTTCAGTATCAGATTTGAGTCTTTGAGAAATATCTGCTTTGAGGTGATCCTTTACAGTTGGCCCTTTTTACTTATTTGCCTTCTACTCGTCAGATTTTAGTGTAGTAACTGCTGTGACTCAGGATGAATTACAACAGCAGATATATGATGACACTCAAGTTAAGTTTGGAGTACTGCTGTGGAGCCCTCAGTACAGGAGAAATCACAGAATCACGGAATTGCAGGGGTTGGAAGGGACCTCCAGAGATCATCGAGTCCAACCCCCCTACCAAAGCAGATTCCCTACACCAGGTTGCACAAGTAGGCATCCAGGCGGGTCTTGAGTATCTCCAGAGAAGGAGACTCCACAACCTCCCTGGGAGGAAATGTGGACCTGTTGGAGCACGTCCAGAGGGGGGCCAGGACAACGATAGATGGAACAGCTCCCTATAAGGATAGAAGGAGAGCTGGGACTGTGCAGCCTGGAAGAACGAACGGGCCGTATAGAGAGCTGAGAGCCCTTCAGCATCTAAGGGGGCTATAAGAAAGAAGGAAGCAGACTCCTTCGCAGGGTCTGCGCAACAGGATGAGGGGAAATGGCTCAAACTGAAAGAGAGGAAATTTCGATCAGATATAAGGAAGGAGTTGTCGGCAACGGGGCGGTGAGGCGCTGCACGGGGTGCCCAGAGAGGCGGCGGTGCCCCAGCCCTGCACACAGCCGCGGTCAGGGGATGGGGCGGCGAGCACCGCTGGAGCTGCGGGCGTCCAACAGGGCGGCGATGCCCTCCGGGGGTCCGTTCCCGCACAGCCCGTTCTGTGACTCGCTCCGACGCGCACCTCCCGCAGCTCAGCACAGTCCCGTTTCCAGCGCTGGCGCAGCAGCCGCTCGGCGACCTGCCGGCAGACAGCAACGTCGGCGGACGCGCCGCGCCCCGCCCGGCTCGGCATCGCCCCCCGCGATCCGCTCACCCGCCTCCTCCGCTCCTCGCGGGCGGCCCTCAGCTCCGCGCAGCGCTCCCGCGCCCCTCCGGGCTCCGTCCCGCCGCCCTCCCGCAGCCGCAGCTCCGCCTCCAGCGCGTCCCGCTCGCCGCTCAGCAGCTCCCGCAGCCGCTCCCTGCGCCACTCCAGCCGCTCCGCCGCCTGCCGCCGCCCGGAGCTCGGGCTGCGCGCTGCCGGCGGCGCGCTCCACCGGGCCTGAGCGGAGCAGCAGACAGCGGCGCGGGCGAGCGAGCGGCTGTAGCTCTCCCAGCGCAGCCGGCTCTGCGCCTCCTGCTCCCGCCGCCGCTCCAGAGCCCGGCCTCGCGCTGCCCGCCACAGCGCCATGGCCCCGCCCTTATAGGCCGCGACGGCCGCCGCGCGTCCCCATGGCAACGGGTACGGGCGCCGCCGAGGGACAAAAAGCGTCGCGGCCGCGCTTCGCGGAACGGGGAGGGCCGCGCCACCCGAGCTGCTGCCGGCGCGCGTCGTGCCGCGCGGTCCGGGCTTTAAGTATTCATGGCGCTGTGAATATTTCAGGCGGGTGAAAGGTTTGGGTTGCCTCGGTCCGGCCCTGAGCGCGGCCGCTTGGTGCTGACTGCGAGGAGACGAGGTCTGGCGTTGCCCCATGCCTCCTCCTGCACGGTGCATCCGCAGCGCCCAGCACGTGTCTGGGTTTTGGGAACTATCCCGGCTGCAGCTCCGTGGCTGTGAACAGGAGGAGGGCGGCTTTGTACGCAGCCTGATCGCGGTAGGACGGGGCGGAAAGGCTTTAAACTAAAAGAAAAGAAACCGAGGTTGGATGTCAGGAAGAGATTCTTCGCTCGGAGGGCATTGAGGCCCTGACACCGCTCAGAGCTGTGGGTGCCCCATCCCTGGATGGGCCCGAGGCCATGGATGGGCCCCGGGCAGCCTGAGCTGTTGAACTAAGCTCAGTCCTGGCTGGTGCCCGGGTCGGGTCACCGAGCTCCGTGCCATCTGCCTACCGTGAAACCTTCACCTCCACTAAATAATTCAGAGCCATCCGATCACGGCACCCGGCATGGGGCCCGGCTGTACGGCTGTGGGCATACAGGACAGTGGGTGCACAGGGCGGAGGGGCTGCCCAGCTGCCCGCTCCCTCGGCCCGAGCTGCGGGGCCCGGGGGTCCCGGAGGGTCCCGGTGCGGACCGCGTGCTCCCGGGGCTCGGCGCACCACAAGCCCCGCCCCTTCACCTCGATAAGCCACGCCCCCCGTCGCTCTAAGCACCGCCTACTCACGGCTACAAGTCCCGCCCTCTCGCTCCGATTGGCGGCCTGGCCGGTGGGCCGTGCGCAGCCATTGGCTGGCCGCGGGGAGGGGGCGTGGCGCGGCGCGGCGCGCTGCCGGGTCGGTGCCGGGTCGGTGCGGGCCGGGCCGGGCCGGGTCAGGCATGGCGCTGCTGCTGGAGCACGAGTTCCGGCCGCTGCCGGCAGACAAGCAGATCGAGACGCTGCCCTTCCTGGAGGCCGTGGCGCACCTGCCGCCCTTCTTCGGTAAGAGCGGGGCGAGGGGGCTGCGGCACCTGCTGGACCCGATACCTGACCGCAACGGGACGTTGTCACCCACGGGCACGGGGCGCTTACCGACCCCCGCATGTTCCGGTGCCGGGACCCCATCCTGGGTCCCACACCACCCAGAACCGGGGGTTCCATCCCCCCGGTCCCGGTCCGCACCCCCCGGTCCCGCCCCCGGTCCCGCCCCGCTCCCCCGCCCCACCGAGGGACGCTGCCCGGCGGCACCGGAGTTGCGTCAGGGCCGGGCGTGGCGCCCCGTCCCGTCCGACCCGCCGAGCAGCAGCGTTGGGAAACGGCCCGACCACCCCCCCGGCGGTGTCCCGGAATGGAACGGGGCAGGACGGGGCTGAGCCGCCGCGCTGCACAATGCGGCATTGTACGCCGCACGGGGACAGCCGGGCACGGGGCGAACCCCCGCGCGGTCCCACGCTAATCCCGTGTCCCCGCAGACTGCCTGGGGACGCCTATCGTGTACTCACCCGTCAAAGCCGACCTGGCCGGGAACATTAAGGTACGAGGGTGTCACCACCCCTTGCATGGCGCTGTGGCCGTGGGTGCCCACCCTGACCCCGCACCTCTGCACCCTTGCAGAAAATCCGGGCTGTTTACGACTCCAACCCCACCAAGTTCAAAACGCTGCAGAACATCCTGGAGGCGGAGAAGGAGATGCACGGCGCTGCCTGGCCCAAGACGGGCGCGACGCTGGCACTGATGTGGCTGAAGAGGTGACGCGTTTGTGCATCACCCCTGGGTTCAGTCCGGGATGTGGGGTTGGGGGTCGTGTAGGGCTCGGGGTCAGAGTGCCATCCCACACCGGGTTTGGGGTTCCGAGGCTCGGGGTCGCAGTACCAGCCTCCCTCTCCCGGCAGGGGCCTGAAGTTCATGCTGG
>JAPSGF010000054.1:3121567-3155398 GCA_035772895.1 Perdix hodgsoniae
CTGCAGAGCATCTCTGATGGCGAGCGGGACGAGGAGCACCCCAACCTCATCCGTGTCAATGCCATGAAAGCCTATGAGATTGCCCTCAAGAAGTACCACGGCTGGATGCTGCAGAAGCTTTTCATGGTGAGAGCGGGTGGTGACTTGTTTTGTGGAGTTTTTCACGGGGTCATAGAGTCATTAAGGTTGGGAAGTACCTACAAGATCACCAGTCTGACCACCGACCCACCCCCACCGTGCCCACTAACTGTGTCTGTAAGGAGATATTTCCACGGGGCTGCTGCTGATGGGGTCATCCCAGGTGGGGTGGGCAGGGGAACCTGGGGATCTCATTGGTTTTTGGGCATCCCTGCAGCCAGGGCTCAGCTCTGCTCTCACCCCATCCCACAGGGCTCAGTCTACGCGCTGCCCTACAAGTCGGACCTGCTCAAGGCTTTGGAGAAAGGCAGAGAGGTGAAGGAGGAGGAGAGCATTGAGAAGATCCACCAATTCCTCACGAGAGTGACACCCATCCTGGATGCCATCTATGAGATGTACACCCGGATGAACGCTGAGCTGAGCTACAAAGCCTAATGGGGTCAGCACAACAGCGGGGCCGCACCGCACCACAAATCCCAATCTGCTCTGGATCTGCAGCCGATAGCCCGTTTTCTAAAAAGAATCATTAATTTTCTATCGAGAATATAGCAATAAACCAATTGTACCCCGGGGGCACCTTGGGATTTCCCAAGCTTTTGTACCACAGAGGAAAAATCCGCGTTCCTGGGAACCTGTTGCAGGGAATGACGTTTAGTGGGCGGCCGCACCCTGACGGTGCTGCTGGGTTCTGCGGCTGCCCCGCTCCCGGCTGTGCCGTGGGTCTCACGCAGCTCTGGGCACCCAACGCCGCTCTGACCCTGCAGCGGAGGAATGGAGGATCCCAAGCGATGCCCTTCCCGGTGCCCCCAACGCTTTTCGGCGCCGCGGATGGAAGCGGTGCGGGGATGTTCCCAGCGCTGTTTGCCGGGATGCCTTAAGGACCTTTCACCAGCGGGAAGCAGAACTCAATAAATCTCACCTTAACCTGGAGCGTAGTGCGGGACCGGGGCGGGGGCTGCGCTGGGGGCGGCCCTGGGGCGGGGAGCGGGGCGGGACGGGCGCAGGGATGGGCCCCGCGGCGGCGGCGGAGCTGCGGGAGCTGCGCGGGACGGGCGGCGGGACGGGTACGGGGCCGGGGGCGGCGGGAGGGGGACGGGATGCGGATGGGGATGTGGGTGGGGAGGGGGCAGCGGTCAGGGATGTGAGCTGCGGGGGTCTCGGGAGCCGAGGGCAGCTGGAAAATCCTATCCCCAGCCCCAGGGTGAGCGTGGACCTACCGGGCGCTGTTGGCTTTGGGAGGGCGCTCGGGCTCGTTGGGGTGGGCTCTGGTTTCCCCACTTCCCTCCTGCCGGGTTTCACTTCGTGCCTTCGTGAGGCGCAGCCCCGTAATGAGGCAGAAAAGCCACCGCCCACCCAGTGTGACCCGCAGGTCCCAGTGCCACCACTGCCAAAGCCGAGGGGTGGGCAGGGGGCTGTGTTGGGCTCAGGAGGGCTGTGGGGCCGCAGCGGGGCCGTGCCGCGCTGAGCCAGGCATTGACTCATTCCCTCCGTGGGGTGAGGAAGTCTGAAAACCAAAAAACCCAAATAACTGAAAGAGCCAAAGTCAACCCAATTGACAACACCTTTCCTGGCAGCGGCCGTGCTGTGGGAGTGACCCCGCTCAGAGCCCGACATTTCCCAACGCTCCCCCCCCACCTGCTCTGCCCCACTGCCAGTGACCCCATGGGCACATTCCTGCGTGGGGCTGCAGCTGATGGCCGTGGGATGGGATGCATGACCTCTTTTTGTGCCGCTATGGGTTAAGTCCAATGAAAACCGGTTCAAACCTCCAGGAAGAGGCAGGAGCCCGATTTCCATTCGCGTGCTGCCCAGGTGTTGCCCCCAGCGTGATGTGTCCCCTCTGCTGGGGTCACACACACCAGACTCTGCTTCCGTGTCCCCGTGGCTGCTTCCAATGGGGAATCCCCTACCTGAAGGCTGCAGGACGTGGGGCTGAAGAATGTAGGGCTGCAATGCGTTGCTCTGCCCAGACCCACCCGCTGCAAAATAGCAAGGCACTGGAGTCAGACCCACACTGTTCATCCCCTCCCTGCAGTGCTGGCGGCCCCTGGGTTTGGCAGCCAGGGCTATATTTGGGCTGTGCCCTCTATGCTGTTCTCCAAAGCCGTGCTTTGCTGTGGTTTGGGCTGGGATTTGCAGCACAGCAGAGCACGCTGGGTGCTCCCTGATCTATGCATTCCCTGTCTGTCTACCAGGAACATGCAGAGGGCCTGTGTTTGCCTGGGGTCGGGTGGGTGAGATATGGGGGTCACTGCGGCTTTGGCAGGTGGTCGTGGAATTTCGTGCAGGAAAGGCAGCTAGAAGGAAATGCTGCACCTCCTTGGGCTGCAAACCCCATTGCTCGTGGTCTGTTGTGGCTTGTCATACAGAGCTGCAGAAAATGATATGTTTCCCCGTGTGCTTTTTCTGTCTCTGAACCCCATAGGGCTGAGGGCGAGGGCTGAGTGTGCTGCTGGGAGGCAGAGGCATTGCTGGGGCTGAGCATTTTGAGACCTCACGGTGCGTTTTGGTGGAGAGTGGGGCTGGGGGGAGCCCAGGGGTGTTCATTGAAATCCATCATTTCCTACCGAAATCCATAATTCCTTATCAAAATTCATTTCTTATAAAAAACCTCTGTGGTTTCATATTGAAATTCATCATTCCTTGCTGAAATGCACTATATATGCCACTTGCCTCCTGGCCAGGCTGTGTCCCCGTGCTGTGCTGGTTCAGTGGGCTGGGGGGCATCAAATGACGCCAGGGTCAGGGTGTAACCCTGTTCCCACCGTGGGGGTATGGCCATAGGGTGCTCATAGAGGAGGATGGGAAGGGTGTTGGGGAGTGACTCCAGGTTCCTTCTGCTCTCAAAGGGGAGTATGGCGGACCCCGAAGACCCCCGTGATGCTGGGGACGTGCTGGGGGATGACTCCTTCCCGCTCTCCTCACTGGCCAACCTGTTTGAGGTGGAGGACACTCCATCCCCTGCTGAGCCATCCCGGGGTCCCCCCGGTGCTGGGGATGGAAAGCAAAACCTCCGGATGAAATTCCACGGGGCGTTCCGGAAAGGTCCCCCAAAACCCATGGAGCTGCTGGAATCCACCATCTACGAGTCGTCGGTGGTCCCAGCACCCAAGAAGGCCCCCATGGATTCCCTCTTCGACTATGGCACCTACAGGCAGCATCCCAGCGAGAACAAACGCTGGCGCAGGAGGGTCGTGGAGTGAGTATGGGGGCACGTGGGGACGCCGGTGCCCATGGGGTGAAGTGCTTTGGGTATGGAAACCGGGGTGCCACACACACGCTGTGGCCCTGCAGCGCCATGGGGCTGGGATGTGGCCCCCCCTCTCCCCCCCCCACCTCCTCCCTTCCCTGCGCCGTGAAAGAGGGCTCTGTGCCGCGGCCGCTCCCTCCGGTGCGGGTGTCTGGCTGCCCTGGCATGAAAGGGCTTTTCAGGAGGGCCTCCGCCCTGGGTCTGCGTCAGGAAACCGGAGCTGCGGGGGGGGGGGGGGGGGGGGGCCCCGCCCCCCCGGCCCCCCCCCGCGCGGGGGGCCCGCCCCCGGGGGGGGACCCGTTGGCACTGTGTGTCTGTGGGCTGCGCCCCATCCCTGGTGCTCCACAAAATGCAGCAGCACCTGGCCCCGTGGGTGCTGCTGGGATCATCGCTGCATAACTGCTCTGTGTGGTGACCCTAGGAGCACCCCTAGATGGGTGCAGCAGGGGAAACCAAGGCACAGATTAAGGAATTGACCCCAGTGTGCAGCTGTGCTGTTCTTGTTGCAGGAAGCCGGTGGCTGGCACCAAGGGACCGGCTCCCAACCCACCGCCCGTCCTCAAGGTGTTCAACAGACCCATCCTCTTCGACATTGTCTCCCGGGGGTCCCCAGATGGCCTTGAGGGTCTCCTTTCCTTCCTGCTCACCCACAAGAAGCGTCTGACGGATGAGGAGTTCCGAGGTGAGCACCTGTGGTGGGCTGCCCCATGACCCTGCTGTACCATGGCCACCAGCAATCCCTATGTCTCCAAAGGGACGGAGATGTACAGCCCCAATGGCAGCACCTAGGAGTCACTGGGTGTTTGGTGGGTTGGGGTCTCAACACCTTCCATTCCTAGAGCCCTCAACAGGGAAGACGTGCCTGCCCAAGGCACTGCTCAACCTGAGTGCAGGCCGAAATGACACCATCCCCGTCCTCCTGGATATTGCCGAGAAGACGGGAAACATGCGGGAGTTCATCAACTCACCCTTCCGTGATGTCTACTACCGAGGTAGGGGATGTGTGAGGACCATGGGGGGACCATTAGGAGGTGGGGAAACCGTGGGAAGGTGGAGGACTGTGGAGAGGTTTAAGGACCAAAGCAGTGAGGACTGGGGAGGATGGAGGACCCCATCAAAGCTTAGGAATGTGTGGGGATGGAGAGCCTTTGGGAGGCTCAGGAAACAAACTGGGAGGCGGCATGAAATCTAGGGGTCTTCATCTTGGGGTGTGATGGGGAGCACGGTGACAGGGATGCCATGCAGGTCAGACAGCGCTGCACATCGCCATCGAGCGCCGCTGCAAGCACTACGTGGAGCTGCTGGTGGAGAAGGGTGCTGATGTGCACGCCCAGGCCCGTGGTCGCTTCTTCCAGCCCAAGGATGAAGGTGGCTACTTCTATTTTGGTGAGCAGAGGAGACTGGCAGCACCACAGCCACATACCTAGGGCTGTCCCCAATCGTATGCTGTCCCTGCAGGAGAGCTGCCCCTCTCACTGGCTGCCTGCACCAACCAGCCCCACATCGTTCACTACCTGACGGAGAATGGGCACAAGCAGGCAGACCTGCGGCGCCAGGACTCGCGTGGCAACACTGTGCTGCATGCTCTGGTTGCCATCGCTGACAACACCCGTGAGAACACCAAGTTTGTCACCAAGATGTATGATCTGCTCCTCATAAAGTGCGCCAAGCTCTTCCCTGACACCAATCTTGAGGCCCTGCTCAACAACGATGGCCTCTCTCCTCTCATGATGGCTGCCAAGACTGGCAAGATTGGGGTATGGCAACGTCGGGGCTGGTGGATGTGCTTTGGGACACTTAGCTGATTAAACCTTCTGCATCCCATCCTTTCCCTAATTAACCCCAGGCCCTTATCACATCCTGTCATAGAATCATAGAATCATTAAGGTTAGAAAGACCACTAAGATCATTGAGTCCAACCACTAAGCCATGTCTGTGACTGCTCTATATCATGTCACTCAGTGCCACATCTAACTTTTCCTTGAACACCTCCAGGGACGGTGGCTCTACCTCCTGTCCTTTTCCATTGCTCGCCATCACGATGTGTGTTGGTTAAAAATGCACAAACTACACCAGTCTGGGGATTGCTGCAGCATTCCAGCACCCAAGGATGGGTGGCAATGGGTACAACCCATGGCCATCCATCCCCCTGATTCCCCATCAGATCTTCCAGCACATCATCCGTCGGGAGATTGCAGATGAGGACGTCCGACACCTCTCGCGCAAGTTCAAGGATTGGGCATACGGCCCCGTCTACTCCTCACTCTATGATCTCTCCTCACTGGATACCTGTGGGGAGGAGGTGTCTGTGTTGGAGATCCTCGTTTACAACAGCAAGATTGAGGTGCGCAGGGAACGGGGAATGGGGACAAGGGGCTGGGCTCCCCTCTGAGCTGCCCACGTCCCAACAGAACCGTCATGAGATGTTGGCCGTGGAGCCCATCAACGAACTGCTGCGTGACAAGTGGCGCAAGTTCGGTGCCGTCTCCTTCTACATCAGCGTGGTCTCCTACCTCTGTGCCATGATCATCTTCACCCTCATCGCCTACTACCGCCCCATGGAAGGCCCTGTGAGTGCCGGGGAACACAGGGCAGAGTGTAGGCTTGGGGTTATGCTGATGACGTGTGCTCTTCCCACAGCCACCGTACCCTTACACTACGACCATCGACTACCTGCGGCTGGCTGGGGAGATCATCACCCTCCTCACCGGCATCGTCTTCTTCTTCTCCAATGTCAGTACCATGAGGAGCGGGTGGTGATATCCCCATGTCCCCAGACACTGGTCCCACTGCAGCGCCCTCCAGACACTGGCACCCAGCTCCTCTTCAACCTCTCCTCTCTCTCCAGATCAAAGATCTCTTCATGAAGAAGTGCCCAGGTGTGAACTCATTCTTCATCGACGGCTCATTCCAGCTGCTCTAGTAAGCAGGGATGCCCATGGGACCTCTTGGGGTTGGAGCAACCCTCCACTTGATGGGACAGTGTTTGGCAGCAGTTATGCCCTTCTGCAGCTTCATCTACTCGGTGCTGGTGATCGTCACGGCAGGGCTGTACCTGGGCGGCGTTGAGGCTTACCTGGCTGTCATGGTCTTTGCTTTGGTCCTGGGCTGGATGAATGCACTCTACTTCACGCGAGGGCTCAAGCTGACGGGGACCTACAGCATCATGATCCAAAAGGTGCAGTAGTGTTGGGATCTTCTGATCGTCCCCAAGGTGGTTGGGTAACCCAAGTGGTCTTTTCCCTGTGGGACTGCTGCAGCCCTCAGCATGGGGCTCGAAGCCATCATCTCTGTCACTTGCAGATCCTCTTCAAAGACCTGTTCCGCTTCCTTCTGGTCTATCTGCTCTTCATGATTGGCTATGCCTCAGGTAGGGCTCCATCCCTCTCTCCTCCTGCAATGGAGAAGGAGAAGGCCTGGCAGCATGTTGTTCTATCCTCGTGCTGCCCCTGCAGACTCTGTCTCTGTCCCTCCTCCCCAGCGCTGGTGTCCCTCCTGAACCCGTGTCCCAGCAGTGAGTCCTGCAGTGAGGAGCACTCAAACTGCACGCTGCCCACCTACCCCTCATGCCGGGACAGTCAGACCTTCAGCACCTTCCTGCTTGACCTCTTCAAGCTCACCATTGGCATGGGTGACCTGGAGATGCTGGAGAGCGCCAAGTACCCAGGTGTCTTCATCATCCTGCTTGTCACCTACATCATCCTCACCTTCGTGCTACTCCTCAACATGCTTATCGCCCTCATGGGTGAGACCGTGGGCCAGGTGTCCAAGGAGAGCAAACACATCTGGAAGTTGCAGGTACGGCATTGGGAGTGCCAAGCTCCATGGGGTCACCATGCCATAGAGTCACCACACCATGGGGCCACCATGCCAAACTCTATGGGGTAACCATGCCTTGGTGTCACCATGCCAACCTCCACCTGAGCAGAAGCACCTTGGTGAGGGACCCTGATGCCTCCATCCCCAGGGGGCTGAAGGGTCCCTGGTGTCCCCGGCAGTGGGCCACCACCATCCTGGACATCGAGCGCTCCTTCCCTCTCTTCCTGCGGAGAGCATTCCGCTCTGGGGAGATGGTGACCGTGGGGAAAGGCACTGATGGGACCCCTGACCGCCGCTGGTGTTTCAGGTAAGAGCAGTGACCTACAGCATCATGATCTGAAAGGTGTGGTGAGGTTGGGATCTTGTTAAGCTTAATTAGAGTGAAATGGTTCGCACCTGAGTGGCACCACAGGTACCAGGATGGCACAAGGCCAAGGGGATATGGAGCTCTGTCCTCTCTGCAGGGTGGATGAGGTGAACTGGTCCCACTGGAACCAGAACCTGGGCATCATCAGTGAGGACCCGGGCAAGAGCGATACATACCAGTACTACGGCTTCTCCCACACCGTGGGGCGGCTGCGGAGAGGTGAGTGGGGTGGGGGCAGCCCTGGGCTCACAGGTGAGTATGAAGCTGGGAGCTCTGAGCGTTTCTCAGTTTCTGCAGATCGATGGTCAACGGTGGTGCCACGTGTGGTGGAGCTCAACAAGAGCTGCCCAACAGAGGATGTGGTTGTGCCATTGGGGACCGTGGGCACAGCAGAGGCACGGGAGCGACGGCACGGGCAGACCCCCAACTCCCTGCTCTAGCATGGGCTCTGCCGAGCCCCACAGCACCAGCGTGTGTCTGTTCCTCAGGGATCTGTGCACCCAATGTCCCTGCAGTGCCCATCCCTTTGGGGTCCCAGTCCTGGCAATTCTGGGCTCTCTGGTGCTACCGCTTTGCTTTCCTGCACCATTGGCTCCATTGTGCCAGCAGCTGGGTGCTGGGAGCTCCCCTGCCACCAACCACCACGGCCAATGGCTTTTGACCCAAGGTGTTTTTGTTGTCGTTGTTTTGGGTTTTTTGTTTGTTTGTTTTGCACAAAATTTATACGACTATTTATTTCGTAATAAAGAGCAGCCACCACGGCCTCGTGTCATCGAGTGGGGTCAGCAGGGAGAATGTCGCTGCGGGAGGGACGGGGGAGCAGCGCAGTGCCTGCGGTGCCGCTCTGCAGTGCTGGCCTTTGGCACAGCCCCCCTCGCAGAGCATCCCGCTCCCACCGGAGGGCAGCACACTCCGCGCAATGCCGCCCCCGGCGTTGTTGGGAGCGCACGGCTTCGGAGCGCAGATTCGGCGGACTGGTGATGGTTGGTGACACGGTGTCACAGCAGCACAGCTCGCTGAGCAAATGATCGAGCAGAAAAGGGGACGCTCCATCTTCGAACCTGATGGCTCGCCGTCAGCCCTAACCGTGCCGTCTCCGCTTAAATGTGATTTACATACATCTCTCGTACTGCGGTTTAAGTATTTCCCCGGGGTGAGGGAATGAAGAAGTTTCATTATCACTACTTAGGAAGAGCTGAGCGTTCTGCTCTCGGCTCAGGCTGCATCATAAGATGAGCTGCAGGGATGATGCAGCTGCAGGCAGGCTCCATCCTTCTTACCAGGAGGTATTTGGGAAACGATGCAATTTGCTATCTCCACAGCCGTGCAGGCACGCTGCCCAGCACAGCCCCAGTTCCACCGCTGTCCTGGCTGCAATGCTAGGATTTCCCAGTGCAATGGGAGTTAAACCAATTCCCAAATCCTAAAGGTGCAGAGACGTGCACGCTAGGGCTGTGTGATTTTAGGGGCTATGTGTGGAATGGACCTACGTTCCTATGTTGCACTCCATTATGGCTTGGTAGCAATGGGGACACCGTGGCTACAGCGCTGTCAGTGTGGGCACCACGGCCAGACTGCTGGTGACAGGGACACCATGGCCATGGATGGTGGCATCACAGGATCACTCCGTGCTCCTTCTACTGGATGGTGACTCAGGGCTCGAGTCGCAATTGGAGAGATCAACGCAATGGGAAAGGAGTTACAAAAGGTGTGATGACAGAAGGACCAGCACCATAGGAAGGTGCTATAAAGGAAGAGAAGATTGCTCACCTGTATCAGAAGATCCCAGGTTCACAGACAAAAGCTTCACCAAAAGGGAACCTCCAGGAGATCCTCCCCAGTGGCAGTCAGCCCTTAAATGAGGTCTAAGAGAGGTGCAGCCAGGCTGCACCCCTTCTGATCACACACACGAATTGCCTTCACCTGTGCTCCTATAGCTGACCGGGTCCTTTCCCCAGGTGCTCAACCACTGCTTCAGGCCAGGACTCAACAGTTCCCATACAGCTTGTGTTTGCCTCGTGCCCACCCCCCTGTGCCCCGCAGCCCCCTGGGCGCAGCCCCCGCCTCCCACGCTGCCGTGCCGGCGATGACAAACCCAACAAAGGGAAGAGAAAAGCACTTGTCATCCAGCACGCGGAGCGAGGAAGCAAATTTATTTTTAGATAAATCTAAAGCTTAATTTGTGAAGCTAATATCAATCAAAATGAGAGATGGGTTTTTTTAAGTCCTTTCGCAGCCGTGCCATTTATATTGCCTGTCTCTCCTCCTCGCTCTCAGCCAGCAAAGGCGGCTGCGAAGTTTAATATCAGCCTGGCGTGCGCCTGCCTCAAAAATTATGATGATTATTTTAATAGGAAGGTATTTGTGGAGCAGAAAAGCTGTCCTTCCACAGGCAGGGAGGGTGCTGCCATGGAGGTGGCACTGCCCCATGTGCTGGGACACAGCTCAGAGCGCTCCTCTGGCACACGGCCGGGCTGTGGCACTGCTGGGTGTCCCCATGGGACACTGCTGTCCCTTTGGTTGTCCTTTTGTCCCAATTCCTCTTTGGGAATCGGGCCGTTACGCCTGCTTGCTGGCCCCACAAATACATACGGCAGAGCGCAACCAAAATGGGTGGAGCTGCTCTGCCCAGTGCAGTGCTGGGCCATCCCTGTTCCCATCCCCGTTCTGGTAGGTTTGGGAAGAACATTTGTCCCCGTACCCTAATGCAACCTACTTCTCCCTTGGGATGGGAAACTGCCAACTTTACAGGGCAAATAACTTCACACAGGTGGGGAGCAGTGCCACCAGTGCCACACACCCGCTGGCATCGAGTGGGGACACCACTGGGCTCAGCGCTGCCCCAGTGCACGTGGGGCCATGGCCCCTAATCCTGGGGCTTTGGCGCACACCCCGCACACATGCGTGCATCTCGCCTGGTGCCACGGCCGGATTAACAGATCAGAGTCGTTAGGAGGTTATTTATAGGTGCCCCTCCGTGCCCTAAAATCTGCGGGGTGAAGTCGGGCTGGGGGTGGGACAGCGGGTCCCTATAGGGCTGGGTGAGAGCCACAGCAAGCAAACAAAATCCAGAGCACACATCCAGTGACATCCTGGTTTTACTTTGGGAAAAACACCATCCGGACACACAGCTTGCAGGTTTTGTGGTTTGTTTTTTTTTTTTTTCCATTTTTTTTTCCTTTTTTTTTTTTTCCTCGTTTGTTTTCTCTCATTTTTAAAACAATATAAGTGCAGACAGCACTTCTCACAGTAGAATATAATGGTCGATTTTAGTATAAAAAAAAAACATTCTCAGAGATTTGTAAATGCACTTAGTGCTTGAACAGGCCTTTCAGGGATACAGTACCTCTTTTCTGAGCACAATCACCTTGGGTTTCCTCAGGGTAGTGTTTCTGTTTCCTTGACTCATCAAAAAACATTTTGTGATGCCTTTTTTAAATGAATAAACCTATTAAGCACATAAATACACAGAGTGAATAACGGAGCGAAATAAGCATTTCTGAACTGCCTTAAAAAAAAAAGAAAGAAAAGATGAAGAAAAGAAGCACGCCATGATCCCACCATGGTGCGATGGCTGGATGCAGTACTGAACGTTGTCCTACATACTGTCTGCCTCTAGAATGGAACAAAGGTGTAACAGACAGTTAAAAAAAGAAGGGGGAAAAAAAGGAAGGAAAAAAAAAAAAAAGAAAAAAAAAGAAAAAAAAAGAAAAAAAAAGAAAAAAAAAACCCAAAACCTTGGAAATCTGTAGCATGGGCGCAGTGCCGTGGGCTCATCCCCCTCGTTGGCCGGCACCCAAGACGCGCGCTGTGTGCAACTGAAAAAAAAATGAAAAAATAAAACAACAAAAAAGAAAAATCTGTTCAAGTTTTCAAGTGTTCTTCTTAAATAGTGTCCAGGCTGTCCCCAGTTACGAGCTTTAATCAAAGCAGTGCAAGTTACGGACTTCAGCTAAAGGTGAGCGCGGCGGGACCCTGCCTGCAGCCCGCGCCGTGCGCAGAGCGGAGCTCCTCTCCCTGGATAGCAGCAACTCGTAGCGATTCCCTGTTCACATTCGTGGAAATAAAATGATTTCTGAGCTATATAAGACAAGCATTCCTTCATCCTTGGCTTCCAGCGGGCGCACGCGGTTCGATGAGCCCGGTTCCATGCCAGTACCTGCGGGACCCGTGTCGGCAACTGACCCCAACCAACCCCATCACCCCGCAACGGCCTCACGGTGCCGGAGGGCCCGGCCGCCATCCTGGCTTTGGGAAGAGCAGCAGCCGTCCCTTATCTGTAGACGGGCAGGCGGATGTGGGCGTGCTGGTGGTCCAAGAGCCTTGGCACAGACACGGTCTCATAGCCCTTGCCCAACATCTGCTCCTTGATGCAGGGCGGGTGGATGTCGTTGATGAGATACTCCAGCGACTGGAGGCTGCTGCTGAGGATGGAGGTGTTGCAGAGCGCCTTACTGGGCAGCCCCTCGGCCGGCGGCACGCCGAGCTCACGTGGCACAGGGCCCAGCTCGGGCGGTGGGTTGTAACAGTCGCTGGTGGGGGTCACCAGGACGCTGTTCCACGGCGGCACGAAGTACTGCCCCACCGCGAAGTTGCCGTGCATGCAGTTCAATGGGGATGAGCTCACCTTCTCCCCTGCTGGCCCGTAGGGTCGCGAGGCGGCCGCGCAGGCTTCGGGCGACTTGCTGAGGGCCCCGCTGCCCCCGCTGTACACCCGCAGGTGCTGCTGCTGCTTCTGCTGCCACAGCAGGTAGTCCACGCCGTCGGGGTAGAGCCCCGCTTTCGGCCCCAGCGCCGGGGTGGAGCCCAGCGGCAGCTCGGCTCCCTTGCGGCACTCGGGCAGCACGGCGTAGGCCGAGGCCATGGCGGGGAAGGCGCCGTGCTTGGCCGGGCTGGGGTGGGCGGCCGGCAGCACCGGGCAGGCAGGCTGCGAGGCCTGGGCCTGGCACTGCTGGTTGAGCTGGTAGATGATGCTCTGGATGGAGGGCAGGTTGGAGGGCGGCAGCGCCAGGCCACGGCCCGCCAGCGGCAGCGCCGAGCTCGCCACCGTCACGGTGGGGGGCACGGGGCCCTCCAGCTGCTTCTGGTGGTAGCTCAGCGGGCCGGCACAGGAGGGGCCTGGGGCTAAAGTGCTTGAGGATGGGTAGGGAGCGACGCCAGCCTGAGCGGGCGACAGCTTAGTCCGCTTGCCCTCCGCGTTCTTCACCACGCTTTTGCTGGAGGCTTTGACGATGGCCAGGAGGCCCTGGTAGCCGCCGGCGTGCACGGGGTAGGGGCTGTAGCGCTGCCCCGTGGTGTCGTACCCATTGACCGTTCGGTTAAGGTGCTTGTGCTGGGGGACCCTGATGTTGGTGGGGAAGATCTTGATGGTCAGCGGGCTGTTGGCCACTTTCTGTGCATAGGCGTCCAGCTCGGCAGGGCTGGGGTAGCGCGGGGAATGCATGGGTGCTGCCGTCTCGCCTGCGGGAGCAAAGCACAGCATCAATCCCACTCCAAGACCCGCGTCCGTCCCTCAGCCTCACCCCCTCCTCCTCCACTTCCTCCTCCTTTTCCTTCTCCAGCATCACCCGCCCAACAGAAAAGAGGTCACGGCACAAACCTGCCCCCTCGTGCTTAGAAAGTCACTTCTAAGTGGCCTAAAATAAACCCGGTGTGGAGAATGGAAATGTCACTTTACCCAACGGGGGAATCTTTCTCCGAGATTGGATTTAAACTACATTATACAAGCAATTTCATGGGTGCTTTGCGCTGCTACGAGAACCTCACCAAAAATGGAAAAGCATTGCATTTACCAGCCATAAATCAGCAGTTCCTATAATGAGCACAAAAATGTCACTTTTATGCAATTTTACAGATGAACAAAACTGGTGAAATTAACTGTGGTAACCTACTGTAGTCAGCAAAAGCCACTGCAGAAAAAAAAAAAATTATATATGTATATATTTTTGTTCCTTTCAAACTCTTTCCCAAGCAAGTTTCTGCCATTCTGGTGTGAAAACTCATTTGTCGTACCCATTATACTTTCATTTGGAGTTTATCTTGAGTATCCAATGAGCCACCAACTGTGAAAATGATTAAATCTACAAAATCTATCTAATAGATGGAATAAATTAGGTGTTTAAAATCTGCACATGCGTGTGCACGTCCATGCCAGCACGTGTGTGCAGTGGGGGGCTAGGTTGGCTTCCAGTTCCTAATGCAGTACTGTGTTGGGATCCCTGCACGGCGCCCATGAATCCACGGAGTTACTGCTGACATTGCCAAAAAGGAGGCAAAGGAGACAGGCCCTAAGGGTTTCTTCCATGGGTCTATCCACTGTCCCATTGCACAAAACATCCCCACATCTCCCAGTATGAAGAGGGCTTAAGCACCGCCATTGCCCCAAATAGTTGCCAGCATGACCGGTAGCCAACAGCCATCCTCAGCCCACCTCATGCCAAGTGCTACCAAGGAGCCCCAGCCTTCCAAGGGACCCTTCCTTGTGCCTGCAAGAGCAAGGCCTGACATTAAAAGCAGCGCTTAGGGGGATGCTGGGGCACTCGCACCCCTGGGCCCCGGTGTACAACACCCACGGAGGAGTGGGAACATCCCCAGGGACACAGGGAGCGAGGCCACGGATGGCCACCTCTTTCCTCTCCATTAACACGACATACCAGTAATTTAAAAGGCAGAATGGAAGAGTGTTCACCGGCCATTTCTCCCATTAAGTTAATGTTATGGGCTTTTTACAGGTGTCTTAAATAGACACTGTTATTAACGAGTATATTAAGCCAATTAAAACCAGGGTCTTTGAGCAGGATTTAATGTTACAGCCTTTAGCAGCAGAATATGGGCATTGCTCATGCTGGGCAAACCCACCCAGTATGACCAGTTCTGGGACCAGGTGGGGACTGGGGGCACCTGCCCAGCAGCACCATGAGCACCATGCATCTGCATTCCCCTTCACGCCAGCACCGCTGTCCTTGGAGGTGGCAGCATCGTGAATGCTCAATTAACATGACGCTAATTAGCTGGTGACACTTGCAGAATCCCTAATGAACCCATTCCACTGAGGGAAGGAGGAGAATACTCCTTTCTGAGCAAAAAAAAAAAAAAAAAAAAATTAAAAACAAAAAAGGGGGGATGGATGGATGGAGCAGCATCGCCCCACACATCACTGCTCGTCGATGGCCCCACGCATGGCTGCCAGCTAGCCGAGGGAGAGCCAGGAGCCTCCTTTGTCGCCTTCTTTGCACCAGCTGGGTTGGATTTGACAAGTCACAAATTCAGTGTGTTGTCACATATCAGGGTGACGCACCAAACCCCCACTGGGAAAATTACAGAGCTACCAATTTCCAAGAGGTTCCTGGCGCGCTCGTGCGCGCTGCTGGTAAGCGGCTCCCCCTCTCCGGAGTAATTACTGCTTTCTAACGGGCTGTAATTACTGCGAGATGCAAACTCTCCCGAAGCACCGCCGTCACCCGTCAGGCACAGACAGCCCGCCCGACGCTCAGCCGGCCGCTGACAGTTTTCTCCCCCCCCCCTTCTTCTTGAAGCTGAACCTTCGGGGACGTCATGCCGAAGGTGGAGGCATGTGCTGCAGCCCCCTCTGCTCCCCATGGTGGGCACTGGGCATGTTGAACTGGTGAGCAGCTCATCCACGCAGCCATGGGAGGAAGAGGAGGAGGAGGTGGATGATGGAGGCAGCAGTGGCTCAAAGGGCAACCTGCACAACATGGGTTAGCGGGCAGGGTGGTGATGGGCTGGCAGTTGGACTTGATGGTTTTGGTGGTCTTTTCCAATCTCAACATGGCATGGTCTCATGGCTGGATTTGAGTGAAGGTCTTGGAGGTCTCTTCCAATCTTAATGATTCTATGAGCAGACAGTGGTGGTAGGTTGGCCTGACAATCTTGGAGGTCTTTCCCAACCTTTATGATCCCACAGTTCTATGATTCCCATCCTCGCAACACACACTGGTGACTGCCTCTCCCACTGGGTGCCACTGGCCATCTCCTGCCTCCTCTCCCCTTCTCCCCAGATAAAGACAACACACAGCTTTGGGTTCTCCCTCCCTCCCTGACCTGCTCCATTTTTCCAGCCTGCACTCAATAACAGCTAAATAATTGAATCTGCTCAGCAGCCAAAGATTTGTTTTGAATTTTATTGGAATTTTAAATTGTTTTGTTTCTTCAGTATTTTATTACTGTAAATGGAAAATGCATCGCCCGCAGTAATAATCCTATGGCTTTTTATATTACTCCAAGCTTCTGCTCAAAGCATTATTGGAAAGCTAGGCAGAAATGAGAAGCCATTATAATGGCAGCATAGGCTTATAAGATTATGCCTCCAGCTAAACAACTTTTTACTTTAGCAAATTGGCCACCAAATTCGGTTCAAGACACAGATTTAAAACCTGGGCCCTGACAACGCGGCAATCCGAGATAAATCTTTGTTTATGGATTGGGGCAGCCTCAGCCCTGCTGCGCTCCGAGGGAAAAGCCTGTGCAAAATGTCTGACAAAAGGCATGGGAACGCTCTGGCACCAGTGGCAAGAGAAACTGGAGGAGCTGTGCCATGGCGATGGGATGTCCCCAGCCAAAGCAGTGTCTCTGCTCTGCTTTCGGCTGCACAATTCTCAGCACAGCACCTGCTGCATCCAGGCATTCCCAGCACGCTGAGGAGTGGACAAGCAGGACATCAGAGCACATGGAGGGAACCAGGGCTTGGCAGGGATGCGGCGGCAGCAGGCAGCACCAGCTATTGCCACACACCCCATGGGGACATGGGGAGGCTCCACTCCTTCCTCCCAAAAGGAATTCCATTCTGCAACAGCCCAGAGCTCACCAAGCTTTGGGATGAGGTGCTTTTCTCCCACGTAGTGGGGAAGTCTCAGAGACTTCAAAGCTCCTAAAATAGACCAGCAGTCCCCTTCTCTCTCTGCAAAGAAGCGAGCAGATTTTAAAAACCTAAATATTTGCACAACACTTGGAAGAAAACAAACAAAGCGTGGTGAGTGTTGACAAATACAAAAACCCCTGATGCTGGGGTCCCAAGTTCCTGTTGACAAAGCTTCCTAGGTACCAGTGGCACCGTGCTGGCACTGGGGGGACACATGGGGACACGTGGGGACGCTGCCCTGGCCGAGCTGCACTGGCACTGCCCTTGTTACACGCCTGCCTTCCTTCCCTGTCGGATTTTGCCGTTTTCCACCCTTTGAAGTGCAGCGGTTTCTATGGTGATCATGTCCCCAGGATGGGTGGTGCAGAGGCCACCGCCGCGTGGCGGATGCAGCGGGGGAAGTCTGCACCTGCGTGGTCCCCAGCCCCCCACCAGCACTGCCTGGGGTGCACGGCAGCCCCATGGCATCCCTTGGTACGGGCTCTGCCACGCGTCAGACCCCCTGTTGCAGAAGTCCCCCCGTTTGCAGGAGCCCCTCCATTGCAGGAGCACCCCAACTGCAAGAGCTCCCCAGTTGAAGGGTCCCTATTTCTGGGAGCCCCCAGCCCCGCTCTGCACGCGGCTGGCACAAAGCCTCCCCCAGCAGAGCCGCCCCGGTGAGAGAAAAATGCGCACGGGCTTCAAGGTCTTAAATTAAAAACAACTACAGGAATAATAGCTGGAGAAATCCATCTGAATAAACGTAGGTGGCAAACCTCGAGCGGCAGCCGCGCAGGAGCCGTAATGTGCAAAGACAACAAAATTCATGACAAAGCACAAAGGGAAGAGCAGGGCTTTGCCATCCCGAGATATTCATCCATTAACACGTTCCCTTTTTAGGCTGACATGTCATTTCAGACGGGCCTTTTTTCCTCCCCTTTATTCTCTCCCTTGAAGGAGCGCGCGGCTTCGCCGAGGCGTTTGCTGAATTGGATCACCTCAGGGCGAGCACTTTATTATCTGCAGTCAAAGCGTCACCACAAATACCAGTCTACACACACATGTGTCACTTTCTATTTGTCTCCTTGCCGAGGTATTAGCACCGCGCGCTGCCGCGGCACCGTGGCCAGCAGGCGTGGGGATGCTGGCTCTGGGGACACGCTAATGTCACCTCTGTGTTGCTCTAATGGCACCGCAATAGCTCCCCAGTTTCACCCCAACAGCACCACGATGGCACCCCAGTTCAAATCCAATGGCATCCCGGTGCCTTGAGGGGCATCTCAAGGCCACCCTATTGTCGCCCCGATGTCACTCTCATGACACCACGATGCTGCCCTCATGCTGCCCTGATGCCATCCCAGTGCCACCCCACTGCTGACCCAATATCATCTTGATGCCAACCCAATGTCAGTCCTTTGGCTGACCAATGTCATCTTGATGCCATCCCAGTGCCACCCCACTGCTGACCCAGTGTCATCGTGACGCCAACCCAATGCCATTCCTTGGCTGATGTAATGCCACCCCAATGCTACCCCATGGCTGATCCAATGCCATCGCAATGCCACTCCTTTGGCTGACCCAATGTCATCTTGACGCCATCCCATGGCTGACACAATGCCATCCAGATGCCATCCCGATGCCACCTTGATGCCATCCCAACATGCAGCCACCAATGGGACAAGGAGGGACCCCTACACAGCCCTGCAGCTCACCCCAGCCCCTCACTCTGTTACTTGGGCCAGGTGCATGCCAATGACAGCGTTTTAACATAAGATCTTTTTCAAAACTTGGACTTTTCATGCCAATGGCTGGTGTGACCAATGGAGACCGGGGCACTGCAAAGCTCCTGAAGCTCCTACAGTTCCCATTAAGGCACCAGTAGCAAAAAGCTCTGCAATAGCTGAGAAAGAAAGATTGATGAGGAAAAGTTTGAATGCAAATAAAAATTACTCATTGGATGGGTTATCAGGGGCTGAATGCACACAAAGGTTCAGGCTCAGCTCCATCCTTGAAAACCATGGGGTCTCACCTGGAGACCGACCCCATGCCCACTCACAGCTCCCTCACCCATCCATCTCCCCCTGCACACGTGACCGATCGAAAGTGTTTTTGCAGCATTTCCTGGCAGGGAAAGTGCAAGTCAACAGCACATTTTGGGCATGGCAGTTAATTGAACTCTTTTTTTTTATGGCACGTATATAAATACACAGAACCGTCATTAACCGATCCCTTCCAGAAACTGAAAATGAAAGAATTAATCTTATTTCACTCATGTGTAACCCCTCATGAAATTAAAATGATATTTTATGGGTGTGTACAAAAGCAGAGCTTAGCTGCAGCTACTTTAATGAAAATGCCCTTGGTGTAAGTAGAATTGTGTAATGAGAAGCCATTCAATGCGATTTGATTCCATATGCAATCAAAGAGTTTTATCACCCAGAGGTGAGTTGCCATGGGTGCGTCCCACAGTGCACGGGGACATTTGGAGTGCCCCAAAAACAGCTTGGGGCCAGCATGCAATGCGCAGCACAAAGCTGCCCCTATAGCATCCGACCCTACAGCTGCGATGTTTGCAGCACAAGGTGGCATTTGATGTGAGCGTGTCAACCCCCTTTTGTTCCACACCAGGCTTCGGTAAACAAATGGCACTCGTTATCTCATCTTTCTAAAAGGCATCTGCAAAAAATAAAAAGGGAGCAGACGAGGAGGGAGAAAACACAGCTCAGCAAAGCTCTTGAAACAGGTGGGGGTTGTTCCACAGCCCTCCGATGCATCAAAGCAAGGACACAGTATCCCCCTGCTCTGGGGCTGCAGCGGTCAGGACTGCTTTGGCTCATCTTCCCTGCACTGTGATACCAGGTGCTGCACTGACCTAGGGACCCTGAACCAAGCATCCCCAAGGGGACGTTTTGGTGAACTCGGTGGGCACTGGGACCAAGGTGAGGGCATGCAGCCACAATGCCCATACTGATGGTAGAAAGAGTGAGCAGAGCCAGGGAAATTTCCCCCATTTTCAGCTGGGCTGAGGAGTGGAGCAACGTTTCCAACCAGCCTGGACTCCCCTGCAGTAATGGGGCAGCTGGGAATAACGAGACGAGCCTGCAGCTGTCAGCACCACAAATAAGCAGGTCAAAAAAGCACCAGTGGGACAAATCCAGCAGGAACGGAGCATGCTGCCCTCCCAGCCAGACCTGCAGTCCATCGGGGCATCTCGCATCCCACAGCCCCAGGGCTGCAGTACCACGAGCCCCCGGGCAACCCTGCGATGGGCAACGCAACAAGAGTTGTTGCACTGGGAGTTCACGTCCTAAAGCTTAAGAGCTCAAGGAGCTGCCCATCCCTCCTGGCTAAATATTGATCCCATCCCACGGCCCCCCACTGCCTGGCCAGCTGACGGCAGCACGGTGAGCTCCGGAGGTGGGCACACAGAAAGGAACATTTAATTAAATATAAGCCATCGCTGCAGAGAGCGAGAAAAGCAAAGAGTTTGGCCAAGCCGAGAGTGGTATTATTTGATTTATAATTTAAATAAAGCTCAGGATTCCTGTAATGCACACGGAATGAAATCAAAAGCCTGCTGGAGTTAATTGGACGTGATATTTTCCCAAGGATGCTGCTCCTTCCAAAGCTCCTACTCCCTGCTGGAGTGGGGCACCGTCCCAGTGCAATGTCCAGAACACAATAGCAGTGACAGAACCTGGCTGCTGCTGTGAGCATCGTGCTGCCATCACCCAGAGTGGATGCAGTGGGATGATAGGAGGCGGCCGTGCCGGAACACGGAGCACCATGTGCTGGGACTGGGGTGCAGGGAACAACCAGGGGACGAGGGTGCTGGGACTGCTGGCTCCCACCATGGGCAGGAAAATGAATCCGCTCACCTTCTACGTGAAATTAATACAAAAATTAATCAGTGGCACCGGCAGGGTAATAGGATTTCACAGTGGTGCTGGGCCAGACGGCCGATGTGCCGAGAGCCAGACTCATTTAATATCGACAGAAACAATGCCAGAGGATAGAAATAAGACCCATAAAGATAATTACTGAGATACTCAGGAGCAAATTAAGTAATCAGAGGCACTTCTAAATTGTGTCTCGTTTTAAGAAAATGCTCTCTTGTCTGAATAGCCAGGCAGGCGCTGCGGGACGAGCTCCTCCCTGTCCCTCTTACCACAGGTGCCATAAATAAAGAAGGGAAAATTGTATTCAAAACCAGATGCGTGGCCCTGAATGTCACCTGCAATTTAATTTGAAATAGCAGGAGGCAGAGAGGAGAGAGACATGCTGTATTTTCCCATAATGAGCGGAAACATACGGTCAGCTAAACTTTGATTAAGGTGACCTGGCCAGCGGCAAGCGCACGGGGGGGGGGGAACGTGTCTATGAGCGGTGCACACTGAGGATGGGGGAAATGAACCCCAGAGTGTGGTTCTGCCCCAGGGATGGGGGCCCTCTGTGCCTGTGCACTCCCCATCTGCTTGGGTCTGCCTGTGGTGGCAGCTCTGCAAGCCACCCTTACTGCCAGGGATGCAGTTTGGGGATCCTGGGGCTGGGGACTCCTTTTGGGACACAGGTGGCTCTCACTGCTGAGGACGCTTTGCTGCATGGCAGCACCACGTCCAGGCTCCAGCTCCCCAGACCGTATTGTTTTGGCACCTTCTCCATTTCAGTAGCTGGAATATGACATTTCAGCAGGATGGGAAATGACAGGGAGCACTGAATCCCCCACACCAGGCTATGGGGTGGTGCTCCTTGGCATCATGCCGAACGGGTTGTGACAGTCCCCAACCCCTCAGCCATTCCTGGGATGCACCGGGCGCACTCTAGGCACCAAGTGGGTGCATCCTGACCTCAGCATCACAGTGGGCACAACACAGAACAACCGGTGCTGAGCTCCCGGGGTCCCCATTGCACCCCACTGGGGTCTGCACTGCAGGTCCTGGCCTTGAGGGCACAGCTCCACTCATTAGCACATGGCACCAAGGAGCGCCGGGAGCCGCAGCCCTCGCGCCAGCCCTGTGCTGCTGCTCAGGCATGACGGATTAGGAATAATTTTACAAGAGCAACATTCATTTTCCTTCCAGACACTAATAGGGAAGAGACCTGAGCAGCACGGATTCAGCACAAGCACAAGGGCCGTGCCTGCTTCACCGAGGCCGTGGAGAGCCAAAACCTCAACGGTGCCTGGGCACAAAGTGCTTGGGGTCACCGGTCCCATCTGCCCCGTGCCCCAGCACAACAGCCCCAACTCCCACCTGTCCCCCTGGCAAAGCTGGTGCCACCCCGTGCCGGTGCTGCCAGGATGCCCAGGTAGAGGGGAAAACGTCTCCGGGAAAATACAGATCATTAAACAAATGCCTAGGGGCTGTCACACACTAACAAGCAGAGCTTTAGCAGCTGATTTGTCTTCAGCCTGCAATGTTTAAAAATCCAACTGAGACCAGCAGAAAAATATCCACTCCCCTCTTTAAAACACACATTCATCACTTGAGAATCTTAATGCGTCTTTCCCAGCCGGGGAGGTCAAACACGCCTGCCTAAAGCAGGCTCATTAAATATACATTTAATCATGGTTTGGATTGAGAGACAAAGGCTGGGAGAGACAGGTGCTTTACTGGAGTGACCTTTTGGAACCCATTTTAATGTAACTAGTTTACAGCTTATCTGAAAGGCCAGCTCGTCGGGAAGGCGAGCCGCAGCAAAACTGGGAAAGTAATTACGGGGGGAAGGGATGGAGAGAAAGGAGGGAGTGGGGGCTGGAGGTCTGGGAGCTGTGAGCAGGTACCGGACATTGTCTGCCTTGTGCTTTGCAGGCAGTTGCATGAGATTTTCTGAAGTTCCACTTATCAGCCCCAGTGACCCAATTTAATTTGCTTATCTTGTCTTCTTCCTCCCCCAGCCCCCCACCCCCGCTTCTCCTGCTCTTTTTAATTATCAGTTAAATAAATGTCTTTTCCAATAAGACAAGGAGCATCAAAGCAGCAAGCAGCGCGTGCACGCCCTGGGGATGCTGAGTGAGGCACCAGCTTGGCTCCAGAGCATCCTGGACATGGGAGCATCCCATACCTGGGAGCATCCTGGATCTCAGAGCACCGTGCATCTGGGAGCATCTCAGATCTTCAAGAAATCCAGATCTCAGAGCATCCCATGCCTGGGAGCACCCTGGATTTTGAAACATCCCAGATCTCAGAGCACCCCAGTCCTCAAAGCATCCAAGCTCTTGCAGCACCACGGATCTCAAAGCATCCCAGAACTGAGAGCATCCCACGATGCCGCACACGATCCCTCCCCGCAGCCCTGGGCACTTACACTTGCGTGGCTCCAGTGCCTTGTTGGGGTTAGGACAGGCCAGGTGCTGCCCAGGTGGGTTCTGGGTTCGCTGCAGGCACGCCAGCATGGTCTGGGAGTCCTGGCCGGCCGCAGCCGCACCGTGCACTGCCAAGAGAAGAGAAACAGTGGTAAGGGGGGGGGGGGGGGGAGGGGTCCAGCCGTGCACCCGCACCCACTGCTGGGCAAAGTCTGCAATGCATGGAGGCTGGGAGCTCTCGCACCCACTGCGCAGGGGCCTTTGCTCTTTTGGAGATAAATAAATAAGTATGGAAGGCTTAAATAAATATGAAGCTCTATAAAATAAATATGAAGGGCTCAGTGGGTGGTTGGTGCTCCCCGTGACGCTTTCTGCTCTTCCTGCAGGAAACAGAGCAGCTCCTCCTGCTCCTGGGGACAGCTGCAGCCATTGGATGCACAGCAGGGATTCGGCCTGCAGGCAGCAAAATCCCACTTGGGTCCTGGGGGTGTACCAACATCCAGCTGGGAGATCTGCAGGGGTCAGGCCAAAGGCAGCCCCACCACTGATCTGTGAATTGCACGTCCTGCACACAGCATGTCCTGCAGGAACCACAGGGAATGCGTCCCGCTGGTGCGGCAGCAGCACTGCGCACAGAGCGGGCAGTGATAGCAAACCCATCCTCAACTGCAGCTTCTGGTCCATGTGAGGTGGTGTCAGTGCTGGATGTTACGGAGGGTATCTCGCTTCTCCAGCTCCATCGCAGAGTCTGGTGCTCGGAGTGCTGAGGGTAGGCACCGCTCACCAAGCTCCATCCTCACCCCTTGGAACGCTCCCTCACATCCACTTGGTAGCAAACCACTCCTGCCTACCTCTGAACTGACCAACGTGGGCTTGGGACCACAAGCTCCTGCCTCATCCCCAAAGTGGGGACGTGGTGGCCTCCAGCACTGCAACATTCAGGAATGGAGACTCTGAGAGCAAGATGTGAGGAGCAAGAGGCGAGGAAGAGCCATCACACACAGAGCAGGTGTCTGGAGAACCCAAATGGTGCTGTTTTCTCCTAATAATGAAGTATTCATGAGTAAAAGCCTTTTTCACTACTTTCTTAAGATACTAATTTCACAACAAGCGCCTTGTTACCATGCAATTATTCCAATCTTGCATTTCTCCCAGATTCCATCTGTCCTAGCGCTCTCTAAATGAAAGACAATCATGTAACCACCTTTCATTATTCACTATTTTACTTTCAGCAAAGGTACCCTGAAAGAAATGATTTCCTCTGAAAGGGACTTTTATTCAGTTTCAAAACCAATTTTCTCCTATTACTGTCTTAAAAAAAGGAGGAGGGGGGGCAGGGAGGTGTTTTTATTTCGCGCATTACATATCCTTTGTTAATGCAGCTCGCAGTAAAAGCAGCCGTATCCATTTTCTGGCTTCGATTTCTGGTAATTTTAAAATATGCCATTACAATCAGGCAGAAATTATACAGTTTGAAAAGAGAATGAAGTGCTTCTTATTCAGAGCCTAAGCACACTTGACTGCTCGGGATTTGGCGTCGCCCCACCGGGACCGGGCTCGGGCTGCATCCCCCACTGCCAGCGGATGGCTTTGGCCACGGGACCACGGATGGGACCCCCGCCCTGGGCTGTCACCATCCGGATGACAGCAGCAGACATCACCTCAACCCCAGCTCTGCCTCAGAAAGCCACCTCGTCCCTGCATCCCATATGGGTGGCTCGGGTCTGAGCCTGGCACCAGGCTGAGACCATCAGCCCCCATCAGCACAATGGGCATCTGTCCGCTCGGTGGCATTTTGTTAATGCCGCCCAGAAAAGCCCTTGAATCAGCTGATGGGAATTGGACGCCGCGCCGTTCAAATGCTTACCGCCAGCTTAGTTAGCTCCATCTGCATTTGAACTAATTCCAATCAGCAGGATCCGATTTAGTTCAAGCTGCTCTGGCTCTTTCATGGCAAGAAAGGCAACACTCAGCAGTTTTCTGCCCTGCCTGGAATCGTACAGCCCCTGCCCAGCCCACGGCCACACAAATCTCAGCAGGGCAATGGGCTGAGGATGGAGCCGCCCAGCCCTACAGCCCCACGGTGCTGCTGCAAAGGGCCCCGGAACCGCTCCGTCTTCCTCTCACTGCTGGGATGGGGACAAGGACAAGGCTGGCCCCAAGCCAGCGAGGCCCCAGCAGGTGCTGTCACTGCGGTGTGCCAGCACAGGGCACGTCGTCACCCATCACCCAGGGGCGTGCAGGGAGCAGGGGGTGGCACTGCCCTGCTCCCATAGGGTAGGGGACGCGGCGTCCCCACCATCCTCCTCCTGCCTCCTTCCCAGCTCCATTCCCACTGCCTCCCTCCCTGCCCCTCACCCTGCTAATTTCCAAGCCCTATCACTCCATCGGACTATTTATAAACCCAAGGTCTTTGTGACTTTAATTTAAAAAAAAAATACCAAAAAAAAAAAACACCCTCTGTGTCTAAAGCTCCAATGACAGAAGGGTTTGGCACCTTCTCTGACATCAGAGGCCGATAAGAAGGTCTTATCTCCTCTGAGAGCCCCACGAAGGTCCCTCCAGCGAGATAAGGCCAGCGCAGCTGTCGATAGAGGCTTTCATAGGCGAGGATTTAGATAAAAGAAAATGTGACAGGAGGGGGGGGGGAAAGAAAGGGAACTTTCAAAGTCTCAGCCTGAATTGGGTCTGTGCCGTTCCCCTCGGCAGAACAATGAATAAAGGGGATTGCAGAAGCTGGCCCCTTGTTAGGGAAAGAAAGGGCCGTGTCTGCTGCTGCCGTGCATCCCTGCCCAGTGCTAACGAAGCTGAGCGGGCACCGCGTCCCCAGCACACAGCCTGGCTGGGCAGCGGGCAGAGAAACCATACCAAGGGAATCTGGGGGTGACGGAGGGGGGCAGAACGGGGATGCTACATGACCTTGGAGTCACACGGGGTGTCTGGCAACGGGAACGGGGCAGGAGGAGGAGGACACACCACACGACGCCGACAGCGCAGCGCAGGAATGAGTGAATGCAGGAAAGGTCACCCTGCGGTAAATCACGGGGAGCGTGAGATAAAATAGAAAAGAAAGTTTGATGACACCTTGCCCAGGGCTGCAATAAAGCACGGCACACTGCTGCTGGCCGCCCACGACCTTCCCCTCCGCACAGCAAACGTCTCCAGCAGGGCTGGGCTGAACCGTGCGCCCCACTCCCCTCCGTGCTCCAGCCCCGGGCCTTTCAGGGGGCCCTGTTAATAATTAAATGTTAATCTAAAAAGCAATTTTAGCTGCGGTGCTGCAGATCTGGTTAGAGATTACATTAGCATGTAAGAGTCAAGGGTAATTTTCTCTAACCCCTCTTGTGATCTTTAAAACCCGCAGATCTTAAAGCGACACCAGCTCCTCTGATTAAAATTGGGAGCTGGGGTTTGTGGTGGATAATGATGCTGAAAGTGATTATTCTGGGTTAGGGTGTGGGGTGCGAGGCCGTGCAGCGCTCTGTGGGAATGCACGAGCAGTGAGGCACACGGACGGAACCCTGGCGTGCGATTCTTCCTCCCCACTCAGCTCAGGTGGCTCAGGTTCAAAGCCACAACCCAAAAGCAAGCAGGCACATGTGCGAGGCCTCGTGCTCCTCCAAACTGCTCCATCGCATGGGAGTCTGGGGACTGAAGGCAAAGAGGGAGAATGCAGAAGGGAGGCAGCGGTGGCTGCTGCCCAGCAAGCCATGAGTGTGGACAGGATGGTCCCAGCATGGGGACATGAGGACAGGCATGTGGCCTCAGTGCCTGCTCAGAGCGAGGCTGCTCACTCAGCACAATGAGCATCTCTACCCATGGCATGCCCAGCCCCTGCCTTTCCTTACATAGGAAACGTCTCGCTGCCATCTCCCCACCCTCTCCCCTTTGAGAGCCTCCAATCCACACTGTGACCGCGAGCAACCCAAGGGAACAGCAAGGAGGTGGGGACTGATGGGCATGGGGACCAAAGGATGTGGGGACGGGGATTGTAATAATGCAGCTTCATCCCAATGGAGCCCCAGGCAGCTGCTGGGACAGGGCAGCAGCACAGCCAGGCTGGCACCGCCTGTCACCAGCATCACCAGCTGCAACAAGCACCCGAGTGTTGGAGCAGCACGGAGATGAGAGGGAGCTCTGAGCATCCCAGGACCCACGCAGGCAGCAAGCCGACATGAAAGAAGAACATAAAACCCACCCAACAGCCTTCTGCTCGCATGCAGGGCCACAAAAGCCGCGATGACCCCGCGAGCCGAATGGCTGCGGGAGCACAAAGCACAAATTGAATCAGAGGACAGAAGTAAATTGCCTCCTGACTGTTACAAATGATCTGATGGAAGAAATAAGGTATCGGATGCGTACGTAACAATGGAATTAAAAAAAAAAAACAATTTGAGTGCTATTGAGCATTTGCAGACATCCTTGCGGAGGGCTAGGGCGGCCTGGTTAAATTTATGTGTCAGCTTTAAGGAGGCCTCTCATCAAATGAGCTATTTTGGGCAGAGATTAAAGATCTATTTTCGCCGTGAGCGGGAACAGCTCTCCCTAACAGGTTAATGATGATTCTGGAAAGCGGAGCAGCCCCTGTGCTGTCTGTGGCCCCGGTGGAGATGGGGGCTGCAGGGTTGGGATGGCACCAGGGCCGTGGTGTGGATGGGACACACGGCTTTGTGGCTCGGAGGGTCCCCAGCTCAGCACACAGGGATGCTGGGCTCCATAGCTTTCTCCAACCATTCTCCACGCAGCACCCCGGGGAATTTTCCCACCAGTGGCACCCTGGGCTGTGCCATTCGATGCCCCCAGCTCCATCGCGGCCATCTGCCCAGGTCCCGGGAGGTCTCCAGTCCACAGGGAGCTGCCAAGGACACCTGCAGGCAGCATGTGCTGGATTAGCAGGGCTTAGCTCCGGCCAGCTCAGGAGAGACGCCCACACTGTCGGTGCATGGAATGAGCGGCCTCGGTGCAGCTGGGGATGGGGAGGAGCACGGGGACAGCCACCGTGTGGGATAGGGCCGAAACGTCAGCACCCAACAATGAACTTTCCTTCATTTCCCATTAGAAACAAAACCTCACTGTCCAACAGCACTCCAGCTAAGGACACAGCAGCAAACAGGCCACAAGGCCCTACGGAACTTGAAAGCATCCCCACAGGCCGTGGGCAGCCACGCAGGGACCTGCGGCAGTGTGCAGCCAAGACCCGCTCCATCCTGAGCTCAGCAAGCCCAACATCTGTCCTAAAGCCAAGGCCCACCAAGCCCGAATCCAGCCCTTGGAACCATCCCTGCAGGGCTGGGTATGGCTGTGCCCACAGCCCTGGCCACCCATGGCAGCACCGCACGCAGGGCAGGCGCGCGTCGCAACCGCAGCCCCGAGCGGCGGAGCTGTGAAAGAATCCAACGAAGGAATTCAGGGTAGATCGCGCCGCCGAAATTACTATAATCAAAGGCTTTCACAAAGGCTTCAAATGCAACCAATTACCCTGAAAAGGCAAGGCAAGAAAGAAAACAAATTAACGTGTTTGCACAGAGCCCCGGCGGCAGCGCGCCCGCCAACCCGCACCCTCCGCACGACCCCAGCCCGGCCGTCCCCGCGTCCCCATGCACACAAAGGGGCTCTGTGCTGAGGTTGTGGGGTGGCCGTGGGCAGACCCCCGGCACAGCTCCTTTCAAAGGCTCATTGAGGCCGCCCCCCGCGCCCGGCAGATGGAGGCCATTCACGGCGTGGGCTCCGCAGCCCCCTGCGCCCGCCGCCCTCGCCTAATTAAGTTATGCTTCGTCTGCGCCGCGAGGCTGGGATGGGGAGTGGGGGGGGAAGGAAAACAACAACAACAAAAATCAACTTCTTCCTTTTAGTATCTAAAAAGAGACCGTCCCCCTAAGTCTATTTTGTAACACAAAGCTCCGGGGATTTAAACCTTTCTCACCCAGAGAGATGGAAATGAATGGCGCTCTTTAATGAGCCGGTTCAGCAGAAAAGATAGATTTCTGAGATTACTGTAGGAATTCTTATAATTGATGTGTACTTTTGTAACGAGGATTATAGCACCATCCGGTCAAGTCACGCCGGCTCTTCCCCCTCCCCTGCTCTGCCCATGCGCCTTCCCCAGGGGGGGGGAGCAGAACGGCTCCCGTCAACAAGAAATTAAACAGCCTTCTCTTATTTAGCCGTAGATAATGCAACGCAACCGCTGAATAGGAAAATAAGGCATCTATCAAGATTTATATATTTGTTTTACAAAGACCTACTTTCTCCTGCCTGTTCGGCGAGGCCAGATGAGCCGCTGAATGCAAAGTAATTAAAATGAACACAGAACAATACGCGAGCCCTCCGAAGAACGCGGAGTTTCCCTTTTATGTTTATAGCAATTGTATGAAAATGTACAACACGGAATGGCAACAGCTGACAGCCGAGATGAAGCAGACATGATTGCGAGTTGGCTTCCTCCCGCAGCTGATTGGCATTAATTGTGCGCGTTTGCAAAGCAGAACAGAAAGTCTGACATTAGCTTCAAGCGAACGTTTCTTTCTAATAGTCTTAATGATTACGACGAGCGCTGATGATCATTGCGGTGCTGTTAGCGGCGCTGCGTCGGGCTGTCCCCGTCCCTATGGGATGTGTGCTGTGGGGCTGCCCCACATCCTGAGCTGGGCGCTGCCCGCGTGGCAGAGATGGGAAAGCAGGGGGCCAAGCACCTCCAACCCGGAGCCTGTTATTAAAAGCTGACTAATTAAACCTAATCCAAGTTTTCATCGCCGGCTCTTTGCTGGGTTGGGTGGTTTGCTGGATGCCCTTTGCGATGCTCAGTGCACGGCCACGACATGCAGGACTCTCCCAGCTCCGACCCATCTAGGTTTGCACTGAAGCATCCATCAACCATGCGAGCACAATGCCATGGGGCACGGGCGTGCAGCTGCCCTCCAGCACGGTGCAGGCGACACTGATGTCCCCTGCCCCGAGTCCTGAAGCTCTGTGGGCTCACACCCCATAAACCCCACTACGAGCAGATAGGAAATATTCACTGCGTGTGCACGGCCCTTGCTTTATCGGCCGTAGCCTCGTAAAACCCAAGGCTGCCATGACAAAGTAGGGCTGTTCTCAGCGTGTCATTAATGGGCACGGTGAGACGTGGCCCCAGTGTCACCATCCATCAGGTCGGGTCCTCCCCAGCCCCACATCCTCACACGCAGCCCGTGGGCACAGCCACAGCTCTGGGCTGTACCACCTGCACTGGATAACACTTTGCCAGGCTCAGGGAATTCCCACATCCCTCAATCGTTCCCAAATGACAAGAAATCAAGGCATGAGCCCCTCCTCCTTTCCTTCCCCCCAAAAAGTCCGTAAAGAAGAGCTATAAAAATGGCTTGTTATCTCACCTAGAGCGGCTCAGACTGTATGTTATTGCTAATTGGGTATAACATCCTTGTCTTGTTCTGCTCTCTGAAGCTAAATCAAGAAAGCACCACTGCTGCGAACTAATTATATCTCTGGACTGCAGACTCCAGCTTGTCTTTCCCTTTATTGAGTTAAAAAATGGTCACTAACCTTAATCTCTCATATCCCCAAGCATTAGAGCTATTGAAAAACTACTGCTTCCCCCCAGCCCGTCCTGGGAGAGCCAGAGCACGTGGCTGGGGGGGCTTCGTCTGCTCCTGCTCACTGCTGCTTTTTGGCTTTTTCTCCCCAAAGGGAAACTCGAGCTGCTTTGCAGGATGGCATTTTTTAAGCTGAACACTGGTTTGATCGCAGCCACAGCCCTGCAAGAATGGCAGCAGGAGCAGCACCAGGAGCAGAGGGGGCTCAACACCAGCTTGTGCCTGCCCACTGGGATGTCCCCTGCATCCCTGCCCCCATATGGCCACATCCACAACGGGGAGAGAAAGCTCAGGCGTGCTGAGCTCAGCACAGAGCCAGCCCAGTGCCCCATTCTGGGGCAGCCCGTGCAAATGCTGTTAATTTCTCTTTGAAAAGCCAAACTTGGGTTCTCTCCCTCTTCCACGAGCATTATGAATATTTATCTCTGGCAGCTAAATCTCTCCGCTGCAGGGTATTAAGGCTTTATTCGTGTTTGGTTACTGCTGATGGTAAGCCAGCCCTCACTCCAGCCTGCAGCGCGACCGAATGACCCGCAGAAGGCAGATGGCGCAGGGCTGGAGCATCCCTCTCTCAGGGACGAGGAGCCGTGTGCCCCAGCTTCACACATGGGGGCAGGGCACCCAGTGCCACCGCAGACAGCAATGTGCCCCTCCTGGCCCCAGCCCTGCCGTAGGTGCTCATGGGGTGCAGCGCAGGGGATGAGGCGCGCTTGCTGCCTGGGGTGAAAACGCTGCTCTGTTCTCTCTCGAGCAAAAGGATTCCCAGGGGCTATAAAAATTCCCAGCAGGCTCTTGTCAGTCTCAGGTCATTAACTTTCTTTCATTGGGAGTTTGTTTACAGGCAGCCATAAATAGCAGCGCCGGTGCTGAGCTCGGGGTCGGGGCTGCGGGCGGTAGCAGGACGCAGCACCCCTGGGTGCCCACCGGCACCCTGCCCCGTGCCCCCATACGGCACCCGCCGTCCCCAGCTGCCCTCCCACTCACCAAGCCGTCCCCAGCCACCCCGCCGTCCCCGCCACGATGGGGACAAAGGACGAGCGAGCCCCGCGATGCTCCCGGCGTCTCACCAGGCGCTGCCCTGACCTCATCCAACGGGAGAAATTAATTACCGAGCTGTCGTCACGCCACGGCGGGCTGCTGGGAGCGCAGTCACCAGTCGCCTCCCACCCGGCGTGTCTGGGCGTGGGAAGGCTGCGTGTCCCCAACCCTCCGCGTCCCCAATCTGCCGCTGTCCCCAACCCAGAAAAGACCTCGGAGGTCCCCCAACCCCACCCCACCCCCACCATCGCCCGCTGACCGCGTCCGGCAGTGCCACATCTCCACGTCCCTCGAACACCTCCCAGGACAGCGAACCCACCGGGTCCCTGGGCAGCTGTGCCAGTGCCTGACTGCTCTTTGGGAGAAGGAATTGTTCCTAAGGTCCAACCCAGCAGCCCCATAGCGGTGTGTGAACGCGCCGGGTGCAGCTCCCAGGGACGTGGCACCATCCAGCAGCACCTGGCCGCACGCAGACGCCTGTTAAACATTTACACCCCATCCCAGCACTGCGGCCAACGGGGCTCCCTGGAGCTGCGAACCAGGAGAGGAGCACGGGGTGTCACCAACCCCGACGCTTTTGGGGTGAATGGATGACAGGAGCACGGCCTGCACCAGGCCCACGGGCTCACCTCTGGGCTCCTTCCGTGGGAAAGGTCCACGGCCACAGCCAGCTTGGACGGACGGATGGAACCCCAAGGACACATCACAGGGATCGATGAGCTGCTGTCCATCCCTGGACCAGCCCCGGCCCCAACCCAGCCCTCCGCTCCCCCACATCTGGGGAAATATCTGTATTTCCAACCTCACGCTCGCACAACCTGTAATCAGAGCAACACAAATAGCCCCTGCTTCCCATGTAAATTAAAAACACCCATTAGGCAGATTTCAAAAGATGTCAGTAGGCTTATAATTATACACGACATCCTTCCGAGATAAAAGCGATTACCGGGGATGCAAATCACTTAGCAACCAATCAGTGCCCCCAGAGTGCAAAGCACTGACCAGCCATCCATTTTCGCCTCGTCCTTTTATTCCCTGCATCGAGCAAATACAAACACAGATAAAGAGAGGCACAATAGCTCTTGACACGCAAATAGGTTAACATAATAAAGCCAGCTTTAGCCGGCTCACTCGAGGGAGAAAAGCAATTCTCAGGCAAGCAGGAGGTAATAAAACAGGGCTTTTGTGTTCCTGGCTCCCATTCTCACCCCTGCGCCAGCTTTGCTGCATTAGCTGATAGGCATCGCGGTTTGATTGAATTACCTTTCATGAATATTAGCTTTTTGAGGAATGCGCAGGCAGAAGAAGAAGAGAAAGAAGCAACGTCTTATTCTTGCATGCATGCATGAGCCCGATGCAGACGGACACGCACAGAGCCGGGCCGGGGGGAGGGGGAAGGGGGCTGGGAGTCCCGGAGCGGTGGTCACCCCCGGTATGGGCAAGCCCAGAAGTGAGGGGCTCAGGGTGCTCGGCCCCACGGATCTGAGCTGGGCAGCCCGGTGGTGGGAAGGGGCACGGCGAGGCCTTAAGGCAGCCGCGGGCATCAAGAGGCTCCCACCATGCGGATCCCACCGTGAGGACCCCAACCCGGATACCCTCCAGGCTCTGGGTATGGGCACAGCACGGCGTGCCAAGGTCGGGTCACCCGGGGCTGCGACTTTGACGCCCGGCGAGCTGTGGGCACCTTGCCGCAGGCAGAACCGAAGCGCGGCGGTTCGGCGGGCAGCAGCGATGGGGACAGCAGGGGGACACGGCTGCCACCACCGCGGGAGCCGGCGACACTCATCCAAAGGCTGCGATTAAAATCCAGCGCTGAGCGATGCCAGCACGTCCCCGCTCAGCCACGACGGGCCAATGGTCCCCAATGCGGGACCGCGGGTTCCTCCCCGCTCCATCCTCGGGCCGAATACCCACGCGGAGCCGCTTCCGTCGCTCACACGGTGCTCGGCTGCGGCGGGGCCCGTGGTGCAGCCCGTGCTGACCTACAAACGGGCACAGAGCCTTGGGATCCACGCATGGAGCATCGCTCTGCCCCTGCTCCACGCAAGGTCACGAGGGGACCCCGAGTGGGGCTGTTTTGGGGGTGCCCGACCCCCACACCGCCAGGGGGAGGCCCCAGTATTGAAAGTTTGGCTGGGAAAGAGGGGGAGGCAGCTTCCACCTGCACGGGGAGGAAGGGGGGGGGGGGGGGGGAGATATCACAGGGATGCTTTGCTCGCCTGCACGGCACAACCCAGCTGCAGGGGCGCGGAGAAGCGAACAGCCGACGAAATCAACCACAAAATCAACGCGAGCGAAAGGCCGAGCTCCTGCCCCGAGCACTTCGCACCCACGGCCGCCTCTACACACCCTATATACACACGTGCGCACGTCCGAAAGCTCCCTGCGCAGACAGCCCGACACGGACAGACACACCGAACACAACCTCCCGGCTCCGGGGCACTGCACCGGGGGGGGGGGGGGGGG
>JAPSGF010000054.1:3163110-3438475 GCA_035772895.1 Perdix hodgsoniae
GGGATGGGGATGGGGATGGGGATGGGGATGGGGATGGGGATGGGGATGGGATGGGGATGGGGATGGGGTGGGGATGAGATGGGATGGGATTTGGGGCTGTCATAGGTGATGCAAAATAACATCTATCATCCACCTTGTACCCAATCTAGAATGACCCAATGAGGCAGGCACTGGTGCCAGTGCTGCGGGCTTTGGGCAGCAGATGGGATCACTCAGGTGGCTGCATGCACGTGTGAGCAAACAGGACAGGAATTCACAATTGAGGCTACGAAAGCACTGAGCTTTGCTGGTTCCCCACAGCCCCATGGGAGCAGTGTGGCCCCAACACAGGGCACGGCCCCGTGCAGTGCATGCAGTGCGCACAGTGCGTGCAGTGGGAGCAGCGCACGCAGCACCCGCGGTGCTCGCCGAGTGGCCCTCTGACGGATAATCAATTTCCCTGAGTCAGAGAGAGACGCACTGTCCAAACGCATCAGCCTTTAAATGCCAACTTTCCTAATGCGATTTTACAATTTCCTATAATTGAGTCGCAGCGAAACTTCCCCCCTTCCCTGGTAATTAGGCGGAATGAATTCAGCGCTCCCCAGCCTGCCGCAACCTCCGGTCTGACAGATCATATCCCCTAAAAAACCATGTCACGCTGTCCCCAGCCATGAAAACCCACTTGGGATGAACCGTGGCTTTGAAGCAATGCAATTTGGTGCCCCAGGAGCCACCCTTGGCCAGCAGCCAGCCCCAGGGCTAATGCACATCTGTTCCAAACACAGCCATGCCAATGAATGGCCACCTTGCTTTTTTGGGTAAAAATCCCTCGGAGATGAGGAAGAGGAGGGCAGGATCCCTGGGCACAAGTTCTACACGCCAAGCAGGGTCTGGTGCAATAATGTCTGGGAACTTGCCCCTTCCAGGCTTCCCAAGTCCTTACCCTGGAGCTGGGCAACTGGTACATAGCTGGTGGGGTCTGGGAAAGCCGTGGGGACAGGGATGGGATGGGGATGGGGGTGGGGAAAGGGAAGGGGATGAGGCCATGCCACCAGGAGCTCTGGCGCAGCTCAAGGTTAGCGCTGGCAATTAAGGACTGGGATTTGCATGCAGCAAATACTTCTAGCTAATTACAGGTTTAAAAGGAAAATGATTGGAGATAGGATTGTTTGCAAAATTGGGGCACAGCAGAGGAGCAGCACTGCGGTCAGGAGGCTTAACAGCTTTAACCCAGTGCTGGCCAAGGTACTGCAGCACTTCTGGGGGTGCCACATCTAGGGGTGTCACATCTGGCTGGCTATAGCAGAAGCTGGTGACATTCCATTGTTGGTGATGGCCCTGCTGTGACAAGGTCACGAAGCCCCAAGGGTCACAGGGGGACCTTCACCCCTGGGGGCTGCTCAGTGGCACCCGCTGCCCCCAACCCCTGGCACAGCTGACCAAAGTGGGGTGAAGGAGCGTGGCCCGGCCGTCTCCAAGTTCCCCACTAAACCCAGTGTAAAAAAATAAAAGTAAAAAAACAAGCAGGACCAAACGCCAGGGTGCTGAATGGATTCATTTAATTTTCCCTTCTCATTTGATCAAGAGCAGGGTGACATTTGGCAAAAGTTGCTGATGAGGGATTGAATGATTAATTGTCATGACAACCATTCCTGGTTAATGACAGGGATGAGATTGTGGCGGCATAAAAGGCAGCGAGTGGCCTTGAGTGCCTTGGTGCTAAATTACTAGGCATGTCACTGTTTGTGCTTTTGGTAAAACGTGGCCATGCGTTTCTAATGAGAGGTTAACTGTGTCCCCAAAGTAATTACAACTGATTGAAGAGGTAGTTAGTAATTAGAGGATTAACTGTAATGAGTCTCACCTGCAGCGGTTGCCATGGTGACAGTATTTTAGATGATAGGAGTTAAAATAGGACGGGTGACAGGGTGCTGGGGGCTTGGGGTCGTGCTGGGGGTGCTCCCTGCACCCGCAGTGCCCCATGGGGAGCCCCATGGCTGGACCCCCCACCTCATGAGCTTGGGAGCCATCCAAGGGGACCACAGGTAGAGGTTGGGATGTCCCCTTGGCCACCAGCAGCAGTGTCACCTGGGCCAAGAGATGCTGCTTTGACTCTGCTCGTCCCCTCCCTCACCCAGATCACAATTTACAGTCCCATGTAAAACCTTCAAGTACAGTATCTTTAATTATTCCATCCATAAATGATAAGAACCATTCATTTCAGGGCTCTCATTACAAATTTATACCTCTGTTTAATGCGCTCACCAACATCAGCCATCCCATGGCTCTGGGAGAAATATTGAACAATCCTTTCTGGAAAAGCTGAGCGAGTACCGCTTGGGCAATTTCGGACTTGGGAAGAGAAATGGGTGAGAGCAGGATGATATTGGTTTTCAAAATGAAAACAGAGTTCAGCCCACAGGGACCAGGTCTGGACAAGCTAGAAGCCATGAATTAGTGCTGAGGCTCAGAGCTGCTCGTAGAGGCTTCCAGAGAGGATTCTGCCTCTGGTTTTGGAAATGGTTAAAAATGAACTTTGTGTTAGTATAAAAACATAGATATAAACATCACATTTTTGTATATAGAGATGCATGTAATATGTATATGTGGGATCAGCATCCAGATTTCCGGGGAACAACTGCATGGTGGATGGAGACATGGATGGGGATGGAGGCAGGGATGGGGATGGAGATGGGGATGGGGAATGGGAATGAGGATGAAGACGTAGAGGAAATGGGAACAAGCATGGGAACCTGTCACCACCAGGCTCCCAGAGCCCAGTACGCAGCAGCGGGTTTCCCTCCAGTCTGTGTCTGCTTCTGTGGGTACAACAGCAGCACACAGGGAAGCAAAGCACACCAGCAGGCCCTCTCCTTGGCAGACAGGATGGCTGCCCGCCAGTAGCATTTAATGCCATTACACCACAGATACAAGCATTAAAGTTGGCTTTTATGAATCATAAAATCTATTATTACTGCTTGCTGCAGCCACCAGCCCAGCTGTGTGGGTGCACAGTCCCCTCCTGCACCACCCCATCTTTAGAGACTCTGCTCAGGAGTCCTATGGATGGGAGCCACTGCAGTGAGGACACTGCACGGAGAGGTGACAGTTTTGCAGAGGTGTTTGGTGGGATCTGGGAGCTGTGAGGGAACCTGGGTTGGAAGCACGTGCTGTGCCTGGTGCAAATTGAAATTGAAAACCCTCCAAACACAAAATAATTAATGAGAATATTTGCACGAAGGTCTCAGTTTTTTTCTTTTGGATTTTTTTTTTTGTTTTGTTTTTTTTATTGCAAATCTTAAATTTAAGGGCAGCTATTACCTGCCAGGGCTCCTTTAAAGAGGAATTAGTAGTAGCTGCTGTAATTGCACACAAGAAGGAGTATCCTTCTGTGAAAGATAAGCTTATAATAAGCTGTCATTGCTGGATAGCTTTAGAGCATTAACACGTACGTTAATAGAAGTGTAATTGGGTGTCCCCATCTAGGGATGGCTCTTTGTCACTGCTCCCAGTGTCCAGCAAAAGGGAACCTGCGAAGCTGTTGCCTCGTGGAGGCCGTGCTGCGCTGTGCCCCCATGTGCCACGCTCACTGGGTAGGATAATCTATGGATGGGATGCGCAGCGGATGGATTACTCAATGGATGGAATGCTCCATGAATGGGAGGCTCCATGGATGGGAAGCTCACTGGGTGGGATGCTCAGTGTTGGGGGTTCTTGCTCTGTGCCTTGCTCACCGAATGGACTTACTACATTTTCCAGGGCTCGCTCCCACCTCTACCCCAGGCTCCTCTCCACAAGCATAGCTGAGAGGCTCTCAATTATATTAACAACAGTTTTCATTGAAATTAAAAATATAATTCATGAAAGCCCTTCTGCTCATGTTGGGCTCGGCAAACACTCGGCGTTTCCTCCCCCTCCTTTTTAATAAAACCTAAATTGCGAAGCTAAAATACTTGACAGAGTCCTTTAAATATGTGCAAATATATATTTGCACTCTTTTTTTCTTTCCTCCTGGAGGCTCTTCCATTAGGTAATATTTGTTGCCAACATTAATTTCATTAGATTTGCATGGCATTTTAATAGGAGCCCCGGTGTTTTTTTTGCATATATTAGCATGCAGAAGGAAGCGAAGATCGACAAATTATAGCAAAGTGAAAATCGGTTTTAATGGCAGCAAGGGGAATTTCTCAGAAGCACGTGTGGGATCTCAGCCCCAGTGCTGAGGAGATGGAACCGCCGGACCCATCACGGCCACGGCCCACTGCTGAACTGAGCTGTCATGGAATCGCAGAGTCATTAAGGTTGGAAGAGATCTCTGAGATCACCAAGCCCAACCCACCCCGCCATGCCCACATCCCTCAGTGCCACATCTCCATGATCCTTGAGCACTCCAGGGACGGTGACTCCATTGCTTCCTCTCAGAAGTTTAAAATGGGATCTGGGATATGACAGGCGCTTAATGAAGACATTTCCAACCTGATTGCCACGCATACACATGGGGTCTGATTGCAGCCCGAAACCCAAGTGGAAGAGCTCACAAATTAAAGACGTGTTGATTATGCAAACTTGATCTCGTGTTTATTTCTCATAAATAAGGCATGAGCACGGTTCAGCTCTCCCATGCACGCTCCGACGGTGATATTTATTGTATGCAAATGGGAGGAGAAGCAATCAGCTGTTATCAGGCAGCGCCTACGATCAGCCTGGAAATAATAATAACCAGGGAAACACTTTCACATCGATGGGGATGAAGATGATATGGTCATCATCTGGAATTTACGGCCCCGTTGGCAGATGTGATCCCATTACAGCCATCCCAGGGATGCATGGAGGATTTGGGGCATTTTGTTGGAGGCTGTGCTGGATTCTGCAACCGCAGCCCCCCCAGCATGATGATAGATTAGACTTCGAGGTGCAGGAACAGCAGCACTGTGTGGTCCTGCCCGCTGGTGCCACTTTGGGGAAAGGTTTGGGAAGGAACCTGTTATGATGATAAATGCACTGAGGATGCGTTTTTTTTTTTTTTCCCCTCCCCTTCCACATCATTTTATAGGAAATACAAGTTGGAAACGAAATTGAAATGAAAATGAATAAATATTTCATAGAATACAATTACCGTGGCTCAGGACCAAGACAACTGCAGCAGATCCTGCTGCACAGAGTGCCTTCGCAATTCAGCAGTCCTTGATTGCTCTCTCGCCTTCTAATCCAATTTTTGCCAGCACAAATAACCCCGTCACCCCAGGAGGTGCCAGGGTGAGACCAAGGCATCACCACGGGGCTGGGGCTGGTGGTGCTGCCTCGCCAGGCTGGCTGCAGCGCAATATGAAGGAAAATCGAGTCAAATCCAATTCTGCACCATAAAAACAAGAAGGGGATACAGAACAGCAGAGGAACAATGAAGAAGATCACAAATTCAATAAAAGGTCCTGGCGCAGCGGGTCCCTGAGTCCCGCGGCTCGCAGTCTCCATATTGATTTCCCATCCGCTCTCCCCATGTCGCTGCTCCGGCAGACGGTGACAAACGTCCCCGCCGGGCCACCGGGCCAGTGGGATGTGGCCATTCACAGCCATTGCCTGTCTGCTGGGAAGAAAAAGCACTTCTAGCAGAGCATGGCAGGGAGTGGAGGATTTATGGGAAGCAATTTGGTGGAGAGAGTTTATTTGGTTTGTTTGCTTTTCCGGCCAGGGCTGCTCAGAGCCCTGGGGCTGTGATGGCACTGGGAGCAGCAGGAGCAGAGCTGAGCGTGGGATGGCATGAGCCAACAGGTGACACAAGCAAGGGATTGACAAGATCCAGGGTGTGGCATGAGTCAGTGTGTGACATCAGCTGGTAGGTGACAAGACCCAATGGGTGCGTAACATGATGGAAAGCAAGCACTGACAGCAGAGCAGCAAGGTCCCAGGCTGCATCAAGTGAGAATTTGCTCAAACGCAACAGCCATGGGCACAGAAACAAAGGGGAGAACTTGCTTACCTTCAGATGGGCACACGTAACAGAGACCTCCGGCAAGAGCCCCCTTGCCTCCACTGCCAACCCTTAAATAAGATCTGGGAAGGGGTGGATCCTGGCTCCATCCCTTCTGATCTCTTGGATGCATTGCATTCACCTGAGCTTCCCTGGGTTGGCCCTGCCTTCCCACAAGGTGCTCAATCACTGGTTCACGCGATAACTCAGCATTTCTGCTGCAGGGTGGCACAAACCAATGGGTGACATGAGTCAGTGGATGACACAAGTCAGTGGGTGACGTGAGCCAGGGATTTATGAGAGCCAGAGTGTGGCATGAGCCAGTGAATGATATGAGCCAGGGGGTGACACAAGTAGATGGGAGACGTGAGCTGGGGGGTGGCATGAGCTGATGGGTGACAAGATCCACCGGATGACATGAGCCAGAGGGTGGCAGAAGCCAGAAAGTCACATGAGCAAATGGGTAACTTGACCTGTGCTGTCCCCTGGCGCAGCCGTCCTGCTCGCACGCTCCCCCATCACCGGCTCCCAGCGCCCCCCTGCAGCCTTCAGACTTGAAGCCGGAGCACGTGAGAGCAGCAGGCACCCTCCCCGCACGGCTCCAGGCCCGCTCTGTTTGCTGTCAGGTGCTTACAGGCGGGCTCAGGATCCGACGGCGCTTTGATGCTCGCGGCAGGCGCAGCGCTGATGGCGGCGCGCGGGGCCGGCTCAGCCTTTGAACACGCATTACAGGGAAAACTCAACAAAATGGCACATCCGCACAGCCTCGGCGGCGGCGTGTTTTCCCAAAGCAGGCATAAAGCAGACACGCAGACAGTGCTTTGCAAACAATTTAATTTGCGTAATGCTTTGATATAAATGAGGACGGGGCGAGTCAGGCTCAGAGACGTGAGAGCTGTCGGACGGGGGAGGTGTCTGCGTGGCGTGTGACTCGCTGGTGTGCCACGCACCAGTTGTGCCGTGTATCCGTACAGAATCAGAGAACCACAGAACCACGGAACATCCCAGGTTGGGTGTACCGCGTACCGGTGTGCCATGTGCCTCTGTGCCATGTACCAGCTATGCCAGGTGTTCATGGAACTGTGCCCATGCGCCCCTTTTGGCCATTTGGCCATGTGCTCATGTAACGTTTTCTGTGTGCCCACATATCCACGAGTTCATGTGCCGGATAGCACCGTACCCTGAGCCACCACTGTCACCTCTTGAACCACCCAGCCCTGCCCAGCACCTAACCGTGGCTGTGGGAAACCTCCCCATTCAGCACCCTAAAGAGACAGGGTTGGGCACGCTGGAGGAGCGCGGCTGTCAGATATGGGGCACGCTGAAATATTAATGGAACTAACATTTCAATTACCTTTTATCTGTACAGGCTCAGGCGGCGGCGAGGGGGCTGGGGCCGCCTCCCCCCACGGCTCCCCCCCCCCCCCCCCGCATGCTGTCACCCAGACATTCATGCTGTGCTGGTTCTTTTTATTGGTTTTCATCACTTTTGACATTGCCAACAATGAACCTTGAAGTAAATTTTCAGTAGTGACTGTGTCAGTGGAAAAGCGTCTCCCCGTCATTTTTCTAAATTAGGCGATGATTTGAGTCCTTCTAGCTGGGGCTGGGGGAGAAGTGGTGGGGATAAGATGAGCTGGGGGGGATCCGTCGTGCTGCAGGAATTGCCCTGGGCAGTGCCCAGCAGTGCCCCATCTCCGGATGTGCCCCATACGTGATGTTCACCTACCAGATGGGCCACACTGCTAGGTGTGCCCTATTGCCAGATGTTCCCCATAACCAGGTATGCCTTATTACCAGGTGTGCCCTATTTACTACGTGCCCCGTATCAGATGTGCCTCATACCTGATGTGTCCTATTACTAAATGTGCTCCATCTCCAGACACACCCTATTCCTGATGTGCCCCATACTGGCTATACCGGATACCAGCTGTGCCCCACAACAGGGCTGTGACCCTCTCCCTCATCCCAGTCCCTGCATGGCACCAGCACCCCCCGCTCCTGCTGCGATGGCGGATGTCAGAAATCACTCATCCTAATTAAATCGCTACTGACTTCCACTTGCGTCCTCAGTCAATAGTTCCTTTAATGCTATCGGAGACAGAGCTGGCTCTTAGCTAAAGAGGTTCCCTCCATGCCTGATCCGTTCTGACGGCGAGCGGATGGCTGGCCATGATGGGGGAGGAGGGCTGCCTGCCGGGATGTCACCAGAGCGTGGGGACATGGGGTGCAACATCGCTGTCCCTCGGGACTGCTCAGTCCAAGCACCCTGAGGGCTACCATCCTAGGAACCCATTTAGGACCCATTGTCCACCCCGGCCCCTCACTGAAACCCAAATCCTTGAGCACATCCCTGCTGGCCCCTTCCAGGTGCGGGAGGTGGGCAGGGATGCAGGTGGGGATACGGGAGGGACACACATGGCCCCACTGTGGCATGGGCTGGGAGCAAGCACAGCGATGCTGCAGACGTCAGCCCTACTCACAGCACACAGTTGGCACAATGGAAGCCCTCCCTATCCCTACGGCACTCGGTGCCGGCGACCATCGCACGGTGCCGTGTCCACACACCTCTGCCAAGCCCAGCCCTTCCAGCCCTGGGGGAGGCTGAGCAGAACTTTAATTTTAATGTTCATCGAGCATGTAAAGGGGAAAAAAAAAATCAATTTAATAACCTCTCTCTACAAACAGTGCCTGGAGGCTGCTGGGCAAACACGGCTCGCAGAACTTCTGCAAGTCCTTGTGCTGCTATTTGTCACCGTGGTGCATGGGTGGGATGGGACTGTGTAGGATGCACACGAGGCATGGGATGCAGGGGGTTGCATGGGATGCATGGAATGAACATGATGCATGGGGTGCATGGGGTGTGTGGGGTGAAAGTGAGGCACAGGATGCATGAGATGCGTGTGATTGAACATGGGCTGCATAGGATTTGTGGGCTGCATGGGGTTCTATGGGATACGTGGGGTACAGCTGCCTCCACTCTGGTGGGTAGAAGCTGGAAATGTTGTTAAGTCATGAAAATAAAGGAATACACACATAAAGTAAATACATGCAGCCAAATTTCCCTCCATCTGGGGGTGTCACAGGGATGGCAGGGGCAGAGTGTGACAGCACAGTCCCAAAGCCAGAGGGGACACCAGCACTGCCATCTCCACCCCAAATGGGGAGCAATCCAGCTGCAGGGCTGTGCCACCAAGGGGCTGAGCTCAGCTTTAATTTTAATGCTCATTGAGCGTGGAAAAAGGAAAAAAAAAAAAATCAATGGAATGAGCTCAATTTGCCATCAACGAGAAAGCTGCAGTGAGCAGCACCAGGGGACGCCCCATGGTGTGGGCAGATGGTGTCAATCCCCACTGTACAGGGGACATAGGGATATGGGGACTGGGGATATGGGAATGTGGGGACAATGGAGACATAGGGAGTTGGGAACAGGAGGTGTGGGGATATAGGACACAGTAATGTGGAGACGTGGAAATGAGGACACAGTGACATGCGGACATGGAGACATGGGGATATGGGGACATGGAAGGGGGGGGGGGGGGCAGAAACAGAAACAGGAGGATGTGGGGACATGAGGCTGACAGCCCAAAGCAGTGCCAGAACCTGGGATCGTGTCCCCAGACGTGGCACCCGTGGGTGCATCCCCCACAGCACAGCACAAGAAGGGGACAGTGGGTGACAGCAGCCCTGCAGAGCGGGGCTGGGGACAGGGATGGCCACCACGTGGTCCTGCCCGGCCTGAACGCCGGATGCAAAGCAAAAAGCACAGCAATCAATTCCTTTAGCCACAATTTGGGATTATAATGATTTTGCATTTAAATAATTATCCGCTCTCTCCCCGTTAGCTCTGCTGAGTCGGGAGAAAATTTTGCATCTTATTTATGAATATGGGTTCCTTTCGTCATTCCCTTTCCCCGCTCATTAAACGTGCTTTCAGCACACACTTCAAATGGCGCATTCCTCGCAACGCGCCTGCCCCAAAGTGCATATTAACAACTGTTTGCTATCAGCTTTTGATTACATTCCTTTTTATCTTTACATTTCAATATCATTACAAATCCTAGTGTTATTCAAATTACATCAATTATTCAATTTCTACGCGGAGTCAGGCTGCACAATGGCTGCGCAGCACTGCTCCAGCCCTTCTGAAAGGATTTACAATTCAGATGGGATCCATCGGAGTGCCATTAACCTTTACTTCGGGCCCCTGATAAAACCAATGAATTGATTCAGAGACACTTTCACGTTCATTTGGGGAGACAGTTTGTGGCGGGGAATTGTGCGAAACAACTTTCTGTTGGCTTTGGTGGCAATTTCCCAGCGCCGTGGGTCACAGCCCCTTTTTGCTTTGCTGCTTCCATTGGCCCCATTCCCATTGAACCCATTGGGATCCCCACTGGCCTTATGGGAACCCCCAGTGGCCCCACTGAGATCCCCACTGACTCCACTGGGATCCCTACTGGCCCCATTGAGATCCCCACTGACCCCACTGGGATTCCCATTGGCACCACTGGGATCCCCATTGCTTCCAGGGCAAAGCCCCACTCCCAGCCCCGAAGCCCCCTCTGTATCTCCCCATTCCTCCCCTTTGGTGACACACAGATAAATAGCCCCTGTCATCGTCACTGTCCTATCAAGAGGAGGTGTCACTGTGATTTATGGCACTATCTGCAGTGGCCGTGGTACGCTCTGGGGCCGGCAGCCAGGGCTGTGCCATGGGGGACGCAGCCACCCCAGGGTCCCTATAGGGGTTGGGGGCACCGGTGCTGCCCCTACTCGGGGTGGGACCCCTGGATTTATCCCTTTTCAGTTCCTTTTGCCTGGCACAAGCGTGATTAGCACATCAAAAGGCTGCATTGCTTTGCTTAACGATATGATATGCTTAACCGCTTCATTAATTGAATCGTGGCAGGGTTTGTTTGTTCAGGTTGGTTTCACTGTAACGAGTCTATTTTATTTTGACTGGTTTTGTGTTTTAGGAGTGGTTTTGAATTCTGGCTCTGCAGTGCATCAGTGGGGCTGGGTGGGGGGACCTGGAAGACCTGGGTTTGTCCTGGGTCTTTTGTGTGAAATACCGGATCAACAGCCCAATGCCATCAGTGTCCCTGAGCATCCCAGTGTTACTGATGTCCCTGAGTATCCCAATGCCATCAATGACCCTGAGCATCCCGTTGTCATTGATATCCCGGAGCATCCATTCCAAGGTTCTTGATACCCCTGAGCATCCCAGTGCCATCCATGTCCCTGTTCTGCCCTCGGGATGATGGATCCCACTCAGGGGCTTGGAGCAGGGTCAGGTGCATGCCCACCGCAGCACAGCAGTGTGGTTTATTGCTCTCATTTCATCCCATTGCTGCTCTGGATTCCCTGCAGCTGCTGGGATGCTGGCCAGGCTGAGCACAGCCTGGGAAGGGGAGGCACTGAAGCTGGGAGGGAGAGAATCCTTAAGGAATTCAGACAGCAAATCATTGGGATATGAAAAGAGCTGCTGATGCCTCATTAACAACTTTGAAAAGCATCCGGTGTAAAAAACACTCTGCCCTTGTATTTGGTGTTTTTTTTTGCTCATTCCTCCTCTTGTCCTTGATTAATAAGGACATTTGTATGTAAATTGGCTCCTGGCTCTTTACTCACCTGAAACTCATCCAGGCCTGCAGCCAGTGCCCTGCCAGGCCTGGACACCCACAGTATGGCAGGGCATGGCATGGCATGGTGCAGCATGGCATGGCACATCGAGCTGGGACTCGTATCTCTGCTTTGCTCTGCAGTGACCAACTCGAGCTACTGACATCTGCAGGGCTGGGACATGGGGCCAGGATGTAGGGCAGGGACATGCAGTTGGGACACAGGGATAGGACAAAGGAATGGGACATGGGACTGGAGCACAGGGATGGAATATGTGGGTGGGACACAAGGATGGAACAGGGAATGTGAGGGGGTAGGAAACAGGGATGGGACAAGAGGATGTGACACGGGGATGGGACATGGAGATGGGATGCGGGAATACGACAGGGGGGTGAGAGGGGATGGAACACAGGGGTGAGACACAGGGATGAGACATGGGGATCGGACACAGGGATGGGACACAGAGATGGGATGTGAGGACGCAGCGCAGGAGCCAGGGAAGCCACCAGCCCAGCAGTGCCTACGATGCAGCGTGCCGCTGTTGTGCGTCACACGTCGGCTCTGAAATCCTATCCTGTCACACTGAGAAGTGCCTCTGAAATGACTACTTTTCTGTTTATTGTACAAAACCATTTTACAATTGTTTGAACAAGCTTCCCTCTCCAAGCCTGCTCTCCCCGGAGACTTAATTTTCAAAAACAAATGCATTCACTGAATGCATATGGAAAAGCGCCTCTCAGTTGGGCGATCCGTCTGGCTGGGTTTGATGTGTCACTCCTGCATCGTGTCACTTTTAAAGGTAACATTTTGTTAATGGAAAACACTTTGGGGCTGTTTCTTCCTCTAGCCTGGGCAGGTTTGGGGATGGGTGAATGGATGGGGTCTGTCATGCACCACCCTAATATCCCCGTGCCACTGCTGTGGCGTCACCATTGGATGCGCACAACCCACTGCCATCTGTCCCGTCCCCAGAACATCCATCCCCATGCACATGGAGCTCTGAGTGTGGTCGGGCAGTGAGGATGCAGATGCCACGTGTGGGGGTGAGCCCCCATTTGTGTCACTTCCAACCTGCCATTGTGAATCAAAGGAGCTGCCACGCACGCTGCCACCCATTCTTCTCATATCACTCACGCCATTTCCATGCTACATTGTGACAATAGGGTATAATTAAGGTGTCAGCATATCATTTAGCCTTTTCAATATAAAACCAGGAGACAGGCTGGGAAATCTGTAGTCTTCTTTAATGAGGAATGCAGGGGGAAAAAAGAGAGGAGAAAAAAAGATGGCGACTTGGACAGGGTGAGACAAAGGGCCTTTGGTGGTGTGGGGCACCACAGGACGTGATGGCACTGCTGGGAAACCCTCTGAGCTGCAGAGGCATCCCTGGGCTCTGAGAGCACCCTGAGCTTTGGGATTATCCATGGGCTTTGGGATCATCCGTGGGCTTTGGGATCATCCATGGACTTTGGAAACAACTGGACTTTGGGAGCACCCACTGGCTTTGGGAGCATCCTTGATCTTTGGGAGCATCCCTGAGCTTTGGGATGATCCATGAGCTTTGGTATCATCCATGGGGTTTGGGAGCATCTCTGAGCTTCAAGATCAACCATGGGCTTTTGGATCATCCATGGGCTCTGGGAGCATCCCCTGCCTTTGTCTGCTCCGGGTGTGGACTCATGGGGAAGTTTCTGCAAGATGGATGTGCGGCCCCATGAATGCAGACATGTTAAATATGAGATCCCGGCAAGAGGTTTCCTTAGCAACAATAATGAAGTGAGAGAGAGAGAAAAGCTCTCACGGCTCTGTTCCTCCTCTTGGGACTTTTTAGTGGTTTCGGGTACTTCTGATAATAGAAGTGCATTTGCAAGCGCCCGGGCTGGCTGCAGGAATGGGAGGCTTGGGGAAAAGACATGCACTGAGCATCGCTCTGTCCTCAGGGCTCTGCACCATGCAGAAGGGCTCCCCTGGTTCTGGGGACAGCCCCATTCTCATCCCATTGACCCACCAAGTCCCATTCCTCACCCTTTGGTTTTCCCAATTCCACTGCCAAGCATCATGCTGCCCCTTCCTCCTCAGCTCTCCGGGTGATGGCACTGTGCCTTGAAGCACAATTACAGTAAATAAATCCGATTAGAAGTACTTTTACTACCGCATGCGTCTCATTACAATGTGCCAAAACCCCTGGCTCCTGGGAGCTCCGATATAATGAGGCCAGGATGTATGTGTGCTGGAAAAATTAATGCTTATACGAGTTAATTTGTTTTTATTAGCACGCGTCGCCAGGCAGCGAGGATGGGGACAAGGAGACGTGGGGACCTGTGTGTCATCGCTATCCCCATTGCACACCAAATCACGCTGGGGGATGTGCTAAGCCATGGGGCAATGCTGACCAGACGGCAACTCCTCAGTGCTTCTTCCCAAAAGGATGCTGGACAAGGTCACATCTCATTAGCAGACTGACTAAGAGGAATGCCATGCCCAGGGAGGTGGTGGGGTCACCGTCCCGGAGGTGTTCAAGAACCACGGAGATGTGGCACTTGGGGACATGGTCAGTGGGCATGATGGAGGAGAGCTGGGGTTGGATTTGGTGATCTTGGAGGTCTTTTCCAACCTTAATGGTTCTATTAGTGGCTCCTTAATTAATCTATGAGTGGGCGTGGTGGTGATGGGTTGACAGTTGACAGTTGGACTTGGTGGTCTTGCAGGTCTTCTCCAACAGTAATGATTCCATGATTCTGCGATTCCCCCAGCACTGCCTCTATGGGGATAGCACCATCCCCTCGCAGCACAGGCAACGAGCCAGCCCCCAACCCACAGCACGGTGTGAGAGCCTGATGGGAGTGATGGGCTGCAAAATGTCCTCATCCCTTGGCCACCAAATGCAAACGTTTACACGGCATCGATGGGGTCAGCTCGGCCTTTTGCCGGGTGGGGAAATACATTTCACACTGTTAATAATACATACATTTATTAAAATTAAACCACCAGCAGATATTACATCCAGCAGCACTGAATTATGGATAGACCTTATCCCCAACCTTTGTTTTTAATTAAAAAGCCCCTTTCAGTAATTCCATTAGGGCCATAGCTTATGTTTTCTTTCTCTTCCCTTCTTTCAATACCGCAATCCAACAGCATTTAGGTTCTGCTGATGAAACGTCTTTGAAGTTTCATGAATTGCTGATGTAATTGAATAAAAATAATATTATGGAGAGAGAGAGAGAGAGAGAGAGGCTGTTCTCTAAACCTAAATCCTAATGAAATCACCTTACTGCACCGAGCAGAGTGACAGCGAGACTCCGGATTTGCGCATATTCCGATAATCCTAAACCCATTAGCACAGAGGCACCGTGCGAGCCACATGTTGTGGATTATGGCCAAGAAAAAGGCTCCGAGGAAATCCTGGACCTGCTCTGGGTGCTGCCCACTAACGAGCCCCCAGCCCCAGCTAATGAGCACCGCACATCCCAACCCCGTGCCCCCTCCTCGCCCTCTGTTAGCACGGTTCTCAGGCATTGCGTGCCCTGCAATTAAGGCTGAGGGCTTTCCAATTATTTTCCTGTGCGCTGTTATTAATGGAAATATTAATTTTACAGAAGTGCCTCTTCCACCTCTCTCCTGCTCACCGAACGCTGATGGAGCCCTGAGCCAGCGGTGGCTCCAAGGATGCTCTGGAATGTGTTGGGAGGGTTTTTGGCTCCGTTCCCCCATTAGGTCTAATTGCAGCTTCTACCTCACACGCCAATGGCGCAGCGGCTTTCCGGTCTCCTGTTCTTTAATTGTAATCACCTTTAATGTATTGTACCAGCCGCTGTTAACAAAATGATAATTGCAACATCGATCTTGCAAAAATCACTGCAGAAAACACCGACTGCTGCGTGTTCACTCGGAGGTGAAGGGCAGTTTAGCAGAGCCTGGCTGGAGTCAGCCGTCCTGCAGCACCTGGCAGGACAGTTCTGGGCAGCAGGGACCTGTCTGCATAGGGAGCTTAGCCTGAGGCAAGGGGTGGTGCTTGGGTGGGAGGTGATGCTTCAGAGGGAGATGACATTTGGGTTGGAGGTGATGGTTGGGTTGGAGATGACACTTGGGTGGGAGGTGATGCTTGGACAGGAGGTAATGATTGGGTTGGAGATGATGCTTTGGTGGGAGGTGATGCTTGCATGGGAGATGACGCTTGGGCTGAAGATGATGCTTGGGTGGGAGACAATGTTTGGGCTGGCGGTGATGCGTGGGTGGGAAGTGATGCTTAGGTGGAACGTGATGCTTGAACAGGAGGTGAGGTGATGCTCAGATGGCCTCCAGCAGGGCTGGGTACCAAATCTCACCCCACATACACCCCATGACGGGAACCATGCTTGCTGGATCAGGTAAGACCACCTTGCCTTTCCTTCCTTCCCTCTTTTCTAATTTCTTTCTTCCCAATTTAAGATCCTCTCCAGGATAATGCAATAAAGACATGAAGCACCTAATTTTCATTGGGGGACAACAGACGCAATGGTATATTTACCCAGTCATACCATTATGAAATCCTACAATTAAGGCTTCAATCAGATAAATGCAATTACATAATACGATCTTATACGATATAATTAAAAACATCTGCAATCAAACCCAAGCCGATGGTACCGTAATCCTTCATCGGCTCCGATGGCTGCGGTGGTGGGAGATGAGCCCAGCCACAGGGCTGAGCTGCCCGTGCCATGGGGACCACGGCGCTGGGTTGGCTGCGGGTGTTTAAAGCAGAATTGCCTGTGTATTCAGGGCCTTTCAAACACGAGTAATCTTCATCTGGGAGACGGAAAGTGAAATATGTTATTGCCGGCCGCAGTAAATTACCCGTGCCAGCCCTCGCGTATAAAACATTACAGTTGCTGGCCAGTGCACTTACTCACCCACGCTGTCTGAATCCCATGATCAATTATAAAATAAACCAGTGCTGGTCAGTCCTGGTGCGGTGATGATGAGGTTTGTGTGCTCACAACAGCACCACACAGAACCCGTATCCAGGGCTGGATTGTGCCCCGAAAGCTCTTGATCCGGCCCTGAAAGCTCGCGGGGCTGATTGATGGCAGCAGCCTGGCGGATGGGGTGTCCCATGTCCCCATGTCCCCGTGTCCCCATGTCCCCATGTCGGGGTGACCTCAGCACTGCAGCGCAGCAGGTGCCGGTGCTGGCGCGCCTGCTTCGTCAAGGCTAACGAGCTGCGGCGACCCTGGGGAGCTGGGGGCAGGGCAGCACCTCCGACTCATTTATTTCCCAGGGAAGGTCTTAAGAAAGCCAAACCCCAACCCGTAGAATAAATAAAATAAATTCCTGCAACTTTAACAATCATTGTGTTGGATTTGGGAGATGTTATTCCTAGTGACAGACAAGGGCAATTATCTGCTATCCGCCAGCAGTTTTAGCCTAATTTCATTACTGCTGTGCAATTCTTCCCGAGCCGCTAGTCTATCACTGTCTCACAGAAAGGATTAGCCGGCACTTTCTTCATCTTCAAATGAATTTTAGCTGTCATGCCCTTGATGAATAGAAGGGGAGGACTGAGAGCCCACGCCGGCGAGCGCTGCGGGGACGGGAGGTGAGGTTTGGTGCTGCTTGGTGCCACGGTGTGCCAGGCTTTGGGCTCCTGTAAGCAGCCCAATGAGCTCTGCTCTTCCCAGAGGAAATCTGGGAATGGAGCGTTGGCAGCAGGCTTTCACCTGGCATCCAGGATGGATTAAAATGACAGTATCTGTAACACAATGAAATAACAACAGCCATTCTTCTCCCTCTCCCTCCTCAGAAGATGTTTATCTGTCAGTCTGGGCCACTGAGGAATTGTGAAAAGCAATTTGAACCTCAGAGATGAAACCAGAGCGGATGCCACAGGGATGGGCATCCAGGAGAGAGCATCCCATGGGGACACGCGGCCCACAGCTGCCTTGATGTCCTGCTGGGGAAAGGAGAACACAGACCCATCCCAATGGCAGCCACACACCCATTCCAGTGGGAGCCGCAGACCCATCCCAATGGAAGACACAAATCCATCCCGATGGGAGTGACAAACTCACACCAATAGGAACCAGACTCATCCCAATGAGAACCACGCACCCCATCCCTATGGGAACGACAAACCCACCCCAACGGGAGCCATAGAGCAGTCCCAATGGGAACCACAGACCCACCAGGCAGGGGTCTGTGCCTGCCTCCTAGCACAGCTTTCTCCCAGCTCCCAGCCTCCATCACTTTGCCCACGTTATCTCCCCCCGGCACATCACCCTGGTGGAATACTTCAGCACCTCTAATGCAATTTCCTCCTCCCTCTGAAATATCATTTCAATACAAGCCAGCCGCACCGTATACCTGCTCCCTAATAAACCTCTGTGACTTTAATGAACTAAATAGCAAATTACTTTTTTATTCAAGAATGAAATTTCATCATATTCATAATTCATATTTTATTTCAGACATCTGCTGCTGATTACATTACATTTAACTAAAATTAGATGATGCTCAGAATGTAATTAAGCCCCTGCCAAATTCTCTGGCCCACCAATACCAGCCTCGCTCAGCGGGGGCCGCTTGGAACCTAATATGTAATTAGGAGCTATTTTCTAGCTGTTTTTAAAGTCTGAAAATTAGCTGCCTTTATTAATCACACAGACAAATATAAAGCGGAGCCAACGCTTGCTGAAATTTCTAAAAAGGATTTTTTTTTAATTATACACCACATAGCGCTGCGACTCATTTTGAATGTTGATTTGTTGTGCACTGACATTTTGACAACTAGTTCTCAATTTGTCTGTCGTAGTTAGGCAACAACAAAGCAGACGGTAATACTTAACTTTCAAAACCTTGGGCACGGGGAGGGGACGGGGACGGGGACGGGGACACGGGCACAGCTGGCACCCGGTGCCCTCCAGCAGGGAAAGGTCAGGACTGGGTGCAGCCATGAGTGCTGCTGGCTCCCAGATGCATGGGCTGCGTCCATAGGGAGGCTGCTGGAGGGTCCCTCTTCGTGGGTGACGGAGTGGGATGGGGTTAGGGCTCACCCCATGGCCGGGGGCCCTGGAGCTGCGCGCTGACATTTCCTCTCTGTGCCTGACCCTTTTTTCTGTTCTCTCTGTTATCTCAAATAATGTCACTGCCTCTTTAGCATCTATTCATCAGAGCAGAAAGAAGGCACTGCTGACACAGATTAAACAAAAATACCATCTGTGCCTCGCGGGGCAGGGCAGCACCCACCGGCCCCAAAGCAGCAAGCAGGGTTACCGTGGGGGGAAGCAGCTTGGAGCAGCACCCCCAAAACATGATGGAAGAGGTTTGGAAAGGGAGCTCTGTATGAAGGGGTTCCTTGTTTCTGGGTTGTGACAGAGCCTTGCTGCAAGGGAACACATCACCATCCTCCAGCACTCATGAGTTCAATATCCAGAAAATCCAGGACTTAAAGTGACCCCATGAGAACGCTGCATCCACACACCTCCTGTTGCAGGAGGATGGAGCACAGCTCCTGCCCACCCTGGTGCTGGCTATTAAAGGCAAACCCCGGCTCGTCTGTCTTACTGCAAAGCTCATAATGTGAAAAATGAAGCTCAAGAAAAATTAGCCAAATTACCAGGCTAATCCTTCAGCAGCAATCTCTGCTCCGCTGCACATCCGTAAAACAAGACAGCGCAGCATGGATGGGAAGCACTCACAGGGCTGTGGGCACGCAGGCACCAGGCTGGATCTGTGCACCCCATTCGGCTGAAGGGGGATTGGGGTGGTTCCCATACCCAGAGCCCCACAGGTAACCCCATGATGCTGATGGAGCTTGGGAGCAGGAATAAATGGAGAACGCAGGTGCGCCTTTGCCTGCAGATGGATGTGAAATCCGTGCTTACTTCTAGCAAATTGGGATGGCTCCAGATGCTGACTTATGCAATTCTGGGCCCGGCAGTACAGGGAAGGCTGAGCCCTACGCAGTGCTGGGTGAGCAGCATCCTTGCTGTGGGGCAGCAGCAAAGCTGCAGGAAGCCCTGGGGGGTGGTTGGATCCCACTGTAATTCACACATCGCAGCACCTTCCCTGTGCCACCTCCAGCATGTGCTGATAAACCAGAGGCCGGCAAGGCGAGGCTGGAAGTTTGCAAACAAAAATGTTACAGGTCACAGAGCACTGTGGAGCTCATTCTGAGTAGAGCCGAGGCCTCCAGCTCCAGCCCTGGCATAGCTGAAAGATGAAAAATGAAGCAGAGACGGCACAGCCAGCAGGTGTGACTGCTGGTGAAGGGCTCGCACAGATCAGCGGGCAGGCAACCGGAGGAGCCCATGGCACAAAGACCCAGCCAGTACAGGGTTATTGCCATCAGATGGCTCTTTGGCAGCTGCTATAAAGCAAAGGAAAGCTGCTCAGATTTCCGCATCAGAGACCTCCGCCCCAGTACCTCCCCGAGGACCGGGAGCCTTGTGCCAGGCGGCAAGTCCCCAGGAACACGAGGCAGCTGGCCTGGTGACACTCGGCATGATGAAGATGAACCTGCCCTACTGGCATCCCACAGAGCTGGGCCACAGCCACCTCCAGGAGCTGCACGCCTGCAGCTCAGCTCACAGCACGCCGCAGTGCCACCAGCACAGCAGGCTGGGCGCAGCCCAAGGTATGCCCTAAGGGGCTTCACTGCTGTTCCCTCCATACTACAGGAGTGCTGGATTTCACCGCACTGGCCTAAAGAGTTGATCTGCTTAAGTCACCAATTTGAATTCCAATTTAAAGCAGCAAACCGAAACTCATATTTAGTTCTTCGCCGACGTGGCTGCGAGGGCTCCTCCTAAGGAAAGCAAAGCATCCTAATGAGGATCGACCCCAGACACGCCGTTTTGAAGCGAAGTTTCTTCACAGAGAACCTGGCATTCCTTTGTGCTCGCAAGGAGAAGCTACAGACACATGTAAGCAGTTAGGGAGTCAACACGCATCCAGATACTCACATTGATTACGCTGTATTAGGAAATGGTAAATTATTTATCAGGCTTTCTGACTTGTGATTAGTGTAAAGCTGTTCTTGGATGCAAATTGGAATTGTAATTAGACATGTAGAAAACCAGCATCTGAAACCTGTTTTTATTGAAGCAGTGTAAGGTACTTTTTCCCCTTTTGTAGCCAACATAATTATCAAAGAACGCTTTGCATGTATAAAATATCACTTTATTAAAACCAGACAGTTCTATGCCCTACCCGTGGAATAAATCTGGTCACCAGGATGCCAAGATCCCAGAGGAAGTAGACCTCAACTTCTCACACTTCATCTTCTCTCTCTGTCTTTTATCCCTGCACGGGAAGAGAAAGGCACCCCCACACTGCAGCTTTATTACCTGGCTCCCATGGAATTACCCCTTGAACAGGTAACAGCCAACGTTTGAACCAGACCTCGTGCATACGAGCAGAAATCAGTCTGGCTACAGGATCCTGTTTATCAGCCCAGACAGAAATTATGAGAAAGGGAGAAAATGGTGACAATTTCATTAGAGTTGTGCTGCCTTTTTTTTTTTTTTTTTTCCCATTTTAATTATCTAAGTCTTAATTAGTAACAGGTAAGAGCTCTACTTAAACGTTGCCTCTCCACCGTGAACTGAAGTCCAGGAAAAACAGAGACCCGAGTGTCAAGCCCTGAGCTGCCAAGACACTTCTCACCCAAAAATGTCACAGCGCTCTGCACATCCGCCTCGGCAGCCTCACTGCACCCCCGCACAGGACGCCAAGGGAGACGAGAAGAGACACCACATGCATCTGAAGCAGGAGAACCCAGCAAAGTGTCATCATCTGTGCTGGAATCCAGCCCAGACCTTTTCCTCCTGCCCCTTGAGATTAGCACAGCAGTTGAGTAAGTATATTCAAACAGGGATTTTGTTGAGAGGCTGGGTCTGACTCTGACCCAGCTCAAGTGCAAGCAGTCACTCCTGGATCCTCGCTGCAGCCCCCTCTCCCTCTGACACCAGACCTGAACTTGGCTCCGCACCCCCAGCACTGGGCAGAAGCACCCAGCAGTGCACAGGGCACAGCCAGTGACTACTCTGAGGGTGCAGTGCCAGGAGCTCAGCCCTGCCAGGGGTGGGAGCTTAACTCTCGGAGAGCGCGTGCAGCACTTGGGCATTTAAAGACGAGGAGGAGTGCAGGGTCACCCCGGGGGCCCCGATGTCGGTCTCCCAGCATTCAAATCCACAGGCACACAAGTCTCGCTTGGCTGCTTCCACGGCCAGCGGGGTGGCATCTGCCAAGAGGAAGGCAAGAGCAGCCAGCAAGTCAGCTGGGGGACAGGAGCGGGCAGCCAGGGGGAGGAGTGCACCCTCACAGCCTTGTGCAGGGTAAGAAGGGAGCACTGACCTGGTGGCAGCAGGGTGATGCCGCAGCCGCCGCCGCCAGCCCCGGTCAGTTTGCTGTGCAGACCATGGGAGGCTGTCACCCGGCACAGGCGGTCCAGGGAAGGATGGCCGACCCCGATGACATTCAGATGGTGCTGGTTTATATCAAACAGTTCCTAAAAGCAATTGCAGACACCTTATAAGGATAAGCAAGCACGGTGACAGCTGCTCTTCCCAGCCAACCCACAGCCACCTCATTTCTGTGGGGAGTTTGCTCACCAGCACTCCTGGCACCAAGGTCAAGGCCAGAACCCATGCTGTTTGCCTCTCCCTGCCTCCATCGTTACTTGTGCTGCTTCTGCACACCACAGTGACAGTGCTACGACAGCTTCTGGACCTCCTCACTCAGGACAGGGAAAATCCTCGTGGATGTTTATTTCAGGTGCTAAATCAGAGCTCCCTGACACCTCCCAGCTGTTCTGCCTCCTCCATCACACGGGCATTGAGCCGGCATTGACTGAACGAGCCCCTTGCTGGCCGTGGGAAGGGCACAAAGCCAGCTCTGCTCATCGCTGCCTGTCACCCCATGCCGCCATCTATCCAGTGTAACTAAATCCAGGGGACTTCTGACAAGGCCAACTCAGAAGTGACACTGCTGGAGAGGCGACACGGTATCCCCCTCCCTGGGCTATGAGCCAAGGGACCTTGCAGCACTGCCAGAACCTGGCACCCAGCACAGCGGGGTCGAGAGGGACCTCACACTTTTCAAGAGTGGCACAAGCCTCGCTGTGCCACTGTTGCAGGGCTGAGGAACAGAGGAAAGTGCTTGGCGAGCTGGGAGGGATGCTGCAGGCAGTGTCAGTCACACTGCTTGCCCTCGGGTCTCATGCCAGCACCACGCAGAATGGGGACTCTACCTGCAAGGAGATGAATTAGGCAGTTGCATGCAGAGTGCATACATCACAAGTTCTGTGCTGGGTTGGACAGACGTCCATGCAGAGGCCTCTTTATATGCCTGAGCGAGGGCACAGCGCTCTCTATGATGATCCAAGACACCTGTCATCTCCTGATCCAAAGTCTGCCAGGAATCAGATGACAGCTTATGACACACTAGACTAGTTCGATGGTTCAAATACAATGCTGTCCAGAACTGCCTATTTCAGAAGCAGCCAAATATATATATGTATATGCTGCATATAATCATCCGTGTCTCTGTGGGTTCCTCAGACTTGAAACAAACCAACAGATTCAAAGCAGGGACCAGCTCACTGCAATTCTGCTTCCCAGACACCGTATGCAAGACTTCATAGCACCTTTCATACAAGGATCTCAAAGCACACCTCAGAGCATCCCACAGAAGCACTCCTCTCTTCCCCACGCTCCTGACAGCTCAAGTAATGTGGCACTGAGGTGGGGAGGAGCTATCTGAAGTCATGCTCTAAACAGCCTCTGGATCTCCCCAGCTCTGCCTTCATTCCCCCACAATGGGTACCAAAATCCTACCATCCTCTCGGTAGAAAGGGAGCAGGACTTTGCTAAAAAGAGGTCCCAGCAGCAGCTCACCCCCAGGCTGTATGAGATGCAGCACACAGACCAGCCTTGCACTGCTGCCCTGGGGAGGGCTGGGACAGCAAGCTTGCTGACTTGTTTGGGAAGGGGACAGCCTGCCATTCCTGCCAGTGACAGCAAGGACAAGCAGAGGTCCTCACAGAGAGCCAAAGGATTCAGATGATTCTGTCAAAGAGCTACACCACTGGTACCAAATGGGTCCTATCCAAGTCAGCCGGCACCCTGGCCAGGCCAAACCAGGCTTGCATCAGTTGGGATGCTGCCACGTGTCTTCACCCTGTAGCTGAAGGAATTGATGCTGCAGTGCTCTCAGATCTGCAAAAAAAAAAACCTTCTTCCACTTGGAAGAGCGTCTCCCCCCACCACAGCAGCCTCTCCTCCTTCAAACAAAGCCAAGACAAATGCAGATCTTTGTATGCACCTCATGCATCAACGTCAGGTCAGCTCTGGCCATCGTTCCGTTTGTTATTCTCTGGAGCCAGGACGAGTCGTGAGTGATGGGAGCTGGCTCGTAACCAGTCCATCACAAACCAGTGGCTCCTGGGCTCTCTGCTTTTGCTCCAGACCTGGCAGTGACAGAGCAATGGCTGCACAGTGCCTGCCAGAGCCACTGTGTCTGGCTGCAGTGGGGGGAGGCAGTATCTCAAAGCCAAACACACTTCCCATTTCTTGGCAAAGGGAAACAAAACCTCCAGGGCTCTAAATCCCCAAAGCGTCAGAGACACTCCATCCCTGTGCACTGCTGGAGAGAGGCATGAGCAGCATTTTGTCCCTTGGCTCCCAGAAGGGCATTAAAAGCATCACACGGAGACCACAGTTTCACTCTGACCTGAACATTTCCTGCTATCAAATTCTTTCTTAGACCTAATGTTCTTTAAATGACATTTTGATGTTCAACAGTAACAGTGTCTAAAAATACTGGCGAACAAGCCCCTTACCTCCAGCACAGGGTAATACTCTGGTGATGGATTTGTAGGCATCGCTTCCAGAACACTTTGGCACTCCTGAGAAATTGCATCGATGGAGTCCAGCACAGGGTTCATTATAGCAGGGAACTGAGAAGCAGGGAAGGAGAGATGTGAGCAGACTGCTCACACAACCTAATGCCACTGTGATAAAACCAGCTTTGGTCTTGTGGGGCTGAACAATTCCTTCCCCATTCAGTGCTATTCATTGACAGAAAAGCCCAGCGCAGAGCAGGTTGATGCTGAGTAGCTCACACCTGCAGAAACCAGAGGAAGGAGCTATTCTTTATGTGGCTGCAAGCCTGTGATTTTCGCAGCAAGCCCTGCTAATACTGGAGAGAGGGAAAGAAGCTGAACTCTTGTTCCCAGAGGATCTGTGTGCAAGAGAGGAGCGAGAGGGAATGCAGCAAGCATGAGAGAGTTCACAAGAGCTCCTGTGAGCCCTGTTCAAGACCTGAGCTCACAGGGTTATGTCCTCACACCAGCTGACCACACACACCCAGCCCTGCAGCCATGTGGACATCGCACCTTCAGGATCTTCTCCTTGACCCCAGCCACCAGGACCTTGGTGCTTCGTGGGACTTTTGTGTTGGTCAGCAAGATCCTCAGTGTAGGCACCCTGCAAGCAACAAGACATAGATCCCCTAGCCCTTTTCCTTTCCCTGTACCCCAGCAGCTCCCAAGGCCCATCAGACAGCTGCTTCACACCCAACCCCATGAGTCCTATCTGAGTTACACACACAAGACAAAGAGCCCATCAGTTTCTGGAAAGTTAAGCAGGCACTCAGGTGCTGGCTGGGTTCAGACTTCTTACTCTTAGTTACAGAGAACAACTGTACCAGTGTCATAGATAGGACTGTAATGCATTTAATGAAATTTGTGTTTTTCAAGTAAAAATTTTCTTGAAAATGCTATCTGTGAGACCAGCCAGCAGTAGCCATTAAGTGCTAATAGAGCAATTTCATGCACTGTGAAAGATTTTAATGGAGTCAGATTACACTTGGTTGGCAGGAGGCAGAGGGAAGATTCAGGACCTGGACTTGCTCTCTGCAGCTTGGTTTTCACACAGTCCTGTCACCAGGTAAGCAGAAGTTCCCCCTCCCCACAATGTCATTTGCTGCCAGGAGCAGATCCGTTCCTGCTGCCCATAATGCCATGAAATTAATATTGATCCTTTGTGTTGTGTTCATCTAATGTCAGATAATGACCAAACATTTCATTGTTCTCATCCACCCCAAACCAAGACAACACTCAAGCTACCCACACCCACGGCAAGTTCTGGCTCCCCTTCCACTACACTGCCAGCAATCTCTCATCAATCTCCTACAATGTAACATCCACCCTATACGTTTTTGACATATTCCACCCACCGTATGTAAGTGTTATTTTTAAACTCCAATATTACCTTTTTAATGATGTGATTTTTCCTGATTGGTATCTCAGGGCTCCACCTAAAGTAAAACACATGCATTGTCTGAGTACACAGCGAGCCGAGAGATAACGCAGTGCCGTGAGACAGAAGGGCTTTCATCTTCAGAACCTCACCCAGAGCATATGACAGTAATTGCAAGAAACACCAGCTAAATGAACCATGTTCTCAGACAGCATGAATCTGCCTAACCCTGCTGACTTAATGAGAGGGTCTGGCTGGACGCAGTTAACCCAGAGCTTTTCCCTTTGCTCTCCTCTACTCCAGAACTGCATTAATTTAGTATATATATATATATTTTTAAAGGGAAAGAGTTTAGCCAGCATTAAATCTTCACCAGAGAACCAAGCAGTGATTCCCTGGAGCAGAGCCAAGCACACGGGTTCCAGACTGGACTGAGTGTGTGCACCCATGTCAGCAGTGTGGAATTCCACCGTCCGGAAGGAATCCCTCTCTTGGCTCCTGCTTTCACCGAGGCATTGAGATTAGGTCTCATTAGAATGATTATTACAAGAAAATCTCCACAGACACTTCCAAAACACTTGGAAGTCTCTACTAATTGAAAGTAAATGACAGCTGTCTGACAGCATTTTTCTCCTGCGTTATTTTTGGGACAGGATTACACTTCTTTGTTCACAGCAGAATGTTTAAGTTTCAGTACTCTGCAGCAGGACCTCTGTCCAGGGAATGCAGCAGCACCCAAGTCCCAACCTACAGAGGGGATAAACCAACACAGAGAAGGGTCCAAACGGGGATCTGGATTTGGGAGTTTCTGCTCCCTCTGCCCTCCCTTGGTGCAGTGAGCAGCCTGTTCTATCTAGCTTCCCCGCAGCAACTTCAAACAAGTCTTATTATCTGCACAACTGCGGCTCGTGGTGTCTGCTCACTGCCTGCCGCAGCTGACACATGGTTTGCAGCAGGGAACAGAAATGTGGCAGCTGCTCCAGCACTTCACAGCTCCGTGCTGGGGAGCAGCAAACACATACATACCCCAGGTACCAACAGCATTATCCACACCCGAGGGATTGCCGTGGATCACACGCTCCCCCTGGAAGGCCCAGCTGTTGATCAGAGTCATCTCTTCTTCTGTCCACCTGGAAGGCAAGAAAAGGACTCAAACACACAACCCAAACCAGCAGGGAGTGACAGAAAGAAGTGCATCAATGCAAGTCCAGACCCATCCCCACCCCCTGACATCACTCCCACACACCTTGGGCTGAGATCCTGCTTGCTGACACACAAGACAGCAAATGCAGCAAGAGGAGAGCAGGAGAAGTTGCATTTCACACATGTAACTCCAGCCTCTAATTGCCAGCTGCTCAGCTGCAGAAGCCTCACAAATTAGGTCAAAAGATGCTGTTAGGACTGATTTAGTAGCTCCAGCAAAGACTTTGATTTTTAGGGATTAACTCCTAACACTTTGTGGCACGCTGGGTGCTGGCACTTACAACACAAAAGGGAACCAAATGCTGAACCTCGAGGTGTTATGCTAAAAACACAGGAACAGGGCTTTCTGTTGCCTTAAAAGCAGTCACACTTGGTAAGTGCTTTGAGAGTTTAAATGCTGGCACAAAGGGCTTGGTGCTGGGTCACACTCAGCAAGGATCAAGGCCCCTGACTGAACACACTAATTAACAGACTGCAGCATCACAAAAAGCAAACACAGAGCTGCCAGTTACCAAGCACTTGCTGGCTGCAACGTCACCATTTTAAAAGCCCACAGCTCTGGGCCTGCCTGTGCGAGGCAGCACCCACACAAACACAGCCCAGAATTCAGCAGTTTTCAAACCCTGCCTCAGACTCTGCCATAAATGAACACCTCAAACCCAACCCCGGGGATCCAGCTGGCACCCCTGCACCCTGCAGGGTGGCCTGATGCATAGGAGCATCAGATAGCCCAGCAGCAGTGACGTTCTGCTGAGACCAAAGCTGGTGTTTGGAGCAGTGACAACACAGGTTCAACGGGTTTTTAGGATACGAGGCCCCAGATAGGAACATAACAGAGGCATGGATTTTAGATAAGCATAAAGCACCCTTAAACAAGGGAAACAGTTACTGACCACTGCTAAGGCAGGGCTGAAATCCTGAGAGCCACCTGTAACCTGGAAACCTCTTAACAGAGCTCCCCAGGCCACAGCTGAACATCTTTATCCATCTCCACACTTCTTTAATTTCACTTGCCAATATTTAATCTGTGAAGCATTCAGGACAACAGCTCACACCACCACTACTCAAAATAGAAGCGCAGTTTGCTGTAAACCACTTGTTTTTAATCCTCTTTGAGAGACTGCGATTCTTCTCTACGCAGGAGTCATTATATCACGCTGTTCTTTTCTTGCCACGTTAAGCAAAAACCTTCTGAAGTCTGACACCCCCATCTCTCACCCCTCTGCGTGCCAGCTGGAAGGGAAAAAAAAATCATGCTGTATTCAAGCTGAAGCTGAAAGTGAGAGCAGGAGATGAAGACATCCACGCTGCTCGCTGTCTGCTTCAGAACTGGTCTTTCATTTCTGGCTACAGGGAGATTTGCCTGAGCACAGCTCACAAATGGCTCCACTTTAGGAATGTGTTTCTGGGTCAGACTGCTAAGCTCAGGTTCTGAAGCAGAACACAGCCATCTCCTCGCTTGCTGCCTCGCTTTCAGGTCCACATAAAATCCACAGAAGGCAGCTATAAAAGGTTGCACCTGGCAGGCAGTGAACAATGGAGGGTTCTGCAGCTCCAGCTGTGATATGCATCTTTAAACAGAGCCTCCTTAGACACACAGCAGAGCAGACCAGTTTTTCAAGATTGAGCTCCAACTGAAAGCCACGCAGGGTGGAGGGAAAGAAATTTCCTTTCAGCAGCCAGTGATAAAGGGAAAACTCAGGGAAGAAATCAGAAGGAAACGGGCCACATGCGGGAAAAAAAATAATCCATGTGAAAACACAGGAAAAAAGACAGAAAGAATCCTCAACTCCTTGAGGACTCAAAGTAAAATCTAAAAGATGATCACAGAGAAGAAATAGAGGTTGAAAAAAATATATATATATGTACCACATTAAAGAGTGTGTGTTACTTTCATGACAAAATAAAGCTACCTGTATCTTACAAAGCAAACAGTGGGGTCGAATGTGTGAGTTTCACCAAATCCAGTTGCTTTTGTCAGAAGGAATGAATTGTAAACACGATTCACAGAGCCCCAGGCAGGGCACACCTCTGCTGCTGGGAGGACAGGCAGCAATGGGAAGGGAAGGGAAAGGAGCTGGGTTCAGGGTGCCACTGCCACAAGCAGTTGGACAGAGAGACCAAGAGAGGTACTGGAATTTGCTAAGAAAAGATGGGGCACAAACAGAACCTCTCACAGCCCTGAAGGCAGGGAGGCTTCTTGGAGGCATTACCTGGCTGTGGCCTCCCCATCCTTCAGAGGGCAGGAGATGGCTCTGCAGGCATGCAGCAGTGCTGCTGCCAAGCACACAGCATAGGCAGCACTCGAACCCAGCCCAGCTCCTGTGGGCAGCTCAGACCACACGACGATGTCCACGCTGGGAACATCTCTGAAACACAAACACACAGGTGGTAACGGTGACCTCGAATTCCATCTTGAAACATTTCAAAGGTAAAAGATGCCGGTGGGGACAGATCACAGGAAAAGCTGCCTGAAAACTGGCAACATCAGCACATGCATAACACATCCGAGCACATGGGCTTCAGTTAGCACAGCTGAGTAGCCTTGCTAAGCCATTGTGCTAGAACAAAGCCTTGCTGAATTGGATCTATGATTAGCACAGCTTGTCAAGCTGCTAGTGGGGGCACTTTGTAACTAAGCACTTGGGCAGCACCATAAGGAGTCCCTTCAAAGACTTGGAAATATGATTTTACATGCACTTTTTAAATAAAGTCCAAGTATCACAAACTCACAACTGGATCATTGCATCGCACTGAAGCAAGAAGCTGATGTGTACTGAAACATGCACTTTTGTGGCCATGTGCCCACCTTCTCCACTGAACTTGCCTAGGCTGCAACAGCCCTGAGCTGTAGTTACCCCAAATTCTCAAATTCTGAAGGAGACTCAGCCCACAAAAAGGTGTCAGGCACTGAATTCACAGCTCATCTCCACAGACGTTCTTCTAACCTAATGAAACCTGCTAGGCCTGAACAGATGCCCGTCTATCTGCTCCCATTAACTGTACAGGAAGGGTACAATAATTGAAGCATCTCAGAGTCAGGTGCTTAAGCGAGAGCAGATGACTCCCAGCCCACCTGCCTGCAGCACCCCATCCCCCAAACACTGCTCAGAGCTCTGAAAGAGTCCCCTGAGGCACACGGAGCCCAAACCAAGCACGATTCCCTTCAATTTCTTCTTCTGCATCAAATATTTGCTTTTATCCTGCGACCTCATAGAAGCAATTAGAGATGAACACTCAAGTCAGCACGTTTATTTTGGGGCCAGAGGACAACCTTACCCATACTTAGCTGAAATAGCCAGACACATATAAAGAAAGGCAAGAATTGCAAGGCTGTCAGGAGCTGAGGCATCGGCAGCGATTCCAGCAAACTCTTTCAGCACATCCAGCTGTTCTACGCTGGGGGACTTTGATTCATCAAAGTCAGCTATGGAGGCAAGCAGGGAGAATTTCAGCACTTAGAAACCAGAAAATTGCTCAACTTGAAAAAGCTGCGTTTACAGGAACACCACGAGCCACCTTCACGTCCCACCTACGAGCCTCTCGGCAATGAGCCTTTCCCTGACACCCGATGAAACCAAAGCCACCCGAGCACCCCGTGCGCCTTCAGCCCCACACACAGCGCTCGGAGGCGGAAAGGACCCCCGAAGGCCGTCCGTCCCCACGGCCCGCAGCGCCCGGCGGCGCTCGCAGCCCCGCGCCCTGAGCGCGGCCGCCCACAAGGGTGGATCACCGCCGCCTCTCGGTGCGCGCCGGCAGCGCCTCACCGCCGCCCCACCTGCGACGCGGTCCCTGAGGACGCGGAGCTCGGCCGCGTCCCATTCCCTCCGCACTCCGACGCCGGGCAGCCGGACGCGCAGCCGCTCTCCGCCGCCGTGCCGCAGCCGCAGGAAGGTGCGCAGACCCAGCGCCACGGCCAGGGCCGCCTGGAGGGAAAGAGCGGGGCCGTCAGCACGGCCGTGCCGCCCCGCGGAGCGCCGGGACGGCGGGGCCCCCCGTACCTTGCCGTGCACCACGGCGTGCTCCCCGTGCAGGATCACCTTCCCCGGGGCGGACACCAGCAGGCCGCGCTCCGGCATCGCCGCGGACGTGACAGCGCCGCGATCTCCGAGGGTCCCGCTCCGCCGCGGCTTCAACCACGCGCCGGCCGCCAGACGGAGTGACGGCTCCGCTGGCCAATAGCGGCCTCGCCCCGCCTCGCCCTCCTGAGCTCGGACCAATCGAGGGGCTCTTTTCGGGGGTGGGGTTTCAGAGCAGCCAATCGGGAAGCGGCAGCGCGGAGTGGCGCGGCGCTGGGGTGACGGGGGCCGAGCGGGGCCGGAGGCTACGGCGGCCGGGAGGGATGCTGAGCCGGGCGGCGGGGCGAGGGCTGCGCTGGGCGCTGTGGGCGGTGGCGGGGCGAGGACGGAGCGGCGAGGCGGGCAGGTGAGCGTGAGGCCGGGCTGAGAGCCGCCCTCGCTCCGGGCCTTCCCGCAGGGCTGCGCTCCCTTCGAGGCCTGGCCGCTGCTGGCCTTCTCTCGGCGGCTCCTCAGGGTCTCCACGCCTTTCCCCCCGGCTCTCTCCGCAGCACTGAGCGAGGCCCACGCCGTGCCCGCGCCCCCAGGATCTACACGCGAACGGGAGATGAAGGTAAGGCTGAGCGGGCACTGGGAGCACGGGGAGAGGCGCGGCCGCTGGCCTCCAACCCGGGCGCTTCTCAAAGGCTTCTCCAGCACCTTCACTGGGGAGAGGAGGCCGAAGGGCGACCGCGTCTTTGAAGCTCTGGGGACGACGGATGAGCTGAGCTCCGCCATCGGGTGAGGCCTGACAGCCCACGTTGCTCAGGGAATCACACACAGACGCACACACAGCTGTGGCTTTGCTTCCAGCTAACCCTGCTTCTCTGCCCGCAGGCTTGCTAGCGAGCTGAGCAGCGAGAAGGGCCATGTGTTTGTTGAACAGCTTCACAAGGTGAGTGGTGAGTGCTGATGATAGGCCTGACCCGCTGTGCTGACTGCATGTGTTCTTAAATACTCCTGTTGACACATAGGAATTAACTTAGTATCGCGTGTTAAAATAATGTCCAGACTCTGTGCCGTGACTGATTACTCTCCAAGAAGTAAACTTTTTTAGCCAGAAAGGATGCTGGTAGACCAGGTAGGTCAGTTGAGGGCAGTTGCTGCGATGCACGGGGGGAGGTTTAGGCTGGACGTTAAGAAATAACTACTTTTCTGAAAGAGTGGTCAGGCACTGCAATGGGCTGCCCAGGGAGGTGGTGCAGTCACCGACCCTGGAGGTGTTCAAGGAACAGTTGGACGTTGTGTTGAGGAACGCGGTTTATTGAGAACTGCTGGTGATGGGTGGGTGGTTGGACTGGATGATCTTGTAGGTCTTTTCCAACCTTGGTGATTCTGTGATTCAGACAGTGTGTACCCAGATCTGTTCCTCCATGTGGTCTCAGACATGAGTTCAGCTTTTCATGTAGCCTCAGTTTTGAAATGGGAATGTGACCATGTGGGCGTGCTGGTGGGAGACAGTTCCCACTGTAGCAGTGTGTGGGTTATACTAATTAGCTTTGCTATGGAGAGGAACTCAAAGGGAGCTAATTAGAGATCTTATAAAGCTTTACTAAGTTGCCTCTGAAATATCCCAGGTAATGGAGAGATGCTCCTTTTGGAAACAGCTGTGCCATCAAGCCAGCATTGTCTCCAGCTGGTTGTCACTGCTTTTCCTCAGAGGTTACTGCTTTGGTGTTCTACCAGCAAAGGGATTATATGAGCACATCCTGGCCTGCTCTCTGCACAGTCAGCCAGGGTGGCTTAATGTGCCAGTGAAAACGAGTGCACGCGGTAATCTGGCTTCTCATAAAGCAATTAGGGAGCACTTATCTGATCCCTCCTGCCAGCAGGCTGGGGATGATGAACAACAAGGGTAGGATCTTCTTTAATCAGCACAACCAGCTGTCGCCTCCCAGAGCTTGCTGCGGTTGTACTGGAGCATCGAGGGATAATGAAAACACTTCTTATTTTTGTCCTGACTGCCTCATCTAGGTCCAGTGTATGCTGCAGGATGTGGGCTCCAACATCGCAACACCTCTCTCCTCGGCCAGAGAAGCTCACTTAAGTAAGCCTCAGAGGTCCCTTCCTGGGATAACCGTTCTTGCATCCAGTGCATCTCACACTGGCAGTGGGGAGGCTCTCCCAGCGTGTGGCAATCAGAGCTGCCACGGGCTGCTCCATACCATGTGTGTGGGTGCTGAATGAGCAGCACGTGGTCTCACAAGCTGCTGCTGCTGCTGCATCTGTGCGACTGAGTGTGAGCTGCCCTGGGGCACTGCCCCAAAACTGACACGCAGCCACAGCTGCTGAATGGGGAGCTGGACTTGCTCAAGCAAGATGATTTTTTGGGATGTGTTCTTAAGACTTGCTGGTCTAAGAAACGTGAAAGTAGAGCCCTATCTGTAGGCTGAATGATTCCTACATTTCTTGTAGCTGACTTTTCTTTTCTCTCTGTAGAAAGAACATCTTTTAGTGAGGAGCCTATTCTGGAGCTGGAGAAGTGGATTGACAGATACTCAGAGCAGCTTCCTCCGCTTAGAGCTTTCATCTTGCCAGTAGGTACTGCTTATGCCACTCACTGACAGGAGAAGGCTGGCCTTGTTAGAGTAAATCTGCTTTACTGTTTGCCTTGAGAGCTGGGTGAAAACAGGCTGTGAAGCTGTTATTTGTGTGGACAAATACCAAGGAAAGCGGAGAGAAGGAACAGGTCAAGTTAAATTTCTCCATCCTTCTACCACATAATGCAGCATTTGGTTGTGCATGTGTGAGATGTGATAAGCTTTGCTGCAATTATACAGTAAGGTGCACAGTTACATGTTGTTAGCAGACACTGATGTGCTGTTTCATTGTTGTTTCAGTCAGGAGGTAAAAGCAGTGCTGCTCTCCATTTTTCCCGAGCTGTCTGTCGCAGAGCTGAGAGGTGGTGAGTGTTGGCTGTTAGTGTAACTGATTAAAATGTGTAGAAGGTCATCATGCTGTTACAGCAAGAGCAAACTGTCACAACCAGAGCAACTGACTATGGCTGTTCTGCACTCAGCTCTGCATGTTTGTGTCAGTCAAATTCCTAGAGTGCGGTCAGCAAAAATATAAATCTCTCTTTCCTCCCCTGGACTGGTTCATATGAGCTAAGAAGTTCAGAAAGGGCAGGTTTATGTAGAGATACATCTGTGTATTCAGCTAGTATCTAGTTTGTTAGGTATACTTCGTAGGTGGCAGCGCATGGAAGCTGGGGCACTGGCAGGTAGAATGTGGTGAGGTCTGATGCTCCAGAACTCTCACAGCCAGCCAGTTAAATACACTGAAACTCTTCTTTTCTTGCCTAGTGTGGTTCCTCTAGTACAAGCAGGGGAAGCAGATCCAAACGTGGCCAAATATTTAAACAGGTAAAGAAATCCATCTCCTTTTCTGTGCTGCTGGAGCATGCTTGGTGTTGTTCCCTCACCCTCACTGCAAAACCGTGGGGGCTTCACCTTTCAAGGAGTTTACCTTCTAGATTAAGACCTTTTAAGTCTGAAGAAGCAGCTTTTGAAAAAGTATTGTTGCATGGCCTTGTAAGCATCTGCAGACTACTGGGTGCTGAGGGCACAGCTACTTAACTTTCTGCTTCAAGACTGCAGTCACTTCTCACGTGGATTCTCTGCCTTGCTTTACTTCCAGTTCTTGTGCTATAATGGAATGTGCTTTGTTGCACAGCTGCACGCTGCTGGTTACACCTGATGTGAGTAGCAGTTTCATTGCTTTTCCCTTGGTTTACAGACTGAGCGACTACCTCTTCGTTTTGGCACGTTATGCTGCAATGAAGGAAGGGAAGGAAGAGAAAATATATACAAAGCCAGAACCATAACTGGAAGCTGGAATGTTTGTGTTGTAGATCTTGGAAAACTAAATCCAGCAGAGTGCTTTCCCCAGGCATGAATGGGAAAGAGAGCAAGCCTGAGTTGGGAATGTGAGCTGCCAAAGGCTTCCAGTTAACACGATCAGGACCTTGCTCATAAATGTTGTAAGAAACACAGCTGTTCTGTTCACCAGGCCTCATAGTAACACAGTGGTGTTGGTTTCAGAATTACTCTTTGCCCTGGAACAGAGCTGAGACAGGAGACTTCTAATAACTCCAGCTGATTTCTAGAGTTGTCTTAATTTCCCTGGGCAGTGGCAGGTTCTGTGGAAAGACTTTGACAGGGCTCTGAGGTATGAAGAAAAGAAAACAATCAGCTTTCCTTTGTAAGTCATAATGCTCATACAGAACAGGTACTGTGCTGAGATTCAGGAACTCTGTCCACAAGCTTTGAAATAATAAATGTGATTTACTTGTACCAAAGGGCCCTTAACTGTCATGCTTTAATGCTGAGCCCAGCTTGCTTTTCTTTTTTAAGTTGCTTTCAATCCATCAGCCGTGGCTGAAGCTGAGCTGTGTAGATTTACAGGAACACACTTAGAATTCTTTGGCTCTGGCTGTCTCTCTTTATGCATGTGAAAAATGTGTCTGTGCTGACAATCCTACATCCTCTGCCAGGAACAGGCTTGTGTAGGACAGGATTAAAAGAGGAAGGCCAAATCCTACAGGTCGAGTGCAGGCAAGATCTGCTTAGTTAGCTGGGGTTAAGTCCCTGCAGGGCTGCCCCTCCCAGCACACAGAGCCCTTGAGAACAGCTTGGGGTTGTGATGAGGGGCCTGGAGCTTCTTCAGCTGATACAGTGAGAGGTGAAAGAAAGAAGCCAATAGCTACAGCTGTTCATATCTCAGACCTATGAGCATTCTGAGGAGTTTCACTCTCGTGGAGCATGCAGCAGAGGGCATTGGAAGGTATCCTAAAGCTTGAAGATCCTGGCTGCAAACATCACAGTAGTATTTCCAACACAGAAGACATCCTCTCTTGGAGCTCATCAAGGTCAGCTGAACGCTTCATCTTGCAGAACAGCTGCATGCTTTGTTGCATTGTTTCTTCACTTGCCCTTTTTGGCAAATTTAATTGTATCAATTTACATGATACAAGCTTAGCAGCCTGATTTTCTTTCTGGAAGAGAAAGCGGCCTCCAAGTAAACTGACAAACTAAAATTCAGGGATCTTGGGCTCTTTTGGAAGCTTTTTCAGCTTCCTGATGGATTGGACTGCCAAAAAACATACTCAGTGTGTAAACAAGTATGTTACAGCCAAGTGAATGCATTAACACCCTGCTACTCACTCTGTATACAGAATAGCCAGACAGTACAGTTGAAGTCCAAGTCTCTTACAGCTCGGTAATCTGGAAGGATGTGTGTGAGACACGTTGGTTTCAGTCTTCTGCTTGTAAGGAGGAGCATCACAGGACAGGGGGCTGCGAGGTGACTGCACAGGTTAAGGGTGCTTGTCCTGCTGTAAGGGTGGCACTCTTGGTGGTGGGAGCTCTTAAGTCACAGTTTCCACTGTTCCGTTATTTTAAGTAGGAACAACTTTGAAGTTGCTCCCCAGATGAGGCTCTGGCTTTTGTATTAACCTCTTAATCAGAAGGGGGTCAGCACGAAGAACGCCCAGCACTAACAGACACCGCTGTCTCATTATTCACCTTTTTTTCTTTTAAAACACATATTTCATGGCTATTGTTAATGCACATTTTTCACAGAGTAATTTTCCAAACCTTAGCCTGTAGCACATCTCAATGACAAATGCTCTTGATTTGGACTGTACCGTCAGCTGCAATGTCACATCAGACATTTTCTCAATGCCTGCTCCAGACAGGCCATCCAGTTTTATGATAGCTCTGTCTCGGTGATCACTATTGAACCTTAAGAATCTAGAGGCTTTTCAAGTTTAATTGAATAAAATTCTTTGCAATATAAATTCTTCATGAATGCTATATAAATCAGCTCCAGGATGGATTTATAGTATTTTCTTTTTTTTTCCCAACTGGGGGGAAGAAATCTCACTACTGTTTTGGGACCAAAGCTAGCATTGTTTTGAGTGCAAGGAGGAATAAATTTAGCTACCACGCTCTTAGATGATGTAGAGATTAAATTTATTAGGGTTCACTCGGCTTCCAGCTCTTTGTACCCTAACAGGTCTGTGCAATTGTTTCTGCACGGCTGAAGCTGAGGGATCCTAGCGTGTGGGGTGCCTCTGTTTTCCAGATAAACAGGCACAGGGGCCAGTGCTCAAATTTAGACATTAGGAGAATTCAGGCTGAGAGCAATCCCAGCCTCGGGATTGGACTCCCAGCTGCCTAGGGGCAGCTACAGCTCAGCAGAGCTGAGCTCCACAGAAACCACGCTTTGCCTTTGATGAGTTTACAGCCTACAGTGTTTACCCAGTGCTTTAGCACCAGGTTGTACAGCCACTTGCCTGTATCAAATGGGCTGCTGGCTGTTATGCTGCAGACAGGGATACAGGATCTTTTGCACCAGCTCCTGGAGTGGCCGAGCTGGCAGCTGCTAGCACTCAGGGCAGCATGCAGGAATGCCTCAGAGCCTAGCAAGAGAAGGCACAGGTGAGTAAAGAATCATTGCAATTAAATACAGGCTTTAAAACTAGTGAAGTGTTGGTGCTGGGCTTGGTTTTTCCAAGTCCTTCAATCCCACCTAGCAAATGTAGCCATGCGACATAGGGATTCCAGTGCCTGCACCTCATTAATATAGTGGGAGAAAGGCAGATGCTGTGTCCGTGCTGACCGTCTGCACAGCCCAGACACATTCCTGCCTAGCAGGGTTCCTTATTTATGATTACGTTGGAACTGCCAGCAGAGACATATGTTGCTAAGGGTCGTTTATTCTTGTTTGTAAAATGTATGGCTGCTCCTAGCTTACATACTGTCAAAACTGGAAGAACTGGCCCCAAAATCTCTTGCTGCATGATTGGATCAGACGCCTGTACATCTGTTAACGCTGTAGGAGCTGTAAAATGAAATAAGTTTCACTATAACTCAAGCACCTCTATTACCACCACAATGTGCAAGCAGCAGAGCCGGCTGCTGCTCTTGCAGAAATGACACAAACATACATTTTGCCAAGTTGTATGTAAATTTATACAAGGCAGCATTCCCTCTGCTAACACTGAGAAGGAAGGGCTGGTGCACACGTGTGCCCCCAACCCAGAGGGATGCACTGGGGCTGCAGCCACAGGGGGAAGTCTTGGGGTGTACACAGCCATACTGCACTGCTTCTGTCAAGCTGGAGGTGCAGAAGGGGCCACCTCTGCCATTGGGTCAAGTCCTCTGCTCCTGAAATACTCATCTGGAAGGAGTCAGAACTAAGCTCTAGAGATGCTTCGTCTCATGCTGCTCAGTGCTGCAGGGAGCCAGTACAGCTCACCCACCTGAACGCACAACCAGCCCCTGCCCAGAGCACAGTACTATCAAATGGAGGAACTACCAGGCTGCGGTGCAAGTCATGGACTTGGGATGCAAGAAGCAGCAGGAAGAGCTGTCTGCTCCCAAAATATGCCTCTGCTTGAGAGGGGGACTCCAGCACCACTCCAGGTCAAGCAATCCAGCTCTGCTCCATATCCCACATGCACAGTCCCAGCACCTCACTGTGCACGGAACCAGCCCTGACAAGCTCACGCTCACTTCTCGGTGCCACAGAAGCAGGCATTTTGCAGGCCTGCCTGTCTGTTGCCAGCTTTCTGCCTTCACAGCATCTGCTGCGAGATTTCTTTTTGCCTTTTCTGATGGTGCCATATGCCTCAGTGTCAAAACAATGGTGCTTGCACACTGACTGGGAGCCCTGGGCCATGCTCCCACTGAGCCCTTGCCCCAGCTGAGCCCCAGAGCCCACGGGGCTGCTCCAAGAACTGCAGGGAAGCAGGACCAGCAGTCACAGCTCTGTGTGATATGAAGGGCCCCACAAGCACCTGCTCACACTGAGGACAACAAACCCCTCCTTAAGGGCTATCACAGCACCCTGCAAGACTGCACAGCGTATTCTAGAACACAAATCCTGCTCCAAGGAACCCTGCCAGGTCCCTTCCAGGCTCAGAGCTGCTCACAGCCACATAGGCAGTGCCCCAGGGAGCCCGGCTCAGGGCTGACAGAGCACATGTGCTAAGAATGAGCCTGAAAAAAGGGATCCCCCAAGCACCCAGCAGCCTCCTTGCCCACCCCCCAGCCTGCTGGGGGAGGAACTGATGCCCCAAATGTCTGCTCCCACTCTGCTCATTACACCCTGTGGTTTCCCAAACCCTGGGGAAAGGAAGAACAACCATCCGATCATCATACCAAGTTTATTTTTTTCTCTTTTCTGCATTGCTTATACAAGAGATGTACCCAAGGTCTCCACAGCAGCAAGTCTTCTATAGAAAAAATAGTCATTAATCTCCCATGGCAAAGCCATCCCTATCCTACAAAGGACACCCGCGCAGAATGCAGCAGTGCAGGCAGGGAATGGTTCTCAGCCTTCTGCGCGGCTGAAATCGTATTAAAGACTCTCAGTTGTACAGGAGTCAGCTACTCAAAAGAAATATTATTGTTGCACACACGGTCACCAGGGTGCTTACTACACAATCACGTTTTATCTGCTAGCTACAAAATTGGATGTACTGGCTGGTAGTGCAATATTTCCAGGTTGGGAGGGACCTGGCTAAGACCACATTAAGATCTTTTCTAGGAATTGTACTCATGAGGAACAAAGGGAAAAAAAAGAGGAGCAAAGATTTTACTTCATTGTGTTCAAAGCCTTTCACACAACGATCACTGTGCTCACTGAGACTCCTAGAAAAAGGGATCTGGTGTTATACTTTAAGCTAGGGATGGTACAACTCAGAGCCTAAGCCTCTCAGCTACACAGTTAACAGCCTAATGCTGAAATGCTCATTAAGTAAAAAAACAATAACAACATAAAAACAACCCCCAAACAATTTTTACCATCATCTTTATCTTCTTTGGACTTAGTCCAGCATCTTGAATTCTCGGAATGCAGACATTTGTGTCCTCGCTAACATTTCCAATCACTCCTGCTTTCTATTACTGAGATGATTAAGAAAAAGGACTCAATGCTGCTTTCCAGATGCATTTCCAGACACCTCCATTTTCTCTGAAAATCAGCTAATGCCATATAGAACAGAGAAAGATAAATAAAGCAAAGGGCGTTTCTGTAGTCTGGGTTGAATGTTGCCATGTATTTTCTGGTCTGACGTGCAGCACAAAGTGGTTAGGGTGGTTAAGAGGACTTTCCAGAGAGCCCAGGAGCCTCTGTGTTTTGCTGAGCACACCTGGGGAGGGGAAGGTGAAGCTGCAGAGACATGACAGATGAGGCTCTGGATATCAGTAGAAACTCCAGGAAGGCTCCACGCCTTCCCAACGCACTCATGCACACCCCCACTCACACCATTTCTTTCACCAAAAAAAAACCAACCAACCAAAAAAAAAGAAAAAAACACCTGAAAAAGCTGCCTGTTACAGGCAAACATCAGCTTGTAAAAATAAGGCCAGAAAGAGGCAAAGCAACTAAAACAAAGACTTTGGCAACAAAGCAAATGTGGCTGTTATACAGAGGCCAAGTCTGGGTTCACAACAGCGCATCTCCCTAACAAAAGAGATTGCAGACAAAGTGAAACTTCCATCCAAGTAGTGAAGCTTTGCCAGCAAGAGGTTTTCAGAGGGTTCTGGGCAGCCTGACATATTCCCCTTCCAGAAGGCACTGGGGGCACCCGTCCCATTGCAGCTCTGCTGGGGAGCGAGGGCTGCCCAAGCCCTGTGCCAGCTTCCAGCTAAATAAAATTAAACCTTTTCTGCTCCCAAACAAATTCCAGCAACCCCTTTCGTCCAAATCACAGCTCTAGCAAGAGCTTGGCAGAGGCACAGCTGGCTCAGCATGCTGACCCCCATGCCTGCTGCTTGAGCTCTTAACCTACAGTGCTCCAAAGCCTTCTTGAGAATGGCAGGGTCCATCTGCTTGCATTTAACCTGCTGCTTCTCAAGTCTGGGCTAGTGGTTCATTCTCTGAGACAAATGCAAGGGCCTTACATTGATTAAGGGCATCAGAAAGCCCTCATGCGTTACCTGACCTGAGTAATGAGTGCCTGTTTGTGGCACGTCCAGCACTGCAGCTTTGTGCTTGTCTCCTTGTGGGCTCGGTCCCATTTCTGCCTTTGTGCAGCTTTTCACTGATCGGCTTCCACCCAGTAAGAAACCAGACCATCTCCTGGGAAAGGAAAAAGAAATATTCCTGCAGAGGCAGCTGCCTGCTGAGGGTATGACGGTCACTAATCTGACTGGCACTTTTAATGTTCCTTTTATGCTCCCCCGGGGTTTGCTTTTAAAGATGATTTACGTGGGTGTCAAGTGAAGAGTATTGGATCAGACCCATCGCCTCCTTCATCCTGGAGGAGTGCCCAAAAAGAGCCAGCCCTGCCTAGCTCAGAAGCTCTTCCCTGTAAACCTCCATGATCAGCTGCATCTCTCCAGCCCTCCAGTGAGCAGTCAGCTCGCACGGAGCTGAAGTGCTCTGTGTGTGAAGGCCTCCACCTCCAGCAGCAGTCAGCAGCCCTGAGAGCCCCTGTTGTGGAGTCCAAGGCCACGGCAACTAGGATAACTCGAAGCCAGTGTTCATGCTGATGGCATAGCGCAGCTTCTCCCGGAGAATGCTCTTCTTGCTGTAGTTGGGAAGCTTGAGGAGGTTGAAACACGTGGAGGAGGTTGGGAGACGCCCACCTGGCTCTTTCTTGCGGATGGTGAAGAAGCCCCGCAGCACACTGCCCAGTGTGTCACCAGTGTCCTGGAACAGGGCAGAAATGCTGAGCTCATTTTGCATATATAAAAGGCAAAGAGGTGCTAACAGAGCTGGGAATAGGGAGAATCAGATCCTAAAACCCTGTCCCCCACAGCTGCTAGCAGTGAGCTGCTTTTAACTCCAAGTGCCATTACATATGCAGGGGGCACCGTGGAACAGGATCAGAAGCATGAGGAGCTCATGAGGAGAAAGCACAACTCTCTGCAGATAAGCACGAAGAGCCCAGCTGCTGCTGTGTTGGGAAGGAGGGAGGTACAACCACATGCATTCTGTTAGTGGAAGGCTGTTTTCACCTTTATTTGTAGAATACACATCTTTATAATTTAGTTTTCTGGTTGGATAGAGATGAGGAGGCTGGGCAGGGAAAAAGGAATGCCAGAAGTGTGGCAAGGAATGCATGAGACATGAGCCAGCAGGCTGCCTACCTGGTCATCAGAGACTTCCACACAACGGATGGAAAATGGAGGCTTGAGGTAGGCAAAGCCCAGAAGTGGAGGCCTAGAGCAGCTGGTAACAAACTGAAAAAGTGATGGACAGTGAAAGACAGCAGCAGTGAGAGCAGCCTGGCTGTAACAGACACGTGGCTAATGCAGTCACAGCTGCTTAGACTGGCATCTGAGCACCCTACCATACAATACTGATGAGCTTTGTGCTCAGCTCTTATAGCCTTTGAAAACTGCCATCCATGCAGCACTATTCGTGTTAACAAAAGAGCATTTATAGAACTCTGCTTCCAGGGCACCCCCACCAGGGGAACAGGGTGTAGATTAAGGCACTCAGCATTGTGATATTCCTTCTATTAGGGCAGAAAACAGGTAACAGGAGGAGAACAGCACGGACTCAATTACCCTGAATTCCAGTTTGGGCCGAAGAGACTGCACTTACCTTCAGAAACATGGCTCTCTCCTCAGGGCTGAAGTCATTGGCTAGGATGTCCCACAACCAGATAATGACTCGATGACTCCCATGGAAGCCTCCATAGTACACTGTGTGTTTTCTGGGGAGAAAAAGGTTGTGACAGGTTTGCACCCCACTGCAGCAGCAGGGTCATAGCTGCCAGCACAGAGCCCCAGATGCTTACTGGGTGCTTGATCAGAGGAAAGGAAAGGACAGAAATTCTGCTCTTGGGAACCACTGCATGCCAGTGGAGGAAAGGACCCTTTGCATTCATTAATACTTTGTCCAGATTAGCTTTAAGGAAGCTTTCCTTCCATCTACTCATAATTCCCATTAGGACAAACAGATAGCTGGGAAAGGGTCAGTCTCCTGCAAACCTCCAGATGACCACACAGTAACACAGCTTGATTTGCTGAATGAAGAGACCAGCAGACTCAGTTGGTCACTTACTTTAAGTCCTCGAGGTCAATCTCAGCATTGTCACCAGAGATCAGTCGCTGCAGCTCTGGCGCAGAGAACATACGAATCCACTCAGGCTTAATGATCGACCTGAATCCGCTGATGAGTGCTGCTGTCTGACTCTTGATCTGTGTGTGCATCCGGAAGTGAGCCATGAGATGGATGTAGCTGATCCTGTGTGCAAGAGGGAAGGTGGCAGCCAAGGAGCCAGAGCAGCAAGAGATCCACCTCAGACTATGAAATACTTTGCTATGATGAAAATATAGGCCTTCTTTTTCCCCAAGACCTTAAGACTAACAGATCATGCTCTGCAGAGCACCTGGAATTAGCACACTAAGAACACTGAGATTTTCACCTTCACCCCAGTAGTGCAGAAGAGGTGCACTGTTTATTAAATGGAGGCACCAGACTTGCTCTGCTTACCACCAACCAAAACAAGAGAGCTTGCTGCTCATCAGCTCCAAGGCAGACACCACCACATTCATGTTGCCTGTGTTTTCAGCAAGGTAACCTCACTGTCACTGAGAGAAAGAACTCTTTCCTGGATTGCTTCCATTTTATAATACTTGTGCTCCCATCCAGCTACCAATTTGTGCGTTCATCTGCACAAAAGCTTCAAAGTTTCTGCTGCAAGAGAGCACAGCAACATACAGGACTTTTAACTTCCTCCCTGAGCTGACTCGTGACAAGCCACAGAAAGATTCATTCAAATGCAAACTCCTCACTAAGAGCTCAAGAGGGAAAAAGAGTGGGCACATCAGATTGCAAAGCACACTAACAAAGATGAATCTTCAGGTAGGATCCAGCTTTCCTTTACCATTAAAGAGAACAAACCCCAGATTACCAGTTCTAACACACACCTGCATAATAGGTATTTTATCTTGCATTTATGATTACTGAAGGGTACAGCTTAAAAAAAAACAAAAACAAAAAAGGAACAGAAAGGTGGGTTTGGTTTCCAGGCTTTGGAGTTGACATTTATGATAACTATCTAAAAGCCGGTTATCTGTGAAAATAGCTACAGGGCTCAGTGTCTCCTCTGATTTCCTGTGTCTAAAGTATGACTGTCGACTACATTTGAATTCACCACTGTCTCTTCTGAAGAACAGTGCTTTATACAACTGCCACATGTTATCATTTTGAGAAGATCTGTCTGCTCCAAGGTGTCTTTGAGCATCTGTGCCCTCTATGTTCACGACTGTGTGCCTGAATTGCTTTGAATCCATCTGTCTGCATCTATCACCGTCATTAAATCCTGCAGAATCTCACAGACTGTGTGCCTTTGACCTCAGAAACACTGTTGCAAGAAGTAAATTGTCAATTTCTATTTTGCAAATCGAATTTAATACAATTTCTGCCGATGAACTGTAACCAGTAAATTCTATTAAGATATTTATGGGCTCCTTCTACTCTAATCTATCTCAATTCATTCCAGATGCAAGCCCAAGGAACTAGAATAAAGTATTTTGCAGTGGTGACCTTAAAAATCTAATTGCTGTACTTACTTATTTTCATTGGTAACGGGAATGGTCTTCCCTCCAGGAACAAGTTCATGGCAAACAAGCTGAGGGAAGAAGTGATTGTATTGCTAATTACTGCCTGGAACCACAATGGAAAGAAATATCATGCTAAGCTGTTGCCTCCCCATAAAACATTTATTTTTTACAATAAAACAGTAGGATTTAAAATTTAAGTAATAATCCCACTTCTGCCTCAAACCAGTTTCACTTAACTGTTAACATAGCAATTGAACAGTAGGGAACTCTCCTACTCTCCCACCAGCGGCGCCAGCAGGTCTTTGAGGAAGCCCTTATCTCCTCTGCTCCATCACTGCTGAACCACATGCAAATCAATTCAAAAGAGCCCTGGGAGGCTTTGCAATCCAACAATCCAGAGACTGAACAGCCTCAGAGCCTTGGCAAAGCTTGGTCTAACAGCCCAACCCAAAGCTATCTGCTCCAGAGGTCTTACCTGTGGCTGCTGAGTGACAGAGCTCCCTGGAGTTCACTGTCCTTCCAGAGGGCACTCACAACATGAAGCAGAGCACACTTGGAAAGTGAGACGGCTAGGAAGGATCTCCATTCCTGCCTGGTGCTCAAATGCCTCTGATTAGCACTCCATGACTTACTGGTCTCTGAGCTAGCTTAGCTCTAGTACTGGTCTTCTTGTAGAATTCACAGACAAAGACATCTTATTCTTATCTACCCATGTCTTCCAGCTATGAACCCACAGCATCACTACAGCACCACTGCCTGAGCAGAACTTTACAGAATCCAGAGCACAAGTGCAACCATGTATCATCAAAGCTTCACATAGAGGTCTACAGACTTTACTTTTCAAGGCCAAGTGCCTTACTATCAGACTATCAGTTTCCATCACAGGAACTGCTACATATAAAAAAGATTTCCTTCCTACTCACACACAGATTCTTTTTAAGAGAGAAGAAAGCCAGTTGTACAAGAAAAACACAAAATGGCTGCCAAATAAAAAATAAAAAAAAAAACTTCACACTAGAAAAAAATTAAGGGCCAGAGGACAAACTTTTTCAATAAAAAAAGCTATTCTCTGCCCACAGATAAATATTGAATGAGGCCACAGAATCCTACAGCTGAGTTCAGACAAGCTCTGAATTGAAGCCAACTTTTGAGCAGAGCCATTTTTTTGTGAAAGGAAGAGCAGAGCTAAGTCCTACTTGTAGTCAAACAAGGCCATTTATCAGTCAATCTCCTCAAAATCCTTGGTTAGATGAGGTCAAATAAAGCATCCATATTACATAACCAGGATCACAGAGTGAAAAGCACTCAGTGAAGCACAAGTTTGGGCAGAAAACTCATTAGAGAGAATAGATGCCTTCTGCTGACTACACAGTCTGCAGGTGAGGCTCTGCCCTATGTTCACTGAGAAAAGATAGAATATTCTGCTCAGGACTCAAACCTAGTTCTGCTACTAACTGCTCGTATTCACAATCTGCCAATTCCATCATCAGAAGCTTTTCAACAGCAGTGGGCAGTGATCAGTCCTCAGGATTGCTTTCAGTGCTTCAGAAGCTCTTCCTGGTAACAGCAGCCAGAAGAGAGGGAGATGGTCCCACAGGGAGCAACTAGGATGAGCCAGGACCCTGAACTCAGAATATCAGTACCCAGAAGTCTGCTAATCGACAGCTAGCACTGAAGCTGAGATAAAGTCCAAAAGTCATTGAATAAAAGCCTACCTGACCCATCACATCTTCATCGTAGGACAGCGTTAAGCCCAAGTCACTGATATCACCATCATAACGCTACAGGAACAGAAAAAGGCAGAGGAGTCAGTGTTAAGCAGCAGGAACAGCAGCTCTTCATTTCTGTATCACTCTCTCATTAAGTGACCCCCAGAAGGCACCAGGCACAAAAGCATAATGCATACACAAATTGCTCAAAGTTATGGAGAGACTGTACAAGAGCTGAGGCTAAACCTCTGGAAATGGAATCAGTAATTCCTAGTTTACACCTTCAGACTTCTTTTTATCTCTGCTTGCCTCAGTAAAACGCAGGACAGCTGCATGTTATATTGCTTTAGAACCAGCATGCATCTCCACTGTTCTATTACTTTTGGGATGCTTTTCAAATATCCTAAAGGCATTTGCAAGTCTAGCAGCAGCCACTGATAAGGGAGATGAACAGAATAAGTAGTAATGCTCAAACCTTAATTGAAGTGAGATTTTTATAGAACTCAGAGTCCAAGGAGGGAAGTTCATCTACAGAGCTGTAGAAGACACTGTGGTGGTGCCCAAGGAGCTGACTCAAGAAGAAGGAAGCAAATGGTACATCCACAACTATTCCCTGCAGACAATAAATACATGAGGTCACATTGCATGCTTACTATGCGTGATGCCTTGGTTTAGCACTGTGCTAACAATAAAAATACCCCAACAGAGCACCTTTAGCTCACCTCATATACAGCCTTCCCAAGCATCTTCCCCACAAACTCAAAGAGCTGCAGGTAGTTCTCATGAATATAGGATGTTGGGGATGGGTACAGCCTCTCATCACCACTGGTTGTCTGCACACAGAGATTACAGCACAGTGAGCCAGCCTGCTTCTATCTGCAGATAATCATCACAGTCAGCATCTGCAGCCCCACACTGTACCTTGAACAAGTTGAGTGCAGGGTCAAACACCTTCTTTATTATCTCCTCCAGAAACTCTTTGAAGACACCATCTTGGTCAATACCAGCCTCATCGACACCCAGATCATTCACAAATTTCACTCTGATCACTCCCTTCATGGCATTCTGGGAAAGCTGCCGTAGCTGTTCGTACCCATCCTAAACAGACCAGAAGGTCCCAGGACAAACGTGTGGGAAGACACGTGAAATACTCACACAGACATGCAGACACAGGAGACAGAGATACACCACAAAAATCTCCATGTGTATCATCGGGTTTTGGTGTCCAAAAAGAATGGCATTTTTCCTAGTCAAAACTCTAAGCCTCAGTCTGAACTGAACTAAAGTCCAGCATGTTTCTGTGTTATCAACTCATAAAAAAAAAGGCAGGCAGAATTGTATGGGGAATCCCACAGGGTCCACAGAGAAGATAAACATATTCACACCCCCTTCTGTCAGGCCAAATTACTGCCTTGTTAGTTGACTTCTGCAGGGCATATCACTCACCTCCAACATTCGTGAGCGGCGGATAGTGATGTGCGTGACATGAGGTGATGCAGAGCTGGTTTCAACCAGCCCAAGCTTCTCCTTCTCCTTTGTAACCATGTTTCGGAAAAGCAGCACCCTCTTAAAAAGAAAATAAAAATAAGCCTTCATCCACAGGGATCCTACTCACCCTCCAGTGCAACAAGCTTTCTATGTTCCTAATATATGGTAGGATCTGGCTCTTGGTTGTCCATTCCCAGACAGACCCAGTGATGTTACTGTCACTAACTCACTACAAACAGGGAGATCTGCCTCCTTATTCCCCATTGAGGCAGATAAAGACCTTAATTTAATTAGTATTTCAGTCACAAGCTCCACTTCACAAAATGCCCAGGACATGCGTCCCTTCTGTCCAAGGACACCATCTTCTCAGCCTCCACCCTTTTCCCCCATCCCACTCACATTCTTGTGGGGAATGACATGGGGGATGTACTGCAGGAGCAGCTGAGCTCGTTTCTTGTCCTTGTCCAGCTCCTGGAAGAGCACGTTGGGTTTGAGGTCCCTTGCAAGAAAAGGAACAGACTTAGAGATCCCAGGGAAGCGCCCAGGTGTGGTAAACAGCTGGGGGTAGAACAAAGAGGAAACCTGTAATGATTTCAAGTGTGACTGAAGTACTCAGGCATACACATCTAGGAAGGCCAGAAGTATGCAGGCTGTTAGGTATTCAGCCACTTTTCAAAGCACCAGCTTCCACAAGTGGCAGCTTATCACTAAGAGAAGCACCTCTGCAGAGGTATTTAAGCCATGGAGAAAGGGTATTCTTAAATGCAGCCAATACAGGAAGTATTTCTGACTCAGTCTCAGGTGCAATACAAGATGCACCCAATGTAAAGGAAAGGATCCTAAACCAAACTCCCAAAGGGAAGCTGACACCCTGGGGCAAGCACACAGCTGCACATGACCCTTGCTGTGACCTGGGACACTTACTTCCGTAACCAGTGGTCCTCAGGAGCAAAACGCCTGCGGCAGTCCCTTTCATACAAGACCATGAGCCAGCCATGGACAGAATGAAAGAGCTCCAATGTCTCCCCCCTGGCATTCTCTGAACAAAAGAAAGAACACAGCAATGTCCAGGTGCCCTAAGTAACAGGATTGTCCAAGAGCAACATGTTGATCATCTCCCCCACACTAACAGGAGAGTATTTCTTCTAAAGTCCACTGCATTCAGAGGAAAGTAAGATTTTTGTGCTTCCCAGAAGACTTCTTTGATCAAAGTGAAGAACTCCTAGCCACATCAAGGCCATCTCCAACCAAACCATCAGAACATAAACAGACTACCCCATCTAATTGTCAGAACTAAACTGCACTCAAATTATATCCACATACAGATTGACACTACATATTTTCAGAAACTCTAGCAGGATGACAAAAGCCAATAAGCCCACCATGCCTGGTAAACAAATTCTCTTTTGTAATAGATGAGTGTATTGTATTTGGTGCCAAGCATGACAGTAGCATCTGGTACCAAAACACTGGGATATGTTCTTGAGCCACACAATGTCATGCTTCTGTACAGAGTAATTAGCAGAAGCGTCCAATTCCAAAATTAATTCTGCATATTGTTCTACTAGCATCCTCAACTTAAGCTACTAAAAGCACTTACCCACAATTCCATCCCAGATCATCTTAAACACAAAAGAATTCAAAAAAGATGAGATGGTAACAAGCTCTTCCAGTTTGAATGAAATCTGCTCTTCATAGACTTCTATGTCATCAAGAATCCTATCAGAGAAAACAAATGCAAATGTACAACTGTTGATTTAATTCCCTTTTGAAATGTTCATAAAGGCACATCATCCTTTAGCAGCAGCTTATTTCTGTGATGACTGACACCCATGAGAATCTGAAGGCACAAACAACTAATCCTCATTTATTGATTTTGATTGACATCTGACTGTAAAGTTAGACAGCAGGAAAGGTCTGAGATACAAGCATAGGCAGTATTTCATAGTTAAAAGGAACTGTGGGCTAGTCCCATAGAGAGCTTTTTCATCATCTAAACAGTCTCTACTGACAAGCAAGGACAATTTCCCACCCTTTTTCCCCACTCTCTGTGCTGCACAAGCCAATGAGCAAGACAGCAACAAAGCTGCAAACAGAAGCACATAAGCTGCCAAGCTTTCTTGCAGCAGTACTATGTCACCATCCTTCAAAGATATCTACACCAAGGTATATGCATTGGATTGATGCAGTTGCTACCCATAAGCTGTAGGAGGAACATTTCTCCCCCCACCTTGCTTTTTCCATAGTCTTTTGCTGTCCCTTCAGCCAGCTGTATGCTCCTGAAGCAGCAAAAGGCTAATGGGGGAAGTCCTTCTGAATGTAATCCTTTCTCAGGATGCTGCTTTACACCACCTTGTTATCCTTATGCAAAGACAGCAATACCTTAATTATTCCTCTTGAAACCTAAGGAACACAAGAGACTTATATTACAGATACAGAGAGCACCCTTTGCTTGCTACCTACGTGATAAGGTGGCGGGAGCAGTCACAGAAGAGCATCAACATGGCCAGCAGCCTCTTGGATTCTTCTGTGTCATTATTCAGGCATTCCAAGAAGAGCTTTAACCCGCCCTGTGGTCCCAGCTCACAGATAAAAGCCCATAATTTGGGCAACAGATCATCCAAGTAAGTGAGGCCTAGAAATGAAAAAATATAAAGTGCACTCAGTAAAGCTTTTCCTGCCTGCTTATTCATGCAGGCTCAAAGAGAAAAAACAGAGCTTGGTGCTGATAGATCCTTTTGCAAAGCAGTCCCTTACTTGAAGGGAACACAGGCATCACACATTGGGCTCCAAAGCCCATCCACATTAGGAGACATCAGGAAAGCAGAAAGACCTTTTTAAGAAGGTATGAACTGCTTGCATATCTACAACCCTTTCCTACTCTGGACTCACTCCTCTGCCAGAGGCAGTAGACCAAAAGAGCATTTGCCTTCCCCTTCATCCATTTGGAGATCAGGTAATTTGTTCTTGAAAATATATGAAAACACTGAATGTTTCAACCACAAAGATTAATACTGTGAGGCTTAAGACTGACTTAGTCTTAAGTTTGATATGGAGCAAGCAGTGTTTCAATTACAGGAAAATGTGCTTCAATTCATATTCTGGAGAGCTAATGCTTGATAAAGAAGTGATGAATGTTATTGATGTATGATTCAGGATGGAACAAGCCTTCCATCCAACCAGTCAATAAACTGCTGGTAGCTTTACTACTGACAACAAGTCAACAGAATTTAATAAGAAAATACTATTTTTTCCTCCTTTTTTCACATGATTTGAAAAGCACAGATGTACCCTGACCTGTGAGTATCTGCAGGCGTATCTGTGTTAGCGTTGTGAGAGTAGTTTGGTACAGGACACAGATACTGCACACCTTCTGCACTTCAGCAGAGTCCACTCGCTTGCCCCCAACAGGCTTCAGAATGTTGCGCACGGATGCAGACTTCTGAAAAGCTCTCTTGAAAAGATCTGGTGAAGGAAGAACATGAAACAATGGCTCAGGACATACGTGTTATTCCAAACCATTTCTTATCCTTAGCAGTTTTGCAACCCTGTGATGAAGGGTTTTTAGCAAACTGGGTCACCAATGGACAGTAGGTTTTGGGGGATTTTTCTTACAGAATGTTCTACAGCTGCTAGTAATGCAGAAGAATGTTTCAGTGGGGGCATTGCCCTTGAGTCTGAAACCTTACCAAATCTGCAGTAACTAATGAGCCACAGAATCTAGTGCTATGGCTAGCAGCTGGAAAATTGCTAGATTACAGCTGTCTTGTTCTCAATACTCCTCTGCAGAATCACCATGCAACACAAACCCCCAAGCCAGCTTCACCTTGCTTTTCACCTGGGAAGCTGGCCTCCCCCATCTTGCCTTGGGAAGCACTAAGCAATGCAGTAAGCACTTTAGCTACTTGCAAAACAATGAAAAAAAACTGCTAAAATAAGCACATATTTTCACAGCATCAAAGTAAGAGACTTGCCCCAGGTCACAGAGGCACTGTGAGCAGGAATTACAAATAACAGAGATCATATCCCCACCTAAGCAGCAGCAGCTGCTGCAAGTAATTACTCAAAGCTTTTAGCTAAGTGGAGAAGTCCAACTCCTGTGAGACTGGGAGACAGAAACACACACATGCACACACACACAACTGTAGACACAAAAGCAACCCTGCAGAACTGACTCTTCATAGGGAGGCTGTTCTGAGGGGAAACTGGCTGTGTTGGCAGCTGAGCTATTTCCTGATTCTCTAGCAATTTCTTGCTGAGCACATCACTGAAGAGGATGCGGATCATATGGACTCCCCAGAGATGCTGCAGTTGCTTTGTCAGCAGAGGCATGGACTCATTCAATCTAAAAGAAAAGTCAGAGAGACATGTTGGAAGGCAGGCTGGAATAAAACACCATTGATATTCTGATACATTTAGCTTGTAGTCAAAATGGAGCATGTACCCACACTGCAGCTGGTCCTCACTGTGGGGAAAAAAGGAAAAGAAGAACAAAATATTTGAGAGAACAGAAGATACCCAAGTCCTAAATCAAGTGTGCTAGCACAGCCACTGTTACCAGTCTGACAATACTAATTGAACTTCCTCATGTAATAGTTTGTATATGAATGGAGCAGTTTAAGTTGTGCAGATATATCCTGAAATGTTTGGTAAATTATTCTGAGTAGGATTACATTGCTTATCTCAAAGCTCAAAATACTCTGAGCTTAAAAAAAACACACACACTGTAATAATAACAAAATACATGGAGAAGCTTAATCATCTATCACCATAAGGTCCTTCTCTCTTACCCATAATCCACAGTCTGTGAAAACCAGCCCAGAACAGGATGCCAGTGGGTCAGATTGGATTTCTTCTGTGAAACATATTTCTGACAGTAGGAGAGCATGTGAATGAGCACACCCACAAAATGAGCTGTTTCGTCCTCAAGCACTTTATCATTCAAGGAGCCCAAGTACACAAGATTACCTGTCAGAACAACCAAAGTAAAGCAAGTCTTAGAAGAACAGATACTGCAGGACAGAGGTTACAGACAAAAGAGACAAAATGAACACACATCTGTTCTTTCAAGACTGGAAGAGGACTACTGTGAGAAATGACTACTAGAGGCTACCCTGCAGGAAGCCATTTCCATCATGTCAGCTATGAAGGCAAGATGTCACTTTGGCATCCTCCTGCAGCCTTCTCATCTGTGTCCTACCAGAACCTTCTACAAAATACTAGAAGCTACAGCTACAGGGATTCTTGAGTTCCAACTGCTCCTGAAACATATACTTAAATATTTCAGTAGCACATCTATTTAGGGAAATTAGATTCAAATCTGCTACACCACAGGACTTTCTCAGAATCCAAGTGAAAAGAAAGTGGAGATAATACTTCACAATATTTCACACATATGCAAGATGACATGCAAACAAGATCAGGTCTCTGACCCGTCCTCCATTTGTATGGGCCTCCTAATATCCTAAATGTTAAATCATACTTGCAATATTCTAAAATAATTTTCAATTATCATTTAGAAACTACCTAAGTAAGGGTAAAAATGGTGAGCTTGAGGCAGCTCTGATCTGTGGAGAACGAAGATTTGGCTCAAGACTCTCTTCGAAGCACAAAATGAAGTTTTACAAGTGCTTACCCAACAAGCAAAGAGTGTGACTTCCTTCCAGACACACGCAAACATCTCGACACTGAGCTTCACGACTCAAGAATATGATGAATTTGCGGAAAAGATCATGAGATTCTATCACTGCCAGACGCTGAAATATAAAATTTACCTCTGAGTGAGGCTGACAATAACCCTACAGAGCAACCACACCCTATCTGCCACCAGTAATCTGGATTAGCTTTTCTTTCTAGATCAGCAAGTTAAAACTGTTGGAGAGTAAGAAATTAAAAGCCTTCCAGTTGAATAGGACACGTTCCAGTTGAAGGCAGACATTCAGTTGCCTATCTGCAAGAGCACAGAATGCCCATCTCACACAAAACTTGCTTGCACCAAGCTACACAGGGGAGCCAACATGAAATTAGATTAAGTGGACAGCCTGCTAGTTATATCACAGAACCTCTGCCATGCAACAGACTGATTTCTATTTAGTCTCCAGACACAATTACTGAAATGGAAGATTAAGAACATAAGTGCATAGTAGGTCTTCACTTGCGTTTTATTTATTTGAGGGCAGTTCAGTCCAACACCTCACTGGTGTTATTGACTTCTGTGGTATTTAAAAACACTGAGCATCTGGAGGGTGAAAGGATCAAGCACTTCCAGAACAGAGATGAAACAGGGAGAGAAGCGCCAGTATTCTGTTTTAAAAGCTGATAAAGCAAAATAACAAGTGCTGCTGTGTGACATTCAGTGCATATTTGGTACTATTATCTCACTCACCTCAGGTGTTAGAGTAGCAAGATGAGTCATTATAGCAGGAACAGACATGACATGGATCAGAAAAGACCTCAGCAGATTGTCTGAAAACTGTGCAGCAACCACAGGGCTACGGAGAAAAATACTTCAGTGCAAGAAACTCGATCTAGCAAAGTAAGCAGCAGTCTTTCTATCTGAGTCATTCAGGGCTGGTTGCTGATTCTACTCTCATTAAGAAACACAACTGGAAAAAGAAAATTCACTTATTTCTGTTAACACAGCAAGTTCGCAAAATTGATCACAACACAATAGAAGGTAAGTCAAACAGTCCACAGTATGATGTATTTTTTGCACAGCACATCCACACCACCCAGAGAGTTATAAATATTATGCAGTATACCATTCAAGTTTCCGATTTCCCTACTGCCATGATGACAGTAATTAAATAGTGTTTTCCTTAGGCAGAAGTTAAATAACATGTTTAAGAGCATCCACTGCTTCTCCACTGAACATCACAAATTCATAACCCCAGCAGTGACAGCTACAGAAGGGAATAGGGACAGATGAATCACTGAAGTCTTAAAGAATGCCTGTTACAGGCTGCAGACTGCTAAAGTGAAAAGACATGAGCTCTTCAGGGACAAGGTTGGAGTTACAGCACGCTTTTCTGCCTGAACCACCAAAACAACCTGCATTTGGTTCTTGTTTCAGGGGCAAATTTTGCTCCTACAAACGGAGGAACAGGTACACAGGCACCAGCAGTTCATTGTAAAGAGTCACAACTACACTTATCCAGAAAGCTCCATTCTCTTCTGACAGTTCAACAGAGAAAGGTTTACACATCCCATACTCTGATCTGGAACTGCACTCAAGTCTAGGCTTACACTAACATTTACTGCTGACTTCATAGCACTTCAACCTGAAAAATGATGACAGTAATATGAGCTATTTGCCTAGAGCTACTCTTTCATCAAGGCAATACCCTCAAAGGCATAAAGAGACAGGGAGAGAGAGAGAGGACTTCCAAAGCTCTATAAAGAGAATTTTGGCTGTGTATCACCCCAAGCAGTTCTGGCTGCCTTACCGCAATGCAAGAGAGAAGATGGCAGTTAAAGAGCCTTTGGACAAGGATGGTCTGGATCTTGCCAAGCCATTGGTTAGCAAAATCTGAAATAAAACAAACATTAAAACCTGCAGAATTCAGAAAAAGATTGTAACTGTTCTTGAAAGACTGCATTTAGAGAATATATGGAGATAGTATATGGAGAAACTTGACTCAAATTAGATTGCCTTCTGTTCTTGCTTCTCCAGAACTCCACTCAGAACTCCAGAACTGTACTCAGAGGGTTCCCAGGCTTTTCAGAATTCACAGGCAAGGCTCATGGCTGCTTAGTAATATTGTTCTCATTTTAAAAGATTAATTAAAATTATATCAGTTCCTTTCCCCAGTAGACAGTAAAGAAACCAAATTCACACAGCAAGTCAGCAGCAAAGTTTGCAAAAAACAGTTGAGGCCTTGCTTTTTATGAATGAACTTCCTCTACATCTCATTATGAGATGATTAAGTAGCATTTAGATTCAGCAGTGGAAACAAAAAGGACATCTCCTTTTTGTACATCTCCTTATACATTTGGTCCTTACTGCTCTGAAGAAAAATACAACCACACAGAAATCAGCAGTGTTCACATTCAGCCTCTCCCTTACACACCATCACACAGAGATCATAAAAGCTTCTTCAGAACAAGGACTGCAGAACAAAACTGGGGCTTGTTTGGAATAAACAGGAGACATTGTTGTATCAGCCTGAAACTGACCTGCAGCACAGAATAAAATCCCTTCTGATTTAGATGTCCCATGATGTTAGCACAGATATGGTTCATGGCAGGTCGCAGGGTTTCACCTTCCAGGTTAAAACAGTGACATTATTAAAACAATATCACAGCTGCACTGCTTATTCTCTTACAAGCTACAAAGTGATTTATCAGCTTAAACTCTTCTTCCACCAATTGCATTCCCCTATATGAAAGACAACTATTTTAGCAGTATTTTACATTGAATCTTGGTAAGACACTTAAGCTGTAAGAGTCATATTTCCTCACTATACTTATCTACCTTACCTAGGTATTCCCTGCAAAAAACACAAAGTATGTATTCCTATATCCTCTGAACAATTCTGGCGTGAGAGACACCTAGATCTGTGCCTTTACTGAACTGGATGCACCAACCTTTTCCCCGAAGGATTTTCCAGGTAGAAGTGTCTGTGAAAGTGACAAGCATTGTGAGGTGCAAATTGACCAGTCTAGAGTCTTGTAAGATGTCAGGCTGCAATAACAAACACCAATATAATAAACCTAATTAGCTCTGTGCTAAACTACAGATCTGTTAGATGCAGGCAAACAAAACAAAATAATACTAATTACCTTAAGCTGCTTGAGAAATTCACAGCAAAACCACAAAATATCTTTGATCTGTTTGATCCATAAGAGTGTGAGATCCTTGGAGAGTGCCAGTGACACATACCACACCTGAGGAAGGCAGGACACAAACGGGAGCAGTGATCAGTATTTGTGCTACTGATAGGCAAGATGCATTACCAGGAAGCTTTGTAACAAATGACCTCCTCAGGGCCCCACTGAACCCAACAATGGAGCCAAGTTATTTCTCTTAGAAAACACTTGGTCAAAGCATTCCAGCCACCACAGAAAGGCACTGTAAAAACATTAGAGGAATTCAGAGGAACCCATCCAAACATTCACCACTGTAATCTCAGGAGCTTTTGAAAGCTAAATAATTTAAACAACACCAACCTAGATCTCCACACACAGCTCCCCTCTCCTCCCACCCAAAATCCTGCTGACCTTTGGTTCATTCTCAACATCCATGCTATTAAGAATACAACGGCACAGCTTTTCAAATCTCTGCAAAACAAAAGAAAAGAGGTAATATTAGAGCTAACTACAGTAAGGGCGATTCTGGAAAAGCGCTAGGAACAGCTCAGCAGAGGGAGCAAGGTATCTGCATATCAAAACAAATGTCATACACACATTCCCCATTGACAGTGCTGATGCCTCATTCCCTGAGAGCTCATCTACACATCATGCCAGAGCAATGCAGAAGATCTGCCTGTGCCAGGACAGATCTCTGTTGATCTGCCACAGTGTACATGCCTGGAGAACTGATAGGGCACAGTTCAATTACTGATGCTGGCATGGTCAGCAGGAAAAACATCTGTTAACCTGTGCCCTGAGAACGGAACTACTACTGAAAAATTCAAGGGTTCTTCTATTTCAGTCCTATGGGCAGACTTCTCCAAGAAGAGCAGAGATCACATTTCTGAAGCCAAAATATACTGCAGGTACCTACACGATCGCTAGATAATATATTAACATGTTGAATATGTTTAGATAGTGTCACTGAAATAAGAATATCAGAATAGAAACCTTACCTCTTTGTCCTCCTTATGATTAAATACAAACAGCAGCTTCCTAGCAATTCTGAAGACAGAAAGAGCACTTCTTTTACTTGCCCCAGATTCAGTTGTCCCAAAGAAATCCTCCACTTCTCTCCTAGGAAAGAGAGGAATACGAGCAGCGGTTACAAACCCACCTCTCCAGATCAGAGCAAGGCACAGAGGGCAGAACCCCACACACCTGATCTCCTTCTGCAGGTGACATCGGCAGAGGAACCTCCTGACCAGTGCCTGGATCTGCACAGCAGCACGCTCCCTCTCCTTCAGCTCACGTCGCTCCTCACGGGCCTGCCGTGCCTTGTCCAGGAACTGGGCTTTGGAGGACTGGCTGGCACTGAACATCTTTATGACTGACCAAGAGGTGAATGTAATGGATTGGTGGATGTGAATTTAATTGCAGCAAGCACCTGAGGAAGGAGGAGCAAAGAAAACACACAAAGGCAATTCAGATGTCAGGCCTGAATGCTTCTGACATTTAAATGGGGGAGGGAGGGTATTCAACAGCACAGAACCAATGAGGCAAAATGCAGCCTTTGCAAAGGCCAAGTTACCTGGCAATGAGTCTATGATAGGAAAGCACAGGTATCTACATGGACATCATCTGAGTGAGGTCTGCACCCCAATGCAGGCATGCAGATTTTAAGAGCAAAGTAAATGAGAGAACACCAATCAGTGCTCTGTAGTCATTGTGATCTGCTCCTCTCACTCCATCTCTCCTTTCCAGCCTGGCACATTCTCTGTAAACAAGAAAATTAACACAACTAAGAACAGCCCTACAGATAACTATAAAAGGGAACGGGCATGAAGAAACCGCAGAAGGCAATTTCTTGTTGCCGAGCCAAACAAAATGCGCAGAGCCACCACCACCTCTGCCAACACCCGAACCCGAGCTCGTCTGAGGCAAGCCAAGCGCGCTGCACCCCGCGCTGAGGGCGGCGGCTGTGCGATTTGCCCCGCTCACCTCTCCCCGCACACCCCCAAGAACGCGGCGGAGGCGATGCGGCCCCGCGGACAGCGGCACCCGGAGCCGCCCTAACACAGGGGACGGCCTCACACAGCCCGGAGCGACAACCTCCGGAAACTCGGCGCCCGTCGCTGCCTAGCGGGGCCCCGGGCAGCCCGTCAGGCCGAGCCCGGCAGCCCCGTCCGCACCGCGGCTCCGACCGGCAACCTGCACCCCTCCTTTACTGTTCCGCCCGCCCGCTCCCTCCCTTCCTCCTTCCCACGCACCGCTCCGGTTGTGCCGCGGTTCAGCCAGCCCAACCCGCTCCGTTCCCCGCCGCGCCGCCCGCTGGGGCCGCGCCGCTCTCCGGCCTCCCCTCCTCTCGCGGCCCGGTCCCGCCTGCCAGAGCTGAGGGGGCGCACCGGAGCGCCTTAGGAAGCGCACCAGAGCCCACCGGAAGTAGCCGCGCGTCGAACCGGAAGTGGGCGGAGCAGGGCGGAAGTTCCCCGCCCGGCGGTCAGCACGTTCGCTCCGCGGGGCTGCGTCGCGCCCTTCATGGTGAGGAGGGGGCGGCGGGGCTGGGAGGGAGCGGTCGGACCCGGGGGTTCCGCTCTGGTTCCTAAGAGACGGGGATGAGGCCGAGCCCCCGGGATGAGCTTCGGCGCGGAGGGGGTGGCTCAGGGCTTCGGGGCCATCGAAGCGCTCTGTGAGAGAAGCCGCAGCGGCCCCGGGCCCATCGCGGCTCCTCGCGGTGCGGATGCGGTCGGATCTCTGTGCTTTTTATAGCAGCGGGACTGAAATCAATTAGCGCGGTAATCAGCCAGCTGAAAGGCGCCGGGCCTGGAGCTGTCCGCCTGCGGTGGCTGCAGGCTTCGTGTCACATTACATTGCAACGCAATTGCAAGAGTTTGGTGTAACGTTGGCTTTCTTCTGGCACGACACGAGGCCTCGTTAGCACCACTGGGTCAATTTGGGGGCAGCACTGCGGGCAGAGGGGATACCGAGCAGCAGTTCTGTGTGCCGGGAGATACGGGAGCACTGCGGGGAGCTTTAAGGAGACAGAGAGCCTCAAGGGAGTGTTGGTTCCTTTGGAGGTGTGGTTGGTCTGCGTGCTGGGAACAGCGTCAGTTGCGTGCCAGGTTATGTATGAGATAAAGCTTTAAAAGTTGTGAAAGAAAGGGATGCAGCTTTTGTCTGACGGTGGGAAAGTCAGTTTTGATTTCCACAATGCTCAGCACCCAAGGAGCTCTTCCCTGCCTGAGCTGCTTGGCTTCCTTTGGCTGTTGTCTGTCACTTCCATGTAGAAGGCAACGTTAAACACCCAAAGCATTTGGGAGCATTTCAAAGAGGTGCTGAGGCTGGATCCTTACAGGGCTCTGCTTGGTGACTCCTTGCTTGCAGGAAGAGATGTCGGGAGAAAGCGTGGTGAGCTCAGCAGTGCCGGCAGCTGCCACCCGCACGACCTCCTTCAAAGGAACAAGCCCGAGCTCCAAGTATGTCAAGCTGAACATCGGCGGGGCTCTGTACTACACCACCATGCAGACACTGACCAAGCAGGACACCATGCTCAAGGCCATGTTCAGTGGGAGAATGGAGGTTCTGACAGACAGTGAAGGTAAGGGTGCGCCTTGCTTCCCTCCTACTGCTCCAACTGGTAGGGAGAGGTTGGACCAAAAGTTGGAGAAATGTGTAGTGATGGGCCCTTCTGATGAGTGTTGAAGTTCATCCTAGACAGTTGATGGAAGATGTGGGATGAGGGATACGTGTGGCTTGACTAGTTGGCTAAACACCAAAAGGGTGTTGAGAACCAGAAGGGTTCTCAGGCCCAGATAGCACAGGCTGTTTTTTTCTTTTGAAATACTAACACAAAAGCTCTTAAGTATGTGGAAAATTGTGGGGATTGTGGTTGAGAAACTATGAGTCAGGACTTGCGTATTTACTTGGAAGCTCAGAAGGCTGTTTCCTCATCTTGTTTCCTTATCTGAAATATAAATATAAAACTTGGAAGTGGCGTGCTTATTGAGCAAAAAGCTGATTTTGGAAGTCTGAGTTTATTTTCATGTGGGAATACAGGTTGTTGGCTTCATGGCGTAAATTCTTTAGTAACATTGCTGTGGTATTACAGACAACAAAAGAAGGGAGTGAGGAAGGGGGTCTCTCCAAATTAAGCATCTGCAAAGCAAGAATGTGCAGTATGTTAAACTGCAGCCTTCTACAGGAACAGCATTCAAATACTTTGCTTCCTTACCAGATACGTTGGCTTTTTCTAATCCTGAGATGCTTACAGATGTTTACATTTGAACTAATACCAAAGCTGAAATGTGTTTGTGTGATGGCTGTTTGCAGCTGCTGCTGTAGTTTTATGTCAGTGTTTTCATATTTTAGAGCATCACAGAGCTTGATTCAAAGTGGGGCTTTCGATTTATATGCTGGCACTTTGCCTCTATCAGTGTTTATCAACGTGGATACCTTTTCTGTAACAATAGCTGCCACGTTGCTGATCCTACAGGTCTGACATACCTTCCTTGTGGCTGGCTAATTATTTGAAATTTCGTTTGAGCCTGCTGAAAGCACAAAAAATCTATTGCTTCATTAGATGAATTGGACTTTAGTGCTTTAGAAGAGCCTGTATTTAGAGGTCACGTGGAACAAGTAATGGATTTAGTAGGGCTCTCATAATAAGCTTTCTTGAGATAGGAAAAATTGGATTGGAAGGAGAAAAATGTAAAATAAAAAAAAACCAAAAACTTAATCATCAAAATATCCCCAATTTAGCTACAAGTGCTTCTGTTTAAGCTGGGGGGAAGGTGAAAGGCTGCATTGTTGCAGTTATTTTACCATGCCTTTTGCAAGCTTTCAGCTGCTGTATGGCATTAGCGCTGATCTGTGGGCTGCAGGTCAAGGTGCAGAGTTTGTCTCCCTGTAGGTACAGATTCTTTCTCCTGGAGAGCAACAGACAATATTACTCCAGATCCAGAGTTTACTCTGCTAAGATGTCATACTTAAGATGTAAAATCCCATACTTATTTTGCTGTGAATTCTACTGTGTCTGCATGGGACTGTTCCATTTAGCTAATTTGTGCTTTAATAGGAATTTGATACTTCCTGTATATTGTAACTGAGACACTCCCATGGCAGTAGCTTGTGCTTTATCTCCCTCTTGCTGGCACGTTGCTGGAAACTGGGACAATGGTGTTAGAGCTGTCAGAGGAAGCTCTCTGTATCTGAAGTTGGTCAAAATACTGTCGATCGGTCGCACCCAAAGTCTGGCACCAAACAGAGTTTCTCAGGAAAAGGAGCCAGACTTGCAGAGAAACTGGAAAGAATGAAGTTGTTTTTTTGTTTTCTTTTGCTTTTTGTTTGCTTTTTTTTTTTTTTTTTGCAATCTGTGGAATGTTTCACACTGTGTGTCTTTCTCTTCACTTGGATGCATTCTTCTGACCCCGTTGCCATCATCTGAGCTCTTTCTCAAAGCGTAACAATTACAACAAGCTGCTGCTTGGACTCCAGGAGAAGAGATGAGTTCTCTGCTGGGGAGTGACAGATGATTATTTTCAGCTTAGAACTTGTTCATGAGCAAGTCAGCATATTTTGAATATTTTATTTTGTGGTAAGAAGAGGGTAGAAGGCTGTGGGTTTTCCAACTGCCTCCATCTGTTTCCAGTTTTCCTTTCTGCAGTATGAACTTTCCCTCTCTTCACATCACTGGTAACTGGTTGATCAGAGTGGGTGTTTCCTTGGCTGGCTGTTTGTAAGGCTGTCAAGCATCAGGCATCAGTGTCAGGCTGTTGTTTCATCTGGCAGGGCTTGGTCAGAAAATGTAGCCTTGTTTAGTGGTTGGAAGTTGTCCCCAAGATGCCTTGTTAAAAAGGAAAATAAATTTCCTAAAGATCAAATGTGTGTATGTGCATTTCATGAACACTGTATGCCTAACCCACTACATGGGTTGCAGCACATTTTTGTAATGCTGCAGTTAAAAAATGGCTTTAAAAGGCTGAAAACCCACTTCTTAGGCCCTGCACAGCCATAACTGAGTGGCAGCAGGGTCACCTTCCTGTGAGTCATCTCCTTTTGGCTGTGGCTTTGGCTGTTTGGTTAAAACAGAAGGGTTTTTTGAAAGCTGCTTTAGCAGACACTTCTGTTTTGCAATGCTGCTCAAAATATTTTCTCATCCCCCTCCTCTGTCTCAAAGTGAGCAATTCTGCTTTGGTTTTGCCATCTGTAAGCATGAAGTTGCAGCACATTTTTACAGCCTACAGAAGGGCTTGTGGCAGAGATGATAACAAAGAAGTTTGGGGGTCATAATTCTGCTCTCAACCTGCTCATTACTTCCCTTCAGGTTGTGCTGAACTCTGGAAAACACTTTGTCAATGGCTGCATTTTTGGGAATATGGATGTTCTTGTTTATTAGCATGTCCTGTGCTCCCTTGTCTCTTTAAAATGGGAGAGCTCTGCTTTGACAAATGGGCTGTTTCCTTCTCTGGTTCAATAGATGTACTGCGTTTATTAGCCTGGATCAGTCTTTTGTTCTTTTATTTCTCTGCTTCTAGTTATCCTGCCTTCAGCTTCCCAGTTTGTTATTACAGTCTGTAAAATTACAATTGCAAGCATACATTGTGTAGACAGCAGGGTAATGAGGGAGACGGAGAGCCCATAGTAAACTGCTGGATTGTGTCTCAGTTTTTCCTCAGAACAGCATGAAAGGGCTGTGTTCACTTTCCAAATTTACCCAAATGTTCAGATTTTTACTAGTAATTCCATTCATGCAGAACATACAGGCTCTGCTTTAACCTACTTTCCTTATTTGTCCAAAATATGACTCCTTCCCCACAAGCGTTTCCTCGCTGCATTCCTGAGCTGCAGCCCATCAGGGTGGCCAGCTGTTCATTTATGGAAACTTGAGGCTCAACATTGCGTAAGGCTTCTCAGGGTCCAGCAGCAGACTGGCAGCAAGAGGTGAGACAGCGATCCTCCCATCACAATTAACTGGAAAGTGCTTTGTTGTGGCTGTTTTCTTTCCTTTACCCCATTCCCATCATCCATATGTTACATTCTGCTTGTGTGCTGTTGCATCATGGATTTCAGCAGCTCCAGACACTGTGCCAATAAGCATTTTGTTCTACCAAATAACTGCACTTTGGAAATGTGGAGGCTGGAACAGAATTGGCAGTGACACATCCGACATCAGCACACGCTCTATTTCTGACCTTTTTTACACAGCTGTTGGAGGTGGTGGATCACAGTGGGTCTGAGTGTGTTCAGGTGTGGAAACCCAAATGTGGTTGAGTTTGGTTGGCTGGAGTAAGAAAAGTATCCAGAATAAGAACCAGCCACTTCTGTGTGTAAGTCAGGGATTCTGTGAGTAGAGGAAGAACAGAGCTGATTGCTTTGAGAATGAGAAGAATTCCTTCCTCTGTAACAGTTAATCATTTGTCAATAACTGGGAACTGTGAGAAACAAGTGAGCTTCCTACCTTACTCCCACATACATGCTTGAAAAATGCAGGAGGAGGCAGCGAGTTCCCTGTGCAAGTACAGCATTCTGCTGCTCTGATTGCCAAATGGAGCACGGAGCTGGAGCTCTCTTGGCAGGAACCTGCCTGGTGCAGCAGGCCTAGGCCAGGCTCAACGTCTTTTGCCACATTTGCTCTATTGTGGTCTTCTTTCCTTAGGCTGGATCCTGATTGACCGCTGTGGGAAACATTTTGGGACAATCCTGAACTACCTGCGTGATGGCGCTGTGCCGCTCCCGGAGAGCCGCAGAGAGATTGAGGAGCTCTTGGCTGAAGCCAAGTACTACCTGGTCCAGGGCCTGGTGGACGAGTGCCAGGCAGCCTTGCAGGTAGGTTGTGAAGCTAACGAGGAGCTGGGTTGCTCTGGTTGCTGTGAAGGGTGGAGGTGAGGAGGCTGCTTGAGGTGGGCAGAGCTTCAGTGCGCACAGCAGGATGGACTGCTGGTGTCCACTTGCTGCCTTTCCAAAGCTGGGGTACAGCGTGAAGGCAAATGGCACACTTAGCTTGTGGTTCTTCAGCTGTGGCACGGAATATACGGGACATTCCCAGCTCATATGTGTGTGCCTTAAGGTCTGTTTACATTCAGCTGCTGTTTGGTTCTTGTTTCAGCAGAACAAAGATGCATATGAACCATTCTGCAAGGTACCAGTCATCACTTCTTCCAAGGAAGAGCAAAAACTTATAGCCACTTCTAACAAGGTAAGGAAGACCAGGCTGTGCTGTAGCTTGGGAGGATGCTGGGATGTCCTGGGACTTGCCTGGGATCTTGACCAAGCCTTTAAGAAATGACGTTTAACATTTGAGCTGGAAATCTACAGCAGGCTAAATGTGTCTTCTAAATTAAAAGTCAGATGTTGATCAGGCCATGTCTGTCTCCACGTAAAGTATTACAATAGAGGCCATACATAGAAGCAGGCTGATCGAGCAGCTCATCCGAGCTGTTGGGTCTTCCGTTGGTTTGTCCGCTCTGATAAATAACAACAGATGGTTTCTTTAGCTGGAGTGGATCGGTGACTCCTGTTTCTGCCTGCTGGCTGTGGTGGGTGAGGATGAATTACAGTCTAGTCCCAGAAGGGATCAGAAGGGATTGTGTCTCCATTACCAGCTGGTACACAACAGTTTTGCATCAACAACAAAATCCCATTGAGTTTGAGCCTAATGGTGTCATTTCATATTGCTGCTCCTCTGCATTGCGGTCTTGGAGCTGAGATTCCATTGCTTACTGCATGTCCTCTAACTGATGTGTATGTTTTGTTGGTTTTTTTTACAGCCAGCAGTGAAGTTGCTATACAACAGAAGCAACAACAAATATTCCTACACCAGGTAAATGACTTAACCTGTAGTTCTTTGAAGTTGTTCACAGACTGAATTCCATGATACATATTTGCTTTTTCAACACTCAGAACCGGTAACAGATTGGAGCTGGTATGTGCTCAATATTTTCCCAATTAATTTCCAACTTGAGTCAGGAGGGAGCCTACTGTCATCCACAGAAGGCTGAGCATGTGCTATTTCTGTGATGGGGGTTCCTCTAACACCCAGGTACAGCTGGTAGAGACTCCTGGCCAACTGCTGGCCTACATTCCCCATGGGCTGCAGCACTTTGGCTGAATACAGAAAGCCTGTCACAGCATTGTCAATAAGTGGTAAAATCATTAAGTCTGGGACCTTGTCTGCCATTCCTTATGTCTGTGTTTAAGTTGCATGACAAAACACTGTCTTCATCCAACTGGTCCTGAGCATGAATTTAGGAAAGGCTTCATCTGTCTGTGAGGATTTTGTATGTGAATGAAATTGCCTTTGACATCCATTTTGCCTGGGTGTTACTCACAGTGCTTTTGATGTGCAGTAAATCAAAGGAAGCTGGGCTTATGGGCCTGCAAATGCTCACTGCCTGAATCCTTCTGCTCTGCATTACTATTTTAATTACCCTGATGTAACCACTGCCTTCTTTGTCTCTCACAGCAACTCTGACGACAACATGCTGAAAAACATTGAGCTATTTGATAAGCTGTCCTTGAGGTTTAATGGGAGAGTGCTCTTTATAAAAGATGTGATTGGAGACGAGATCTGCTGCTGGTCTTTCTATGGGCAGGGACGGAAGATTGCTGAAGTCTGTTGCACTTCCATTGTTTATGCTACTGAGAAAAAACAGACAAAGGTACGAGTAAACAGCAGCGGGGCCCCACTGCTTTCAGGCTGGCACCCTGACATCTGTTCCATTCTGAACACGCTTTTCATTGTCTAGCATCTCTATAGAATAATCAATGCCATTCAGAATGGGAGAGCAGCATAGTGGAGCTCATCCTGTGGGTTTGCTGGGGCAGGGACTGATTGGATGTAGTGCTTAACACAGGGCAATTATGATATTACATAATGCAAGTTCAGTCCAGTTCTTATCTTTAGACAAACCTGTGCACTTAATCAAGTTTGTCCATTCCTGTGTCAAGGCAGTGGCATAAACGTCCCTGTAGAAACATTTGGTCAGTTCTGAAAAAACTGCCTGCTGGGACTGAAAGGCTGAAGGCAAATAGCAAAATGTTTGTGCTAGGATGGGTTTGTATGGGTAAAGTACAGTGAAGACATTTTTAAAAACGGGGACATTTCAGGAGGAAAATTGAGGTGCCTGCAGTAGGAAAGAGTGACCTTCTCTCTCGGTGGGCAGGTGGAGTTCCCAGAAGCCCGCATTTATGAGGAGACACTGAACATTCTGCTGTACGAGTCCCAGGATGGCAGGGGCCCCGACAATGCTCTCCTGGAAGCCACAGGAGGGGCAGCTGGCCGCTCCCATCACCTGGAGGAAGATGAGGAGCGAGAGCGCATCGAACGCGTGCGAAGGATCCACATTAAACGTCCGGATGACAGAGCCCATCTGCACCAGTGAGCTGAGTGACAGCTGCAGGGGTCTGGCTGGAAGGTGCTGCCCTTCTCCTGATGGATTGTCTGCAGCAGGGGACCAGGCAGCTTCTCTTTGTTCAATGAGTCTGTAAATTACGTTTTGTAACAAAGTAGGTTATTTGGGGTATTTAAATAAGGTAGTTCTAGGATGAGAATAAATAAGGTTACTGGGCACATGGTAGGTATGTAAAAAGCCCTCTGAACATCTGGAGAAATGCCCCGAGATTGTAGCCCTCTTGTCTTTGCTATTTTGTGGTTAGTGAGGAAGAAGACTGGCTTCTTTTGGCTTTAGTAATTATCCTGCACTTTAAAAAACAAACAAAACAGAAGTCAGGCAGCCACATACCTTCCCTCCTGCCTCTCACTGACCCAGCCTCCTAGGCATCACAGCATGGCAGAAGCACGGTGGAGCTGCTGCAGAACTCCCTTTCTTCCAGGTCAGAAGGTGATGGGGGTGGTAGCTCAGGAGTGCCTCAGTGTGACTGCTGGCAGGACAGGTGATAGCAGGAGAAGTACCAAGCTTGAGACAGAGGGAACCCAGTGCTGCCAGACTGCAGGTGGCTGTGGCTTCCCACTGCTCTCAGGCCCTCCTCCCATGGTTCAGTGGAGCTTCTGCAGAACTGAGTTGTGGAGAGGCCTATCCCCACTTTTTTGGTATGATTCAAGGATGGAAGATGTTGAAATTCCTTCAAGAGGAGGAACAGGAGCTAACTGTGCCTGGTGGCTTTCCCTTAGGGTGGTATTGTTACCAGTCAAAGCTTGACCCCACATCTCTGTTGGGAAGTTTATTTCCTTCAGATCACCCATCAGTAAGCTGTGCATTCTTTACCACAGGTTAAAGTTCATAACAGGTTTGGCACACAGTGCCAGCCCCATGTAGGCAGGAGGCCAGCAGCTCAGTTCTGTAGCTGTTACAGGAGCATTGGTTTTGAATGAGGGCAGTGCAGGGTGCTGGTGTAGAGCCGAAGGCAGCAGCCCAGAAGAGTTAATCCCTGTTTGCCTTTATCCTGAGCATTTTCCAAGTCTCTCAGCAGAAATGGCAGCTGTGTATGAAAGGATGAAGCTGAAATGTTGTGCAGAGAATGCTGTAGTGTCTGGTTTTCTGAGAGTAGTAATAAATGGATGCTTTTATCTACCTCCTAGTCTTGTGTTGCCTAGTGTGGAGTCAAGGATCAGTTAGAGTGGTGGAAGAGAGTGTATTATTCACTAGGATTGGATGCTAAGAGATAATGAGAAGAGCTGCAGCTGTAATGGTTAATGTAAAAAAGCCTGAGAGAGAGAAACCATCAGTAGGAAGTCTTAAACTTTAATCAGGGTGCCACTGTGACACCCCAGAGTACTCTAGCCATTTCAGACCTTCTCAATTCTTCACCTTGAGTATATAATGGCTGGGTGTCCCACAGTAGCAGCTCTGCAGCACTCAGTGAGGTCCTTTGCTTCTGCAAGCTCCCTCCTGTAGGGATTCCTAGTCCTGGCTCAGGGCCAATTGTGACATACTGGCATTTTAAAAACCAAAGGCACAGTCAACATCACCAACTGTGTTACTGATTTATTTCAGTAGCAGCCTCTACAGCTAAGCTATCTGGGATGTAGCAGTTTTGGAGCAGCATATACGACTAACAGCTTTCAGAATTAGGCTGAAGTTGTCTTCCTCGTAACCAAAGACTTTAAGTTTATGACAGCCAGGGGCTGTGGCAGAATGGTTGTTATCCCTGTCTCCTCTACTCTTTCTTCAGCTCCTGACTGATAAATAAGAACTGAGCAGTGGTTACACTGCAATTCAGCAGCTTCAGCTTTTCTTCTAAGCTGTACTTACATATGTTTGTCACCAGTGCAACATGCTTTGAGTTCATACAAACCTACAGTTTAGGTTGTTGATGTGCAGGACACGGTGCCTCTCCCTTCTTGCCTTATGTGATAAGCTGGGGTGTGTGCTCTCTTTGGCACTGTGTACTTTGACACAACTGAGCTGTTTACAAGTTTCTGATCTGTAACACACTCCTAACTCTTAACTGCTGCACTTGTGTAACAAAGATGTACTGCTGTCCTGTGTTAGAACATCCCTAACTACTGGCTGCTTGCCCTTGCTCATTAAGTCTGTCAATAATACAAAAACAGTTCCCACAGCCACTTAATGCCATTGCACAAATGCTCTCAGCTCCTGAGTCTTTTACTTTAAATGGTTTTGCCAATAGAGCTTTCAGAGGGAGATGGGGTATGAGGCAGCTACCCTGGCCCCAAGCAGTTCTTTAGAGCAGCTAGCGCTGCATGATGTTAACTGTGCTGACCTGCCTGCTTTGATTCATGCATGCTGCCCTCCAGCACCCAACAACAGCCACTAATACTGACAGCAGAACAGAGTCAACTGAAATCTTATGCCTGCAGGCTATTTTTTCTCCCTCCTCCATTGGAGTAATGCAGAAAAGCTTACCTAAAAATAAATAAATAAATCAGTAGCTTGTGATACAGTTAGGGCCAAACAGTCCAATAACACCAGCCCCTGGCTTAGGGCTAAACTGGGAATGCATTTACTCCTGCAAAGCAGCTGCTCCTGTATTCAGACAAGGCAGATTGTAGAGCCCAGCTCCTCCTGCTGCAGGACATCACCTGTTCAAAGCCCTCGTGGAAGTCTCCAAGCTTCAGTCTTACCTTTTAGTCTTAATGGAGTTGTTTTGTTTCATGTTCTGTACAATCATTCCCTCCTACTTTATGCACACAAAAAAACCCTTAAGATGGATTTCAGTGTATGGTTGTTGTTTGCAATGTTTTGTTGTTTTTTTGTTGTTTTTTTTTTTTTAAAGCATAACATGAAATAAATTAGAAGATATTTCATATTTACACGAGTTAATTTATTACTTGCTTGAAGTTCAGTAGCTAGCACGCTGTCCTCATGGTCCCTGGAGCTAGAAAGAACTTTCAGTAAGAAATACCACACATCTTCCCCTGGCTGTTAGCTTTACCTCCTGGAACCACTCACAGCCAAGGCACCAATTATCTGGCTCTCATTCAGGCTGTAGCCTCAGTCAAGAAGGAGCTACATAGGTTGGCCTCAACATGAGGCACCAGAGAGAGCAAAGGGAATTCCTGTATTCTACCTCTTCATAGCTGTCAAAATATGCAGCTTGAGGGAGCTGCACTCTTAAGGAGCGAGCAGAATCTCAGCTCCTCGAATGGAGACAAAGCTTCAGTCTCTTGCTGCTGAAGGTTTCCTCCAGACCAAATTATACCAAATCAGCATGTCCCCTCTTAAAAATAAAAAGTGTGGTCACCTGTCCCATTCATCACCACTTCTGGAGTCTTACTGCACTGCATAACTGTTTTGCAGGGAGAAGCAAGGACAGTACTACTTTAAGATGTCTTCCTTCCCCCATGCCTGGAGACAAGGAAGCATCTACCTGGGGTTTCCAGATGATACACCAACTCCAGAATACCTATGCCAACCCCATTGCTAATTTGAAATCATACCTCTGCATGCTGCTTGAGAGACTGAATTCTATTCACCTGCACTTCATTTCATTTCTCCTGGTTAGTACAATGACTCAAAACACAGCCTGGAGAAGTCTTTCCCTTTTGAATCCTTCCTTCAGAGCTCTGCTACAGGTTATTAGGTGCACAGATTGACATTTTACTTGTGCAACTACCTAAACATTACCCTGTGACAGCATGTAACAAGAATCTATGCATCCTGGAACATTACAGCAAGGTGGTGAATTTATTTAGATACAACTCAGTAGTTTTAAGCTATAAAAAAAAGTACCTAAAAGATGCAAGCAAACTCTCAAGTCACAGCAACCCTATGGCATCAAAGATTGCAGGGCTGCTGCAGGTGCTGTTCTCAGCCTGCAGCCTCCTTTCCATTCCTGGTGACCAGAAACTGGAACTGCTTTTCATCAAGACTTTGCCTGGTTTGACACCTGGAATGAGAGAAAGGAATCAGTAAGTTACATACAAATTATATGTCTTTCAGATTCCTATTTAACAACTGTTTCACAAAGATGACTCTTTTCCAACGGTGCTTTCTAGGACTTAACTGTCTTTATCATAAGGGTTGAGCATCAGAGGGAAAAGCCAAAACCATGCTCATCAGGGGATGAGGCCTTACCACTGTAAGCTGTCCATCTTTGGCTTTAAAGACATGAGGCTCCGGCCCAACAGTGAACACCATTGTCCCTTCCTTCCCAGAGCCAATGCGAAACCGAAGGCTGCAAACACAGACAATTACTTGTGCAATGCTTTCCTCACAATAGGCTTTACTCTAAGCCCACTTTATTTCTGTTCCCTTAGCAAATCTCGTTAGATTAGAAGATCGGAGCCCTTCAGCTTAGGTAAATTTCTTAAACAATTGCATTATACCATACAGCCCAAGAGGGTTTGATGAATGGAGCATGCCTGCCTGGTCTGGGCACCTGAATTTTCCTGGAGCAATTAAGCATTAGAAGATAAGCAGATCTGACCTGGAGAAGACCACTGAACAGAAAGAATCCAATTACAACTGAAACGCAAAGGCCAGAGAGAAAAGCTGGAACAGAAGTGCTGGTTTCATAAGCCAGTTCCAATTTCTGTATAAATCTGAGAGATGGACTGCATCCACCTGCTTTTAGCTGGTGTGACTGAGGAGGCTCCTGCACTCAGCCATCATAATCGGAGGCCTTCTGAGTTCAGGGAGAAGCATTTATCCCAAAGTGACCCCCAGCTCAGCCCTGCAGGCTGTCCTCAGACAGAGCCAGCACTAATGGGATCTGCTGAGAGGATACTGAGCCCACAGCCTCAGGCCCAGGTCACAGCAGAAGAAAATAAACATAGGTCATGCCAACTGCCTTCCTTACCTTCCCTTCACAACTTTAACAAGGTTCTGTTTGTTGGCCAGCATGCAGAGTTTAGTGACCGTCTCAAAGATATGTTCACACTGAAGTATCACATCTCCCTGAAAGGGAAAAGAGGGGCACAAGGTCAGTGGGCAACGTACCCACACGTAGCCCAGCCAGCAGTTGTGTGCTCAGAGGAACTCCTTTCTGCACAGCCCTGGCTGCAGAGCAGTGGCCACCTACAAGTCTGATTAGTTAAACATCTATTCCAGAGCCCATTTAGGATTTGTAACAACTTTGGCTCTGAAAAAAGAATGGTAAAGCAACAAGAATTCAAAAGTAGATGGCCATGAATTAATAAACCCTGATAATCACATCTCTCAGTATTTTAAAGGAAATATTAGAAGCATCAGCCACAAGACATTTCTAACCACAGATGATCAGTGACATTTCATCTTCCTACCTTTTGTTTGTTGTCCTCAGGAACATGGATGACCACAATCCCATCACCCAGATTACTGGTAGAAATACCTGCAGAAGAAACAGCACACAGACACGCAGCTGTTCCGGCCATTCTGCAGCAAAAAGCGTTCTCAGAGAGAGCATCTCTTCAAGAATATCTGCACTGTTACCTTTCAAAGTGGCATAGTCTATTTTCTGCTTGATCTTGGCCACTTCCACCACGTACGCCGAGGACTGGGTCAGAAGCAGCAGGCGATCCCTTGCTTTGAAGCCATTCCTGTCGTATTTGACCACGGGGGTTGCATACTGTGAACAAGAAGCTGGGATCAGCACCTCTCTCTGTGACACGACATGGGGCTGCAGGGCCTGGGATGTGGACACAGCTGCTGAGCTCCAGCTTTCTTTCCTTACCTTCACTTTCTCGCCCTGGATGAGCTGCAGCACTTTGGGGTTTATATCGGTCTCTTCTGTGGATCAAACCAGAAAGACAAAGTAAATGGAGGTGGCAGACTGCTGCCACCTTTTTTGGGAACACCAAACAGCTGCATTCATTGCCTCAATCCTATTCATCCTTGTCCCATTAGATCACTCCTTTAAACCGCTGGTTTAGAAACCACTCCTAAGTCTGCTTCAGTGATGTTTTGCCCTCAGCATGTTTTGCACCAACAGAACAGCTCCCCCAGGCTCACATCTCCTCCCCCAGCAGCTCCAGACCTTGGGGCTGGATCCCCACTCTGCACTGCAGCAACCAGCTCTGCTCCATTCAGCACTGTACACACACATCCCCATCACACTCCCAGCCTTCTTTTGCCTGGGTTTCTGGATTAAAAAAGGGATTTCAAGTACTCCAGCCTGATGCCAAGGCCTGGGGCACTGATTGCCAGCAGCCACCAAACACAATGGGCCAAAGGAATTGGAATGGCGGGGTCCCAGCACATGTACTCACTCAGCCGCGTGTCCGCAAAGGGCAGGTTTATGCTCTGCTGGTAGCCCTCCTTCTTTCCTCTGAAAATGGCACTTGTGACAGCTTTTTGCTGTAACTGTTAAGAGAAGGAACACCCTTTACCCTCTCAGTTTCTCCATGAGCAGCAACAGTTATATAAGTAAGCTATGGATAGCATTGTCCTCTTGCTCAAGCAACTTGGGTCAAATGAAAACTGCATTTCTTCATTAGTTTGTTCCTGAATTATACTAAGTAAAGACATAATAAGGACTAAACAGCCTTAAAGACCCTCTTGTTATGGATCTGTTCCGCTGAGATGACGTTCAGACTTAACATCATAAGATTAAGACCCACACATCTGTAGAACTGCCCTGCATGTTACAATCCCAGCAACTTCCAGCTTGCACATTTGCACCCCATGCATGAGTTACCTGCACTTTCCTCTCAGCAGTGACACCTCGGCAGTATTTCCGTACTAGGTTCCTAATACACATTTTCTGTAGCATCTCAGATATCTACATTACAAAATAATAATTAAAAAAAAAGCAATAAAGAAGATCAAAAAGGAAACAGTTGTCTGAGTAGCTTTACAACCTGAGCAAGGTCAGTGAACAATGAGGGGCCTGCAGCAAACCTCACCTCTTCCAGGATAGAAGGAGGTTGGAGCCAGCTCTTGTCCAAGACGTTTCTGGGGATGTGGTCCCTGAGCTTCATGAGGTATTTGTACTGCACAAGCCGCACAAATTCAATGTTCTCTGGGCACAGAGGTTTCTTCCGATTGATGAAACCCTTTATGAATCTACAGAAAATATCCGAATCAGGACTTGCACATTACACTCAAATCAATGGAAGTGCAAGGCAGTCATCACAAGAGATGCATAACGGGCTGATAATAGGGACAGTTTAGCAACAGGCATGAAGGTGCCTTGGTTTCCCTGCCCAGGAGCCACAGTCATGCTGTGACCCACCACCTGCAGCCCCTCCCCATGGATAGTTACTTCCTGATGATCTCAACAGCCCACGTCCTCTTCTTGGCCTCCTTCCGTGCCAGCACTCCTCGCCAACAAGCCTCCAGCTTGATAGCTGCAAGAGTCATGCATTAGTACCAGAGATCCTGTGCCATGTTGTCCTCCAAATTCATGGGGCAGGAATTATACCTGGCTCTTCCCTTCAGCTGATCTTTACAGAACTGTAGAATATTAAGGCTGGAGGAGACCTTCAAGATCCCCAAGCTTAACCCCACCCCATGCCCACTAACCATATACCCTCAGGGCCACAGCTCCACATTCCCTGAACATCTCTGGGGACAGTGACCCCACCACATCCATGGGCAGCCAGTGCCAGTGCCTGACTGCTCTTTGTGAGAAATTGTTCCTAATATCCAACCTGAACCTCTCCTGGAGCAACTTGAGGCCATTAGTGAACCTAACACCAGCAGAACCCACAGAAGTAAAAATTTATACCCATAAGAAAATAGATTCATGACTTCTCAAGGCTACAGCTCCTACCAGAAAACAGCCCTGAGAAGAGAACCCTTGATTCCAGAGCCCATACCTGCTTTTCTCTTCTTCTGGTAGTCTCTTTTCCCAAGGCGTCCCTTATATTTGGCTTGTAGTCTTGAAACTGGCAAAGAAGCAGAGACATGCTTACACCTAACAAAATCCCTGAGATTGAATGCACAGCTCCTAACCTCAGTGATCAGACACAGGAATTCCTGCACAACCAGGTACAAAGGACTAACAAAGCAGGAACAAAGGTAGCCTGCATGAAAAGTCCTTCAGCACAGAGATTCAAGTAGCTACAATCAGGTAACACTCAGGACCACGAGTCTCAGCTCTCATCTCTGTGCATCCGGAGCCCACAGGCACTGCCCACTCAGCCTCTGCTTTTCTGTCTATATGATAAAGGGAACTGGAACCATACCTAACAGGTGCTTTCTTATTTCAAACGCATCTTCAGTAGCAAACAGAGTCTTTGGGAAACGAATGAATATTTTGGTTCTGAAAAAAAGAGATCAGGAACAGGTTATTCACAGTAAGCCTGCATTGCCTTGGACTAGCAGGTTTGTGCTGAGCCAAAGAAACCCATTCCTCCTAACCCAGAGGAGAAAGAAGCTAGGCTGGAATCAAGCCCCATGGAAATACAAAAGTATGAATAGCAAGTGGAGATGCACACCTCTGGGACTCCTTGCCCCATACCTTCAAGGTGAGTTTAATTTGCCCTGTTTTAAGGTCATTAAGAAGAAACCCTCAGGCTTGCAGACCCAGGTAGCTCTGCCCAATTCACGTGGCCAGGCAAAAAACAAGTTAAGGGACCTGCTTCACACTGCCACATCTTGCAGCTCTCTGGGCTCATGCTCACAGACAGAATGGCAAGCACTGTGCAGCCAACTAACAGAGATAAGAACTAGAGAAAGAAGTTTACCTTCCCAATTTGTATTCCTCAGGCTTATAACCTATGTGCTTGATAAGCCTCTCCACACCTTCAGCTGCAGGCCCGTGCCAGTGTGGCCAGGTAGCAGGACACAGGGATTTATATCTGGAAGATCATCAGGACATCACTATAAGTGAATTGATGTCAAGGCATTTCTCCCTGAGCAGCCCCCAGTTCCTATTCTTCATTCAAAGTAGATCAACATGGGTACAGATCAAAACCACCTCTAAATGTTATGTTTGGTGCAGAGGAAAAGCCCACTGCCTCTGCACGTTAGAACTAGGATGAGACATTTAAATACATCTTCCTCTGAAGCTCCGTGGGAAGGTAGATGCTGGCTGTACAGGAAAACAGCTCTGCTCACCTTTGCAAGAAGTGCTCATACTTGCGCCGATACGCAAAGCCAGCCCGTCTCACACGCAGGTGCTCCATCAGCCCCAGGTACTTCACCTGATGCCGGATCAGGCAATCATCAAACTTCCCTGCAGTAAACACGCATTCACTGATAAATACTATATGTGAAAGCTCACTCACATATCCATCTATTGGGAGAGATATGGAAGAAATCAAGTCCACCATTAAACCTGCACCTCCTCATACCATTACTTCAACGGTGCACTAAACCTAACGCCTTACCAGGTTCCTTGTTCTCATTTGGTTTAATGCATCGGATGTAAGAAGGCTCCTTGGACATCAGGATTTCTATCAGACTCATTAGGCTGTTTTTGAACTGGGTTGCAACCTAAGATGACATTGAGAGAAAGACTTCTCAGCTTTGAAACTCAAGCACTGCAGGATTGAAGTCAACTCATTCACTGTGCTCCTCTTGAAGCCAAGAGAAAGGCTGACATACGCATTAGCACGATTTAGAAACATAGTTAATCATGAGCTAACTGGACAGTGAGTGCTTAGCTGGAGAATTTGAGTCTCTGCCATACAGCTGGACACGCAAGGTAGCCCTTCAGAAACCGGAGGCTGCTGGATGCTGTGCTGAGAGCTCATTTTAGAATGATGCATTAATAACAACAGCAAGCTATGCCACACTGCTTGCTGCTGTCTCAGCAACATCTCTGTTCCCCTACAAGAAAGCTAAAAAAAAAACCCAAACAAACCTCAAAAATAAAACAAATGCACTGAATTCAGGAGCAAAGACAGGGAAATGTAGACTTGGGAAGTTAAACCAACATTCAAAGTTTAGACTGAACATTACACTCACAGTCTCCGGCCTCCTCCTGCTGTCCAGTTCTGACAGTAGAAAGCACTCCCTAATGATTCCATTTTTAGAGTTGCACAACACCTGAAACACAGTCAGTGAGAAACTGTCATATGTAGCACACATGCCTTCCTAGGGTGCTGTAAGGACACACAGCACAGACTCAAGCAACAGCCTCCAGTGCTAGAAGCCAAACCTAGAAGAGACCATTTCACATGCAAGCTCTGAGCCAGAAATCAGCTGTCTGCTAGGACAGCCAGCCCTGCACTGAAGACTGATGTATAAAGTTTAAGGCCAGAAGCAGCCTGATTTCCCAAGTTCAGGTCACCAGGCCACCTATGGCTCCAGCACGAAGCTGCTGTATCTGTCCAATAAAAGCCTTTGCACTGATCTTGATTTCAGTGGAGGACAGTGCTCTTTATATAGACAGGTTTCAGAGGAACGTCAAATGCTAAGGAGAAACATATGTTCCTGATTGTTACTGAGATTAAATTTAGCTTTGGCAAAATGTCTCCTAGCAAGATGCTTAGGGGAAGAGCATCCTCCTTTATTGCTCTTACCTCTTTCAGGTTTCTGTACAGGAGATCATTGTTCTTTTCCAGAAATCCTGAAGAGAAAAAAAGGCTTTGAAAGCTCTAGCACACGTGGGCAAGCACCGGCTTCACTGGGAAGCAGCTGGGTGCCACCCCAAGGGGCCAGCACACCGTGTGGATAGCACCCTCATGGAGTCAGTGCCCACGTTCCATCTGCCACGTTGGCATAAAGTGTGCAGGTAGCATCTAGAACAGCTCCTCGGTCACACTCACCAACTGCACAGTACGTGACTTCCCCTGCGTAGTGAAGGAGGCGGAAATCCACCCAGTCAATGGATTTTCGTGTTTTCTGATCTGCAAGCTTGCGACTACAGGGAGATTAAAAAAAAAGAAAAAAGAAAAAGCAAAAAATACCAAGAGAAAACAGCAGATTTCTTCAGCCCGTAGAAAGACACCTGTGCAAAAAGCAGCTGTGTGGCAGCTGGAAGTGTACTAAGTGTCTGTTCCTATCAGTGTGGCTCTGATTATATAGTTACAACCCATAATGAAAAGAACTGCCTCTCCATTCTGAACAGCTCACAGCAAATTTAGTGCTGGAGAATGGAAGTCATTGACCACAAACTCCTCACAACATCTGCAAAGCATCCATTGCCATTTGGCAACGATCTCTCTGCCTGGAAGATGGCTTCTCCCTATAACATTCATTTAAATACATTCTCATAGCCTACATACTAAGATCACCACTTTCCTCAACTTCAAACCAAAACCAGAGGAAAAGCATCCTTTGAGAAACTGTACCCTGGGGACAAGAATAGAAATAAGGAGGAATCACAGTTGTAAAGAATAGCAGGAAATATTAGAAAGTAAGGACTGCGAAGAAAAAGAGCAACTTCACAGTATAAATCTCAGCACACCAACAGCACAGAGCTGTGTCACAATAGCACATCAGTACATCAAAAGCTCTGTTCCAAGAGCATTGGCAAGTACAGCTCCTATTTAAGTAGCGCCAATGTTTCTATTTAACACTTGTAATCACACAGAGCAGTTTTAAGGCACACTGCAGTGATGAGGAAGTTGGCTACAGATTTTCTGCTCAGCTTTGATGATCAGAAACATAGAAGAAAGTGACAGTTCAGCAGCCTGACTCTGAACTGATGATGAACAGAAGCCTTTCAGTAGGGCTCTGCTGGGAACTGCCAGAACAGCCTCGCATCATCAACGCATTAGCCAGCAAAACAGGATCTGCAAAGAACATAAACTGAGTCCTGAGTGAAGCACTGATCATTTGGGGGATGCAAACAAAGGTATCTTTCCCCTTCAGATCTAAAGCTCACACATATATCCAAAATGGACTCTTGAAAAAACATCTACATCCACCATACAGCTCTGGGGTCTTAGGCTCCTCTTCACAATACCTACAGCTTTCCCTGGTCAACAGGGGACAAAGCAATCCAACAGTCTCAAAGTAAGCCCCTTTTCCTTCTATTTTTTCTTTTTGCAAAATACATACAAGTGCAGAAGGAAGCAAGACTCCACAGTGCAACCCACTTAATACCTCCAGACATTATTAGAGCATTACAGTGGTAGAGAACAGGCTGCTTGATTTTATCTGGCACAGAGCAGAACTTTTTCCTCCCCCAGTACTCACAGTACCACAGAACACCCTGAGTTGGAAGAGACCCCTAAGAATTATGAGCCAACTTCTGCTCTGTTGTGGGTAAAAGATGGGCAAGTTTCCTTTGTGGTAGGATACAAAGCATAAATGCATACGTCACGAAGTGGGCATGGTCTCCTACTTTCTCTTCCAGCTTTTCCAAGAAGCTCAAGTCGGTTGCTTCACCAGGTCGTAAGCACTCTTCATCCTGAAAGAGCAGGCACCAAATAGAAGAATGCTCTGAACAGACCATTCCCTCCTCAGTAACATTTAACACCACATTGTACAGCAAAACTAAAGAGTTTGGTTACAATTAACAAGATCTGCCTGATGTAAGCAGTTTCCTGGTTAAACATGGAGTTCTGCTCATCTGATTTCAGTAGAACTAACAAAAGAAATCAAGATAAATCAGATCTGCCATTTTCTTCCAGATTTGGCAATGTCCTCATCCTTTGTTGTTTAGAGCCCACTTAAACAAAAAGATGACATAACTAGACCCAAAATCCAGACAGACTTACAGGATTTTTTATCTGGATGAATCAGTCTTTGTTTACAAGGTCTATTTGTTTAGATCCTGAATAACACAGAACCACCACATAATTAGAACTGATTATGAACCACAACAGAGCACAGGCAAGCATGATAATTTAAGTAGTACAAACCAGAATGGAAATTATTCCTTTATGTTTCTGCTCAACCAAGTCACAGATGATCTTGTTGTTAAAATACGGAATTGGTTCCCACTGGAAATAAGAGGAGAAAGAAGAGATTGGGGAATGTTCTTCCCCTTCCAGAGATGTGAATTAAGTCTAGGCCAAATTAAACTTCAGAAAGGTTACAGAATGAGATCCTTGGCTATCTTAGACCTCTCACAGGAGCAATGCAAAAATGAACTCTATGGATTTGGGAATCATCTCTTTGGTAGAAAGAATGCAAGGTATACTGAAGCAGAATAAGCTTAGATGAGAATTACTTAGAATGAGACCATGCATATACTCAAAGTATAGGTTTCTGCATGGGCACAAGGAAACACTGCCATTGAGACAGGCAAGATGCCTTCTTCATTAATGACCAAAAGTAATCCATGCAGTGGCTGTTCAAAGGAAACAAAGGGGTGGAGAATAATGAATTACCTCTATTCCTTCCATTTCATACTCCTCCTGCTCTGCCTTTAAGGTCATCTCAATCAACAGTTGCTGGAGTTTCTCATTGCAGTAATTAATACAGAACTGCTCAAAGCTTCAGAGTTGTTAAATGAGAAATATTTTAATTACTTCATGGACACAGTTCTACTTCTCCCACCACCACCCACTGTTTTCCAGCCAAGTAGTCCAGTTCTCTGTAGATTAAACCTCAGAATTTTTATTAAAAAGCAACAAGATTTTTATTTACTTACTGAGCTAACCCAGCGCATTTGCAGCCACCTTTCTTGTTTTGCTGGGACAAGACTACGTTCAGAAAGTTCTGCAGGATTCACCATATACTCCCACAGCCACAAGGACAGACTGCCCCCCACTCTCAGAAGCTGCTGTTACCTGTTTGTGTCCAGCACTTCAAAGCCATAGATATCCAGCAGGCCAATGACAGTCTTACGAGTTGAATCCTGTTAAAGACACAACTTGTAACTATTGCTTCAGCTAAAGCTTCTTCTCTGCACAGTTTTGTGTTACTTTCTTCTTTTTTAAACTTCTTTTAAACTTCTACTTTGAAATGCCAAAGGAGTAAATCACAGCATCATTAACGTTGGAAAAGACCTGTAAGGTCATTAAGCCCAACCACAAACCCATCACCACCATGAGTGGACACACTGAAGCAGGAAACTCAGTACAAATAGGATTTAACAGACCACCTTCCACACTTCTTACCCAGCTTTAAAGTTTTTCAACTCAGAGCTGTGGGATGACCCTACGTTACTGAGTGTGCATGGTATTTGTTCACGTGTGCTGTTGGGCCTTACTGGAGGAGCTCCAAGATTCTAGGAGGATACCAGGCAAGGAACCAACCTTGTTGGCTAAGGAGCCATTAATTTTGTTGACCAGCCAAGTGAAAGTCCGTCCATAAATTGCCTTCGCTACAGCATCCCGAGCATAGAATGCCAGATCAACGTTCAACGGGCTTAAGACCTAAAAATAAAGATATACCAGGTGCATTAAAGAACACACCTCACTACAGCGAACTTCTGCAGAACTAGTTCATACTTCTGGCACGGAGAACCAGCAGCTCTCCCTACAGCTTTGTTTACTATCATTATTTCATCCTGGTGCATCTCCACGTCAGCAGGATTGTGATACTACATTTTGGAAAGTACTAAACATCGTAGAACTGGGAGCGCCTTTCCTCACTTCTTTTAGTTTTATTTTATTAAACTCAAGCTCAAAGAACAGTCTATACAGTGCTTTTCTCTATTTATGCTGTCTGGTTTCCCAAGAAGCACTCCAGGAACTAAACAAATGGAAATTGTTTGGCTCAAACGCACGGCTGCTTGCAAGTCCCTGTTCCTGGCTTTCTAGTAGTTCCCGGTTCATTCAGCCAGAATATTCAAAACTAAAATAGTTGTCCTATTAAAGTGTCAGGCTAGAACAGCAAGGTAATACGGACGAGGAAAAGGACAGCCAAATTAATGTTTCAGTTGAAACACCATTGTGAACACAGCTCCTCGTCTGTCCCTGCACTGGTTCCAGCTGCTCAGTACCTCTTCAGAGCGGGCTTCAATCTTCCGATGGGTGAGGGCTTCCTGCAGAATGGACAAGTGGACACCCAGAAGCTGTAGAGAAACAAATACTGCTCTCAGTATGGACAGCAGGCGACTGCTGAAACAGTACTGTGTGATCACTAGGGCACATCTCCTACAGTCTGAAATTGTGTATAGCTATACAATCACCCAGTTCTTGCTATCATTACACTTTGGTGAGCAGACCCAAAGAAAGAAAGAAACAAAGTTAAGGCTTTCTTTATACTATTTGTTTTGCTGATACTGTGTAGGAGGTGGGATATACCTTTGAAATCCACTTGATCTGAGTGCCATTGCGAATGATGGCATGTCCATTGTTATCTTCTTCAAACTGAATGTTCCCAAGGTGCAGGACACTAGCAACTATTCCAAAGAGATGCTAATAACAGGAAATATATTGTTAGAAAACAAGTTCCTACATCTCCATGCAGCAGTGCCAATTCTCTGCACGTGCTCATAAACACACCTCAGGCCTTAGACACAAGACAAACAAGACACCTTCCATCACTTGGATGGACTTTTGACTTCCATACCTCCAAATCTTTTTCAGTGAAGTCAATGATAGAAAAAGCTTTGCGTACTATTTTCCAGTCGTTCTTGTCATTAATAGAAAACACTTTGGCACACCGACCCTAGAAGAAAGAATTACTACATTTCATTGGTGAAGTGATTTTTATCAACAACAAACGCAGCCTGGCCATAATACTTCATTTCCTCAGCTTGTATAGAAACAGTCTGCGGCTGTCTGGAAAGGTTACTGAACTCCTAAACCTGAAACCAACTCATTTGATCAGCTCTTTCAGCGACAATTACTTGAAACATGGCACTTGGATAGCAATTACCACCAAATGGTGGAGTGTTGTGAATAGCATGGGCTTGCAGCCATCTTCTGTTTTTATGGTAATAAAAGATCCCTACAATTCCAGACATAAAATAGAGAGATGGCCAAATTCTCACTGACCTGGATGAGATAAGCATACTTCTGAGGGTTGCGCTCCAGCCCAAGCCAGCAGAGAAGATCCTTCTCTCCACCCTCTAATAATTGGTAGAAGATGTGGAAATTCCTCTCTCCATGGTTTTGATGGACAACTCGGGATTTCTCAATCAGGTAACTGAGGATGTGCCCTCCCACTGGAGCTCCCTAGCAAAATGAAGCAGTTAGACCAACACCAGAAAGGTGACATCAAGATGGCTGTTCATCCAATGTAGAAGCAAGCAGCAGCATCAGGAAATGCAGGAGATGCACTGTTTCTTTCCTGCTGCCTTCTTCTGTTTCAGGGATGGTATCCACCAGCAATTCAAGATATATCTGAAGAGTTTCCTGTCCTCTAGTGAACTCACCCTTTGCAACTACACATATTAAAATTCTACCAAGTACTGGCAGTGTTGTGAGTAACGTAGGAAGCTTTCAGGATATATAACTAGTCACCTCACTCACAAAATGCAAGACCTCTAAAAATAAGGTCAGAAATCTGCAGTGTTAGTAAGAACTAATAAATCCTGTGCTGCCCGGTCTGCGTCCAAGAGGCTCACTGATAGAGCTTGTTTGAGCAGCGGGTCATTAAGTTTGTTCTCACCTTAAAGTCAAATTGGATGTCCATGTATTTCCCAAATCTACTCGAGTTGTCATTTCGCAGAGTTTTTGCATTTCCAAAAGCCTGTGGATAAATAGATAAATCAAGTCACTTACAGAGAACTCGATGCAACAAGACAAAGGTTTGCTGCAGTCAAGTCCTTCTACAAAATTTACAGGGATTAAAGAAACACAAACTAATATATTCCATAGCTTTAACATGGACCTCAACTAGACAAATTATGCCTCTTTCTAGCATGACTGTGAGCAGCATCATGAGGATCTGTCGTACATTGTACAGTGTCCTCATACTCCCAGTTTCAGCTATCCTCTTGTATAAAAACAAGATTGATATCACTTAATGTTTAGATATATCTAAGTGCTTGTGCTACTAAGAGGCCTTATTTACACTATTATTTATGTTATGTGTGCAAACCATAAAAACAAGAGTCCATTCCTGGGTGTAAGTGTACAGACAGGAAAGCCTCATAAAAAGAGGCCATCAGTAGCTCTCCTACATTGCATTCATCCAGTTTTTACCTCCAGAACAGGGTTTGACAGCAGCAGACGATCACGGACGACCTGCAGCTGCTCTGTAGTCGGACAGGTGACCGCATAGTACTGCAAGATCTTCTTGGAAGCCTCCGTCTTCCCGGCTCCACTCTCCCCAGAGATGAGGATGAAATGGTTGTTGTACTCACTGCACATCACCCGGTAGGCATTGTCAGCTATGGCATATCTGAACAAGAGTCACAGGAAGGTTTCAGAGGGCAAGCATCCATTAGAAGTGGGGTGTACTCCCCAGCTAACATCTCAAGCACTGGACGTGTCAGGAAAGCAGAGATCAAAACACCAGTCTGCTACCCAGGATCTCTCAGCCTCTGAGACACAAAGCTCATTCTTTTTCCACTGTCGAAATAGGATTTGAATGGGCTGAGTATGTTTATGGTGAATGTTGCTTATACACACTATTGACTCCTTTCAGGTCAGAGGAGCCAGTTTTTATTCCACTGGAATAAAAAACCCAACTTCTGCTTATAGAAATAGATACAAAGATAATAATGGAGTCCTTGTCAAATATGCCACCTATAGAAGAAAAACGAGGAAAACAAAAACAAAACCTATCAACCTCAACCCTACTCATATCACCTGAAAATTTCCAAACACCAAAATAAATTCAACTCAGAATTCTGAATTTTCAATGTCCGCTCCATATCAGGAGCCCAAGCAGAGCTCTGTGTGAGCACTGAGCTAGTGCTGCAGCTGCCTGCAAGACCATCTCAGAGCTTCTTCCTCTATAGTCCCCCACCACTATTTCTCAGCCCTTCTGTTCCCCTTTCATTTTCACAGCCAGCTAGAAGACAAATACAACCTTACTACAGAAAGATGGGAATATTAATGCTCACCAGACTTAGCGACTCTTGATATACATCCTTGTAGCTCATACACAGCACCAGGGACAACATCCAATATATTCATATCAGCTGAAGTCTTAAGGATTCTACTTACAGATGTGGTGGCAGTTCAAAGAAGTTCACCCCTCGGTAAAGCTGCATCTGGGTCACTGTGTAGATATCCAGCTCTTTGTAAGGGTTGACAGATACAAGAAGAGTGCCAATGTATGTCTGCAAGAAGAAAACGCATAGAGGTGGAAAATCAGTACCATCAATAGAGAGAGCTTCTTGAGGAAGAGTCATGTATATCACAACATTTTGGGAAAAGATGGCACAGAACTTGTGAGAAGAACAAGCGAAACCAAAAGAAACCAGAAAAACCTCACTCACCAGCTTCACCATTTCCAAGCCTCAAAACCAACACTAAACTTTCAAAAATCAACCCTGTAAGAATGGAGTGGAACCATAAAACAAACATAATGATTATGTATGCTGTAAGGCTTCGTGTTTTGATATTCTACTGGGTGAGCACTCTGCTGGGTACCAGCTACATCTATCAAGGTTTATTGTCTCAGTGCTCAGCGAAACCCAAGTTGGAATAGTGCTCTCAGCAGCACTCACACTGAAACAGGCACTTACATAGATGAGGTTCTCTTGGTATCGCTTGCGGAGGTTGTTCAGGAAAGCAGCCTCACTGGTGTGGGAGTCCAGAAGCACAAAGTCCTGCACCCCAACTCTGTCCCGGGCTATCAGAGCCCCCTCCATGATGATGTCAGTGTTATCTTCCACCTCTTCCTTCTACAACATAAGGGTTGCATGGTATAGGCTTAGGAGAGAGCCCAGGAGCTCCCTATACCTCAGGGCCAGATCAACCCAGTGCAGGCAATGCCAATGTGTTGTTAACACCTTCCCCAAAGTCAGCAGTTTCACATCAATGAGCACACATGGATTTCTTTACAATCAAGAATTTTAAGACTCATTACAATCAGAGAGGAAACCCAAAGCTTCCAGCAGCTTTCACTATGGGAAAAGTTGTTTGAAACCTAGCTCTGAGTGTGACCTGGAACACATCATTAACTCCACCTAGACAAAGTAATTGCAAGGTCTGCGGCTGTCAGTAGAAGACACCAGACACACTTTTGGTTTCTATGCCAGCAGCAACTACCACACACACATAAGAATTTCCCATGGATACACCCCTCAGAACTGAGAATCCCCTGAAGAAGTTCATCTGACTTGACCTCTAACGACCAATCTCAGTCCTACAATACTACCCTGAGCAAGAGCACTAAGTCACTACCAACACCCTCCAGAAGCAGCTCTCTAATACGGGCAGCAGATGTCTCCACACACCAGCAAGAAACCTGCAACATGAAAAGCCTGTCCATTGATCTGATAAAACTGATTAAGCAGAGATTTGGAAAAAAAAAAAACACTAAGCCTTTACTAACCTCCCCAACCTGCTTCTCAAAAGGCTGAAATAGGCAGAAAGGATGCCACTGACAGAACATAACTCCTTTGCACACTCCACTTTCAATTGTTCATAACTAATTTGGTCTTATATTGAAAATATTGCTGAGGATCAAGCTCTTGTTTCAAGGGCTATACAAATTAACCACACACTCATTGTTTCTTAATTAAAACAAGCTGATAATTTCACGTTAGCAAGCAAGCAAATAAGATACGTTTATTACTATAGAATAAATAATACCATAGGATGTTATTAAGCATAAGGACCTGGGGATTACACACTTCAATGAATCATTCCTGCTGAAATACTTTCCTTATGATAGAAATTAACGTTTTGAGCAACTTACCTTTTAGCACTCCTGGGCTTTGCAGAGACGTGCACACAAGCCCAGCACATTTGCCATTCCCATACTGCCCTCATGACACTGGAGTTTTTACATCTTGCTGCTCCACCGCTCAAGAGATGAGTGCGTAAGGGTTTGAACATGCATTAAGAGAGAAGGTGCGGTGTAAAGTGTTTCTGCTGAGTTTTGGCAAGCCCTGGCTTTTGTAAGCCTGCATAGCTTCAATGGAGGATGACAGCACATCGGACACCGAAAGCTGGCAGGTTTAGATGCACAATTTCACAAAAATAAAGAGCTAAAGCCCAAGCTCATAATATGCTGACCAAAATCAGAGAGCTCTTAAACAGAGATTTTAATCAGTTCCATTTTTTAGTGCAGAATTTAAGCACTCATCTATGTGTTATTGAAAGAACGGTCCGAGCTTTGCAGATCTATGCTCAGCAGCAACGTTACCAAAGCACTACAGAGAAAGACGTTCTGACAACATGCTATTCAAATCCTAACCCAGTTTATGAAGTCATACTACACTAACTTCATACAAGGAATTATTGCCTTGCTTTCCTTTATTTTTGCCCTGAACAGCTGATACTAATTTTTCCACTCTGATTTGGCCTTAGTACAAAGCTGCCTGGAGAGGTCAGAGTTCATCACTTTGGCAGAGAGATGTCCCATAGACAATGCTTGCTGGCACTTCAGGTGGGTTTGTTCTGAGCCCGCACTCGGGACAACCTGAGCAAGAGAATTCTACCTCCTTTCCAAGCCTGGAGACCTGAAAGAGGAAGGCTGAAACCACAGCAGCCATCTAGCTGATCAGGTTTCCTTAACCTAATTCTTTCACTCGTATGTTAATTGCTAAATGACCCTCTGTTCTTTGGCAGACAAAAAATCCCATGCTCTTTTCCGGGCTTCTTTGTGCTCAGATTTTGAGCATTTTGCTATCACTGAGGTCTAGCAATTTTATGATCACAGCACAGCTTATCACCTACTGCCCCAGCCCCACTCCTGTGAGTTTTGTCCTTACCTGGTGTCATCCTCAGTAACAGATACCCTGCAGGACTCATCAGCAGTACACATTACCCCAGCACGGTGCTGTCGACTGCTCTTTTTAAAAAGGATTGTTTTCCTTTCCTCATCACTTAACTACAAGCACCAGGAGATTTCTTTCTTGCCTACTGAGACATAAGCTCTGCCAGAAAACCTATCCCTGGTTACAGTGAGGGCTTCATTTTTCCCCAAAGGCATTTGTCTATAGACACTAAACACCACGAGGAGCTAAACTGGATCAAAACAATTTCATGAGACTTGTGGCTTGAGCAGGGGCTAAAACAAAGTCAGGAGCACCAGGGCAATGTGTCAGGGAAAGCTTCTAACATAGCCCTGGCAAGCAACAGTTATTAAAAATTAAATTAAAATCAAGTAAACTTTGGAAGATTATTGCTCATCTTTGCTAAAGGCTCAGAACTCATTTTCAACAGGCTCCTAAGTTAATGTTGCTGTTTCTTTGATTTAATGCAATAGAGCTGAAGAGATGGGGAAGGAGAGGAACAGTTAGAATGCCACTGCTATTTTGGAAGTGCTGAAGAAACAAACCATGCCACACATCCCCCATGCAAACACAGAGGTGGGAGCCTTAGGTGAGCACCATATGTCCCATTTCACATAACCTCATACCCACTCCAAGAGGTGAGCACCCAGGCCGTTACCAAAATGTCACACATGCCACCAAACTCCAGATCTATTGGATCCATCCCTAACAACTCACCTCCCCTACAACAGCAGAAATCTCCTTGGGGCTCTTCTGCTCTCCCCCAAACCATCCCAACCCAATGAGACGTTGGATTCCTTTAGCACCACCCTACGCATTCAGTAGCCTTTTTCTTCCCTGCTTTACCTGTCACCCAAGCAGACGTGCCATCTCCTGCCAACTCCTTCTCCAAAGCGTGCTTCTTCCATGAAGAGTTAACAGGGCTGGAGGGAAGGCCTGCTGACACCACGTATCGTGTGTCCTGTTTGCCTGCCTTCCTCCTCAGGCAGGGATCGTAACATCCTTGCTGTTTAATGAATTATCTAACACACGGTCAACAGTCGATCTGTGATGAGGTTTACACTTAAGGACTCATTAAAAGGTACTGTAAAATATCCCAAGGATGAAGATGGAGTCTGAAGGCAAAGAAATAGATTCTAACCCTCCCTGATGCACAGTTTAAGCAACCCAGGTACAAAACACCGCTCCTGAATGGGCTCATCCCTTCCAGCAGCTCTCAGCTTCGCTCCCCACTAGAGGTCACTGCGAAACCCATTTTAATTCTCAGTCAAAGTTTCCGAAGGTTTTCCCCTGCAATAGGAGGGTTCTCCCTGACCCACTACCCCTAGAATGGCTACAGCCTGGACTGCGGTCACTGCTGGCTCCCAGACAATGCAGACCTTCCTTTCCTCCTCCTCCACCCACCCAAAAGTCAACAGTAACACACTACTTTCCCATAGCTATTTCTCTGCATAAGCTACCAACAGAATGAAATCCCTGAAATCCCTCTATTTGGGCAGCCAGCCTCTCACTTCTGTTCAACCACACTCTCTCGGTGGTGCTCAAACCCATTAGGAGCTTTACATTTAAAAGCTTCACACCTAAATCTGACCTCTCCGAGTAACAGAGATGTCCTTCAGAAGGAGATCAGAGCAAGACAAAAGTTGACCTAGAGACCACAAAATCGCTGTGCTTGGTCTTACAGCAACGTCAAGGAGTTAAATATCTTACCTCGTGGCTCAGAGTCATTGAGGAAAAAAGGTGAACAGTAAGATCTGGGGAGCTGAGTAAGCAAAAACGTTTTTGATTTGTCCTCAGCTAGATTGTAACACAAACACTCAAAAGACTTAAAATTTTAACACCCAATAATTTGTATTTCTAATAGAGAAATGGAAAACCACCTGTTTAACATCTGTTTCCCAACAGAATCAATCAGTTTTCGCTCACAGGGTCAGATAATTCTTACTGACAAGAGCACACTTGCGTTACGATCTCTGCAATAAGGCTTCCCACCCCCACTGACAGCCAGAGCCTTATTTAACACTGGACACAGCAACCCTAAGGCACAGCTCAGTCTGTTTGTTCAGCCCTGTCTCCAGCTGGCATCCTAAGGAATCCATTGTGATACCCAACTTGTTCTTCTATTGTTACCCTGTTGAGATCCAAGCAAATGAAGATCATGCCACAGGAATGCAGCACAGAAAGCAGGCATCTCTGGAGCCATGCGATGTAAAATAGAAGTGAGGGTCTCAGGCCTGCTCAAGACAGATGAGCTTGGAGCAACACTGCTAACAGATTCCTTTAGGAACGTCAAAGCTCTGTTTTGGAAATAGTCATTGACTGCAACAGGCAGCGCTCCTTGACCCGGTCCTGCACCCCTCGTGCTCAACAGGAATTTGCTCATTAAGGCTCGCCAAAATAGGATGGAGGCACTGCAAGGGTTACACCGAGGAAACCTCCTTGGGCTCTGCTCCGCTAAAGGTTCTCCAAAGAGACTGCCCAAAAGGGCAGTGATAGAACTTGACCGTATAGAAAGGGGCAAGAAAGATGTCCTGAGACAGTCAGCACAGCTGGAAGCAGAGGCTGTTTCTTACATGGCCAAGTCAGCAGGAGAGCAAAGATGGGCACCAGCAGTACTACACCTTCCCTCCCAGCAGCAACCCCAAGGCCAGGCTTGCAGCGTGTCATAGTGATGGAGGAAGGGCTGTCTTCCTGCCCTCCCTGAGCGGCAGTGAGAGACTGCAGTCATGGTGGAGATGGTACTGCTGCATGCTTGGTAATAGGTTTTGGGGCAATGCATTACTGCACCAGAATAATGGCAAGCCCAGGGAAATACTTCCCTCCTGCTGTAGATGCTCTGGTGTGGCTCATAAGAATTAAATTTGTTCAGAGTAATTTTCAAATAAACTCAAAGTGCACATAAAACCAAAGAAGCAGATCAGATCCACACCAAGTAACCATGCCACATCTGTATGACTGCAGCATCAAAAAGATTTTTTAGTATTATTATTTTTAAGATATTTCAGTTAGAGCAGCCCCTGCATCCCTGGAAACCTCTACCACATTTTTACAGAAACCAAAGCTCTGCACACCAGCTGTACTTGGGAACACAGCAGCAATGCCAAAGAGGTACGTCTTGGGTCTGTAAGGCAGCACTTGAGAAGCACATACAGTAGCTCGGGATGTCCCAAGGCAGCGGAATTCATAAATACAATTATACTGTGGAAAAATTTACACATTGTAACCTAATTTTTTTTCAAAAGAATACAGAATAAGAGGGTTTTAAGGTTAATCAACAGCCTAGGGAAACGCCAACAATTCTTAAGGCCTCTTGTCTGTATCCAGGGAATAGCCCACTATAGACTTGTTAAAGGGTGACTGTCTGTCTTTCTCAATAGAAGAGAGGTCGAGGTGAACTACTTCACTTTCATAAATCAAAAGAAAGAAAAAAGTGAGAAAATCTCTAGAGTTCAAACATTTCTTTAAAACCCAAACTTTAAATACTAAATGGGCTTCATGGCTGCCATTTTGAAAAACATTAGTTTGCCAAAGGACCCTTTTGATTTCTATTCGAAATGTAAGAGCTCACAGATAATCCATTGAGAATCAAGCCCCCACAAAAGGCTCTCTGAAACAATCGTGGTGCTTGTGAAGGACAACATTTTTGTGCGCAAAATAAAACATTTTAATGCGCTACAATCCATTACACATATATTCCTCCATTTCCTTTCAGTAATTATTCATTAGAAAACATTTAACGTCACTGCAGATTTCACACTGGGCAGTCTGCACACAAAGGAGAAGAGTTGGCCCATTTATAAGGGACTGAGGCCTTCTTTTCTAATCTGAGAAACTCCAAGGAGGTGGGGGCTGCTGGACACAACGGGCAGGCTAAATTGTGCGGTTAACGGTCAAAGCCCCCCTGCCTACTTTGACACTCATTTAAAGATGACAGCGAACAATAGAGATTTGTTCTTAGCAACTCTTTCTTGTTATGCGGCCTACATGGGCTAAGCTGGGCAGCTCAACGCGCCGAGCTGCTCCTGGTGCTCAGTCCCACCTGCCACCGCTCGCCCTCCTCGGGCTGTGTGCTCCTCACCCCCCTCTCTTCCCCCCCTCCCCATCCTTTCCCCACTTTAACACAATGAGACAGGTAAAGAATATCATTAAAAAGAGTCCCATTCAGCACGTCAGCTTTAATAAAACAATTGCCTGTCGGGTTAATATGAGCAGCTCGCGTTTTGGGTTAGGGCCAATAGTGCTGCTCCTTCCGAGCCAGGTTGGTGAAAGCAGGCCTTCCTAAAAATTCCCAGCCCACCTCCCGGCTTCCAGCGCTCCCAGGTTATAGCGCTGTCAGCAGGCACCAGTGCACTGAGAGTATGTGACTCCCACTGCATAACCCCTACATTGTCAAAAACACTACAAATGTGCAAGGAATGATCAGTTCCCTTTGTCAGCTCAGTTTGCATTCAACAGAACTTCAACAAGTTTACCTCAGATATGCCAGCACAAATCCTGAGGGTAGAACGCCTTGGACATCAGAAACCAAGGAAGGGTTGGCCCATACGACTGCTTCTCTTAAGAGGTGTAGAAGCTGAAAGCAAACTAGCTGGGCAATACCTACAACAATAAACCTAAACCAAGATTTCAGCTCAGGGTCCCATAGTAAAAGCCATTATCTCTGCATCAGAGCCCTGAACTGAATAGGAAGGGACCATTAAAGGTCATCTAGTCCAGCTCCCCCGCACTGCACAAGGATACCCGCAGCTCCATTGGGTGATCAGAGCCCCATCCAGCCTGACTTTGAATGCCTCCAAGGTCAGGGCATCCCCACCTCTCCGGACAACCTGTGCCAGTGCTTAAGTTCCACAGTAAAAGCCATTACCTTTGCACTGGAACTCAGAAAAAATCAGGGGTTCCTCTGACAGCCGCTGCAAACCGGTCACCTGCACAGGCTGCAGTGCAAGATCCAACCCATGTGAATTACAGCAAAGGTCACCCACACGCTCACATTAACTTATAGTGTGTGCTTACTCAAAGCCCAGCTTGTCAGGCTTGAAGAAGCACCAGATGCCAAGGCTGCAGTTTTGGATGAAGGAAGGGAAAGCTCTGAGGGTTTATTTGAAGAGGCTACGAGTTCAGCCTCATTCTCTAGCTGCACGTTTATTGGTAAATATACTATTTCAGCAGAGTCTAGAGAGGCAACCGCAACGCAGGAAGGGAACATTCTTGGGAATAAACAGCAAGCCTTCTTCGAGTCCTTTCAGCAAACATCTTTATCCAACTTTCCTTGTTGGTTTAGCTTTCCTGGACCACCATGCACACAAAAAACTTAACTAACAAGCATTTCAATGCAATAGTCAAGCACAAAGACATTTTGCTGCTAGGACATGCTGTGAGAACATGTGAGAGCAAGTGACAGCACTGCTGTTCACTTGTGACCAGGATAGGAACAGAAGAGAAGGAAGAACTAGAGAAACATAGAGCTCTAAGTTACTTTTGCTCCATGCTGGGTACAAAGCAGGACATCCCCACCACTTCTCCAGGCCCTCTCCTCCACTAAACACAAGAACACCGTCTGCTTTCCCTCTTCAGGTAGGTGACAGTTAGCCCCTTCCCTCCTCCTTAGCCACACCACTCACCCCAAATAACCCCAGATAGAGATCTCCTTCTCTTCCCCCCAGCAGGAAGGAAAAAGCATTATTCCCCACACAGTGCCAACCAGGCACCTAAGACTGCTGACACAGCAGTCCTTCCTAACTTAGCTGGAACACACATTAGCATAAAAACTTACAAAGAGCTCTGAACTTACCCTCACTTCTTCCATATTGTCACAAGACATGGCCTAAAACAAGCCAAGCAGAAAAGGAGCAAATCAGCCTCCACCTTCTTAAATAGCAAATTACTCTCTAACTGCATTACACACTGCTACAGCAGTAGAGGATGGAGAAAGAAGTGACTCAGCTGTAGATCCTATGATTAAAAAGCTGACACAGGGAAATGTAATCATCTGCCACAAGGAAAACTTACGTAAAACAAGGAAAACAGGTGTACTAGGTACTAAGGTGTACTACATGAAGAGGAAAGTTTTAAAGCAGCAACAAAACAGTAATACCATCTCAGCTGTGATGCTTTACAAAATGACTGCCATGGTACAGCTGGTGTAAAATCTATTCCTTTTCCCTCTCACGGAAAAGAAGAAAGGTTTTGTTTTAATACGTTAGCAATGTTTAAGAAGAAAGTGCAAAATATATATATATGTATGTACATATATATAAAGTAATATACTATACATGGAATTATTTGTGCTAAACAGAGAGAAGAGAAAAAAGAATCATAGAATGGTTTGAGTCAGAAGGACCCCCAAAAGCCACCTGTTCCCACTGCCTGCAGTGCACAGGGACACCCACAGCTCCAGCAGTGCTCACAGCCCCGTCCCCTGAGCGTGGCTGTGTGCAGGGATGGGGCACCACCACCTCCCTGGGCACCCTGTGCAGTGCCTCACTGCCCTCAGTGTAAATACTTCTTCATATCTAACCTAATTTTCCCTCTATTAGTTTGAAGCCATTTCCCATTCTCCTATATATAGCATATGCAGAATATAAAGAACTTGGGTTGCAACAAGCAGATTTTTGTGTTTAACACTTGAATTTTAAAAAATAAATTCTCCTTGAATGGCATGACTTAGTGTTTTCACAAGTTAGATGGTAATGTAATTGCAGGCTAACAAATAGGAGACCAATACATCAGCATCTTATTTTATTTTATTGCATCTTAAAAAAACTGTATGAAATTCTTGGGTTTACACATTTGTTGGAATCAAGTGCTACTATTACAGTCCATGTTCCTGGCTGTCTTGAAAATAAGATCTGCTCTCACGTGCTCAGACTCAGGGCTCTGTACAGTGCCTGGCTGTCCCAGCTTCATATGGAGCAACAATTATCACAGTAATGAATGCACTCAGCCCACTTGCTGTAATTCTGTCTCCTGTCATTAATACAGTAAATAACCAGATAGGGAGTCCTGTCTGAGGATAAAAATAAAGGCTGTGCCAAACTCGAACCATATGCAAGTTGCTGTTCAGTCCCCAACAGCTCGCATGGCAGATAATGTCGCCTTTGTCTCGCCTTTCATTCTGTTTGTAAAATCTCCATTTCCACGGCAGGTGGCCACATCCCCTCCCCCCAGCCTGGTGCAGAGTCCAGGAGCAGAGAACATGAGGAAAGCTTGGTTCTAAACAGGAGAAATTCCTCTACACCTCACAGCAACGCTGCAAACCCAAGGATAAAAGCTTATCAGATACGAAGATGCTGTTTGTGTCCCAGGCGGTTTGCAGCCCATTAAGGGGCTGCTCCAGGAATAAGTTGCATGTGACATAGCAGCAGGGCTTGGGGACACTGGAGCCCTGTCACAGCACCAGGGCTCACAAGTCGGTGAGATATGCAATGGGAGCACATGGAGTGCATCACCCAAGGAACCACTCTTGGGTATACTGGGATTACTGCACTGATTTCTCAGTCTTTAAAGCTGACCTTCAGAAGGACAAATGGGGCAAAAGAAGCAGGATATTCTGCTCTGGGGCAAAAGAAGCAGGATATTCTGCTCTGAGTGTTTCAGAATAAGAAATGCGGGTCTTGGCTGTGTGTTTGGGAGGATGAATAGAGAACAAGCAGGTTTAACACCAGCGGGGCCAACAGAGAGGCACAGGGCTGTCTGACACGGGCAAATGATTTTTCTGTCTGATAGCTGCAATTTATGTCAAATATCTGGCAAAGTATACAAGGGTGGGAAGGAAAACTCTCACATCAGCTGCAGAAGCCTCCAGCTACTAAAAGATGTTCCTCATTGAACCAGACCATGCACTATACAGTAGACACACTGACAGTCCCATGCAAAGTAAAAAGCTCCCAATGTTGCTCTAAGCAAAGCTCCACTAGATTGAGCAGGACGATACCGCAGCTGTGGGACATCCCCATCATCTCCTCTCTGAGTGGTACGATCCTCTCTGAATGGTACTACAACACATCAAAGCCAAACTGATACTACTTCCTTTTGCACTGTGTTCTCATCCGACATGAGATGTGGAAGGAATTAATTACGGGTGATTAAAAATTAAATCCTCTGTCTTGCCTTTGGTTACTGTATTTCTCTCTCTGACTCGGAACATGCAGCTTAATGCTCCGTTACGCTCTGCCTCTGTTCCCTTTTATTTGGGAATAATTTGCTTACTTCTCCTTGGCTTCAGCACTGGGCTCTGTCATTTGGTGCTCGCAGTGCCAGCTGCTCAACCCTTCCAACCCAGGCTGCCAGGGTCCCTTCCAACCCAAGCCATTCTGTGATTCTGTCATTCTGTAAGTGGAATGCTTGCCAGGTAGATCACAAGAAGTTCTCAGTACTATTCATTCATTCATCTACAAGTCCTAGATAGAGAACATCCAGGCTACATGTAGGTCTGTCCTATAAAACCACCGCCCCACCAGGTTCTGTGATGAGATTTGATGGAGATCAAGTCTGTGACCACGACTGGAACAGGCCAGCTTCGGAACCTCTGAAGCATTCAGAAAGACTAAAATGGACTATTAAGTAAAGAGTCTGTGTTAATCATGCAAGATATCTACAGAGGTCTAACAGAGCTTTCCCTGGAAGTTTTGCTACAATCTATGGCAAGAGAAAGTCATAAGCAGAAGCGTGCATCTTCATTGCAAGAGCTGTTAGGAAGCTTTGACTGTTAACATCCTGCTGGAAAAAAAAGCAAGTGGTTTGAACCTGGAGTTCCATCTGTCACCACCTCTGTCAAGACCTCATTAGCATGCAAGTGAGATGTCACTCAGTCACAGCTTCCAAGAAATTTCCTTGCCAAAGTCCACCAAACTAAGTTACTCAGTAGAGAGGGAAAATGCACATTTATGAACATATAGGCTACACGCTGAAGGCGCGTTGTCCAAGATAAATGCAGTTTTGCACCACAGCGTTTTTTAAGTGAGTCTAGATATTTTTTGATTGAATTAGATCAGCTGTGTGCTTTATAAAAATACTATTTCAAAGTCATTCTGCCACCACCTAACCTATGGAAATGCGCTACTCAAATACTTGCTAATGCAGTTAATAGAAACTGGAAGTACACCTCTAGTTGTTAATACATCTATTGCTACAGCCACTAATAGTTAAAGTTACCTGGGTATCCATCTTGAATGCTGTTAAAGTCAGCTGATAACAATTATTCCAGCTAAACCATTCAAAAGGTGCTTTGAACTTGTTTATGGTCGTTCGTCACACTGTGCAGCCAGGTAGGAGGCTATGTTCTCACCTGAACAGAATACCATCAATAATTTAGAGTGTGAGTCAGGGACTTTGTCCTATGGCACTTGCATACTCATCGTGGCCACTTTTCCAAGATAAGAACTAGAAACTGTATCTTCCTTGAGATTATATTGCAGACACCAGTGATCTTTGATTAGTTGGTAGAAGTGTTTTATGTTAATTACAAGCTGCCAAAATAAGTGACTGCTTCTATCTGCTGTATTAAAACAGGAGTCAGCCCAAACCAGGACTTTGCAGACTGAGTGGTGGGTGCTCACCTGCTTGTTGAGAGACCTGGAGGTCAGAAGATGTAGGAGAGGCCTAGACTGGAAGCTCTAAGGTTAATAATGTATATTCCCTTGTTATAGTATCTCTTTTCCCAGGTTGAGGCTAAGACGTGCTTAAAAATTAAAAGTGCAGATATCCCACAAAGGAGGAGCAGATGCTAAGACTACACATTCATCTTTAATGTGATTCCAACTCAGAACGCCTATTTTGCTGACTTTCTTGCATTACTGCAGCCTCTGTGATCTTTAACCCCACCTTATAACATTATTCCTTAAATAAAACAGAATCAAAATAATATTATAAAGAAGGAGTACGTGACACTAACATTCACATTCTTTTTTTTTTTTTCTTTTCCTTCCTTTCTTTTTGCAGGGTCCTGATGGCGCAGCCAGATCCTGAGGAAAGGTTCTCCTACCTCTGCTGGTATCCTTGCAGTGCTGCCCTCACATTCCATCCCACAAACTGACAAAAAATTGGACCACAAGCTTCTATTGATTTCTACAGCTGCTTAAATGAAGAGAAAGAGAGAACATTTGCTCAGGTTTTTTTTCAGGTTCACCCAGCTCAATTCCCATTACAAATAATGTGGGGCATCTAAAGGCCACGTGCATACTTGTGTGATGCCCATGCTCCCACAACAAGGAAGCAGCATGCATAGATATGTAGAGCAAGAAAGTATGAATACTAACATCAGAAAACTAAGCAGCAGCAAAGGAAACACCAACAATCCTGACAGAATGCTGGAGCTTCTGTGTACATTTACATTGCAGGAAATACTAACAAATATTGGGAAGCCACTCTGTTTATTACTTTGAGCACATTCCAGGAAAGGAAGATAAAAAATTGAACATAGTATGGAAGTACAGTACATAGATGGCAAGCACAGTAATTTGTTATATTGACTTTAGTGTAGAAACCACTGAGGAAAATTCATTCATTTATAAATACTCGAGTGAACATGAGTGTATCACTGAATGTTTTAAGGGATGGAAAAAGAAAGTATGCTCAGACAAACTCTTGGAAGCAAATGCCTCCAACTGCTGAGCCCTTGCAGTCACTTATCTGCTGACAAAAGCTTTTGTGCTCATCCTCATCCCAGTGCCCCCACCCATACAGACGAGGCTGTATCTTTTCAGTAAAATACACTGCACAGTTATTTTGACGTGCAGTGGTGCTGTTACCTTGACCAACAAAAGCACTGTTAGTCTTTCAGAGTTACAATTGTGAAGTTGCCACCAGCCCTAATACCAAATGGACCTTCTCAAGACATCCATTCTCAGTAAGGAATGCTGAAGAACTGCTACGTACAAAGGAGGATAAAGAAGACATGGAATTAAAGGATGGAAAGAAATACTGCTCTTTGCAGCCTTAAGAATTTAACCTAGAATTCTGCATCACTTCAGCATTCACGTGGACAGAAACAGAGATGAGAATGTTGTACTGCGTTCCCCTTTGCACCACAGAGTGATGGGTCCAATTCTATGGGCAGCTCATGGAGGTGCCTCACACAAGAAACCATTCAATGTGATCTGCTCTTCCTCAGCCACACCGCACCTGGGTAACTGGCCTCATTACAGAGGAATATTTTAGCAGTCAGACGTGGCTTCATGCTACAGTACCTTTGTGCAGACAGATCACCTTTAGCGATTATTTATTTCAGGAGTTCAGATTCCTGCCTTCCTGTGACATGATGAATGACTTTTAAGTAACATAATATCTGGTTTCCTCTTCTTTCACACACCCATTTCATTGCCAGTTGTCTTCAGTGACCAGATCTAGGATTGTTTGCAGTCAAATCAAATGGGAAAGAGAAACTCTTTACCACGTGCCCAGCCTCCTCTTGTTCATTTTTAATTGAATTCTTGCTTGTTTTAAAATCGCTATCAATTATTCACTCCTGAACTTATTAACTCTGAACATCACAAGTCATAAATAGGACTGCTCTGCTGTTCAGTCAGAAGAACCAGAGCCTCTCTCATCACTGCTGGGCATGAGGAAAGACATCCTGGCCTTTCAGACCAGCACTCAGTCCTCTCTTTCATCTCCAGCTTTAACATTTGAAAAGAGTATGTTTTGTTGTGTTTTTTTTTTAATGAGCTAAATCAAATCCTTGATGTTTTGTTTATAACCCACATTCCTTCCCAAGCAGGCTGGGAAGAAACAAACAAAGCAATAAAACAACAAAAGCAGCAACAAAAACCCAACAGAGGGAAGGGGAGATCATTTGATCCCAGTTAACACAGAGCAAAACAGAAACCTGCGCTCTCTGTGTGATCTCAAAACCTCTCTGCGCTGCACGCTGACAGCATTCCTACAGGAGATCAAGCATTTCAAGATGCAAGGTGCTTCTGTCAAAGCAGATTCAAATACTTTACTCTCACGTTGCGTGCAAGGCCCAGCAAGCAGCCTCAGCTCTGCTGAGTGGAAGTTGTGCCACCTGCAAACACACACACAGCCCCCACCAGCCCTCAGGTGGGCACAACCAGTGCAGGCCCTCAAGTAGGCAAAAAAGATTACCAAATAAGCAACGGAGTGCTGAAACGTGCTCAAGATAATTAGTTCAGCAACTATGCAAGTAATCTTTTTTAGCTTCACTCTGTTAGCAGTGGAGGGGGTGGCGTGTGAAGCAGCCAGAAGGGGTCAAGGTGGTCCCTGTGATGGCGTTTTTTGTCACTGGAAGCAGACCCGATAATGGGAATGGTAAAACAATTTCTTATGATTTCATAGATCCATTTGTAATTTACCGACCTGTGGAGCTTATGGCTGCAGAGAAAGAGGATTGATAGAGGAGTTCAGACCTGGATGAGGCCCTGCTCAGCCACAAGCTGCTGGTGTGCGTTTACCAGAAATTGCCTTCTGTGTGTACGATAATGCAGTAGAAAGCAAACCTGTTATAAAGCAAATAAACACAGAGCTAGCCTGCTTTCTAAGGCCTGAGCTGCTGAGGTCTGTCTCATCTCAGCCTTTCCACAGCATTACGCTGTATATATAACATAAACACACTCTGAGAGCTTCACTTTCACATCTACAAAACACAGCTAAAAGTGCTTCGTTTTCCTTGCGTGGCTTCTGTGAATATTCAGACACAAACTGTTGTGCAATGCTAATGTGTAAGAAAGCAATTAAAAATGCCAAAGATAGATAGAGGGCTCCTAGGAGAATGTAAAGCTGTAAAAAACCTATTTCGGACTCACTTCTCATGCAGGTCACTAAATCTGTGCCTATAATATTAGGAGTGTGCTGGCTAACTGGCCACTAACTATACAAAAGCCTTTTCTCTCCAAGTTCAATCAAAAGGACAACAGCATATGACAGACCCCTTGTATCTTTTGGTATTTTAGCCTGTCACAGCAGGGACCTCCTGCAGTGCTAGGAAAAGAAGGGTTTTTTGCTGGCCAAGCTAAAGCTAACAAAAATACCTAATGAGTAGAGGAGCTGAGAAGCTCATGCATTTAGCTATGTCTAAAGTAGCATGTGCACACTGAATGCAGGCATAAAAAATTAATTCCAGAGGTCCTATCAGGTATACTTCCAAGTGACTGTTTGGAAGAAAAAAATGCTATTTTCTGTAACTGTTTTTACTTGAATTAAAGTAAGAATTTAAATGGGGGGTAGAGGAGGGGAGAGAAGGGAATATATGCAACCACCACATCTACCTATGAAAAGGGAAAGAGAAATTCTGCCCTGTACCCTGAGCACTAACAGTGCCTTATGTCTTGCAGGATCCTGGTCTGACTGTTCCCCCCCTCTCCCTAGCACTGATCTCTCTCCCTGTTGATTATCTCCACCCCTCTCACCTGTACCACAGTTTCTCACCATCCCAGCCAACTTTCCCCTAATGTGACATGAAGCCAGATGAGGCTGATGGACCTTAGGGCACATGGTGTGCTCTGGTTTGAGAATGCAGTGGAGAAACTACAGGTGGGAGAGGTATGTGACAGTATGTCCCCCACTGGGGATACCTGAGTTTCACATCAGGCTTTCAGTGCAGAAAATATTCCCTACTGTTGCTCTAAAATGTAATGTGCATCCTTTCACACAAAATAAGCTGGGAAAAAAAAAAAGAAGTCAAATGGCTTCTACCAACAGAAAGGAGCTTCATTCCATAGGAGGAATTAAGGCAGAGCAGAGCTTTCATCTGTGATGGCACCTTTGTTCCAAAACAAGCTGAGCATGGAAAAAGAGCTGGAGCTTCTGTTCAGAATCAAAGACAAAAAAAAAGCATTCATTCAGATGTTAGCTTATGCTGCAAGTGTAACGTGCTTCAGAAGAAACTTTACAGGCAGTCAAGAGAAGGCATAATTGACATTCAGGTCCAGGATGGGTTCCTAAGCATAAGCCAAGGAGAGCAGTTAGAAAGGTGCAGTCACTATATAAGCATTGGGTAATCCTTGTTCTTCTTCTCCAGGACAAACTCAGCCTATAGATTTGATGACAAAATTTCCACGACTAAGTAGCTGTTAATTAAATGCATAATATATAATTATTACATGCAATATGCCTGAGCTCTTCAGGCATATTTACTGGTGTTCCAAACAGGATACGTGTTTGGAATCAGTTTGATTCTGTTTGTCATGTCCCTTCAGAGTGGTTGTGTAGTTTATTTATCCTTCAGGCGAACCTGAGGAGGAAGCTAAAGCAAATGCAAATATATTAAAGGAAACGTACTTTGAAAGAAGTATCTATCAACCTCTCCCATTTAAAGGAGAATCCAATATTTAATCAAAGTCTTCTGTAATTAGGAAACTTGGTTCCACAGTCATTAATCCAAAGAGGAGTACCACTGATGGATTTGTTGCTTGAATGAAGTATTTTGGCAAAGCCAAATATTCAATAAAAATCGATGTTGTCTTGCAGCCCACTATTGACTCACTGTTTGCTGCAAAGAAAGAGCACAGAGAAGGATTTTACGAACCCTTGTATGACTTAGGACTGCTAGAGCAGGGGTTGTGAGACTGACTCCTACAGTATGGATTGGCACGTTCCTTCCTAATGAAAATTCAGTATATGATCACTGATAATATCTAAAGCAACATGCATCTGTGTAACAAAATGGTTAAATTCCTTCTTTATTCAGGGGTTGTCTTTACAGAAAAAACGCCACTTGATAATGACAAAAATGCCGGCTTTATGATAGAAAGAGAAGAGATGCTCTGTTGCAATGTGGTAATAATGCCTTTGTTCAGGGTTACACAGACAACTTCATTTTAAAGTTCTAAATAAGATTGTGAGTGAGGAGTTTGGGGAAAACACTTAGGAGTTTCTTATATTTGCATGACAGTGACAAAACTGTTTAAAATAGGGCTGAGTTTATAGGAGAATAAGGAGTTCTTCATCAGCCCCTCATGCCTCTGTTTTCAAGTTCTGCAGAGTAGTGCATGTAGCAGTAAGGTACAACAGGTGCATGATCAGGTCAGATCCTAATGTATGTATGTATCATCATGCAACAGACAAGTTTTACCTAATGCAAAGCTCAAAGCAATAAAATTATGTAGAAGTGAAGCCTGGAATAAAAAACTCTTGTTTCATTAAAACTTAAAATACAATTTGACTCTGCCATGCCAATGTATATGAGCTATCTGCATTAAATTGTGTTTAATTTAACTCTAGAACTATAGGGCCCAATTAAAAATAATGAGGCCTGTCTCCAACTGTCAGGCTCAATTAGAGATAATGGGAACTGATAGTTCCTGGAATAGATTCATTTTTGTCTGATAGACGAACTAGGGCAGGGGTCTTGGCAGGGGTCATTGGAATAGACCTGGCAACAAAACATGGGTCACTCAAGCTTAAGGAGTCTTAAGGAACCTAGTTATTAAATAAGGAAGTAGGAAGTAAATCAAATCCAAAAGCACATGAATAACCCCCACAGATTCTCTTTTTCTGTTAAACATGCGTATATTGCAATTCATCTAATCATTAAGCTGCCCATTTTAAACCACAAAATATGTACCACAGAAAGGCTAAAATCGACTAGATGAAAGAAGAACTAGAAAATAAGTGCCCAGCTTATTTAAGAGTGCAAGAGGATCGGTATTTTTTCCAAGGTGATGCTCCAAATATTTTACTAAAATGACAAGGGATTTATTTTACTGAAATGTTATAAAAACAAAAACCAGGAAAGAATATTTGGATGCATTAGGCAACCCAGCTGTATTGATAGATGTTACTTATGACGACCAGATTACTTCCTGTTCAGCCCCAGCAACAAACATAGGAAAAACTTGTCAGCTTCTGCTAAGCACTTTCAAAGATGTAATTGAACAGTCAGGCAAATTCAGAAACGCGCCTGTGGGAAATGAAGACATGTGTCCTTGAGGAAACATGAATGGATGATATGGCTCGTGACAACTTTTAGGCACTAGACAGTAGCTGTCATTTTAGATGAGTAATTAATCTTGAACTGAGAGGGAGATGTGGAGCACTGTTGGCTGTTTATTCGGCTAGAATGACAGCCAGTGTCTGTTAGCACCGCCTGTACCCTGCCTGGAATCCGTAACCTCTCCGAGGCAAAGCTTCCCTGTGCATCCATTGTCAACAGCAATGACTCTGAAGTTCGTGTTGGGCAATGCTGACGTGCTGTGCCTTGGCTTGCCTTTTGTTTCTGTGTGAAGACACTTTTTTAATCTAATGATATCTTTCTCAATGTCTAATGATGCTCGTGCTACGTGCTGCTGATGGCATTTTATCCTCTGTTCCCCTCCCCCTTACGTGTATGGGCCTGCAAAGTCATGCTTTGCATTTTAAATCTGTTCTTTGGGACTCCCAAAGGAAGAAAGAAGGGTTGAGCGTCTGAGCTTCCCCACAACACGACTTACTCTTTGTGCTGAAAGGATGTGCAAATTTATAATTGGGCATGTTATTTTTCTTCGTACCTCCCTTCTTGTATGCTAAGAACCTCGATAAAGGACTCTGCAGCCACTACAGAGCACCACGTCACTACAAGACAGCACAGTGTTACTGGCACCACAAAGTTTCGTTCCCTTCTCCCGTTGTCTTTGCTTGGTTAAATGCACTGGCTGTGGGTGACAGCCTCCTTGGCTTGGTCCATACTACTCACTGGCTATAGTAGATGGGGATTAACACATACAAGGAGGACCTTTGGAGCCTCCCTCATGGTTGTCTGCATTCATGTAACATCTGGAGGGACGTAGAGTCTGAAGCATGCCCATGTCATACAGCACATGGGAAAACAGAAGTACTGAGATTCTGGAGAATTCTGTTTTCTGTAGCAGTGTGTGCCACCTGCACTCAGCACAAGAAGCTCAGGAAGAAGACCATTTTCCACAAGCAACACTTCACATCAGCATATTTATTATACATATACGTGTGTACATATAGGAGTGTACGGATACGTGCAACTTCAACCCACAGAAAGCATTACTACCCACAATTATTGTTGTATCCCTCAGCTGGAAGAATCAAATGTTTTGTTAGCCTCATTCTCAGTTGAGCTTTATGACTTCGGTCAATGCCAGGAGGTAAATTCTGTGAAATTCTCATCCCTCTCTGTCTCAGTCTCATCTTGTGAGTCTCACTTTTCCTAAGTGTAACGATTAGATTTGTGGAAGCAAGCCAAGCTGAATTCATCTAATTACATTTTTCTGTTCTGTAAGGAAATTTCATTTCTCTTTCCTTCATTGCAGCAGCAAATTCTGATGATATTTTTGCATTTCTACAGCCTCTTCTATCAAAGCCTCTGATGGTTTTATAAAAAAAGCTAATGGAACCCCAGCACAGTAATAGCAGACATTGCTGGTTCTACAGAAGAATTAACCAAGCCACAGCTCACCACATCATGCTACGATTTACTTTTATTTTGCAGAAGTCATCTCATCAGTCCTTGCAGTGATTAATTCCAAATAACAAATTTTTGAGGAAGTGAAATTTACATTTTCGACATCACGCAGAACATTTGTTTCCAGTTTTGTTGTTCCTAACTTGGATGTCTAACTCAGTCCAAAGCTTGGTGTCCAGCAGTTTATGACACAAGCTGAAATGACGAGTTACTACCTTAATGAGCAAAGACATACAGAGAATGTGGAAATCTGTGACTGTGCCCGGCTACACACATGGTCAACAACAGGGTTAAGAAAAGAGATGCGTTGCACAACAACCACTTTAGACCCATATATTTTGCAGATTTTCTTCAAAATTGCTTTTCCCACACAGAACATAAAACAAATGAGAAAGAATGAATCCGATCCCTCTGAGGATCTGTACTCAATATTCACAGGAAACAACAAGGAAGCAGAAATAATGATGAGAAACAGCATTTGGATTAGATTTCTGTTTTTAAACCTTCTCTTCAAATGAAGAGATTGAACCCAAGTGTTAGGCACTAAAAGACATTCTGCAAACACTATGAAATTCCTATTCTGCAAACACTTTGAAAACATATTTTGCAATTTAAGGAAGTCAATTTTTGACCACATTTCTATACTAATGGTTAAAATCTGACAGTGTGTTCTGTGTCCTGTGTGGTAGAACAAATGGCTTCACACAATGGTGCACACCAAAATGAATAGAACCTCAATCGAAGATACAGATCTACATGCAAAACAGTGCCTAAGCAAGTCCTTCTGATTACTCTATATATTCCACTTTAGAGTTTCTTTGAGTGTTTTAAGATTTACTGAGGGCATTTGTAGTGGTGAAGCACTGACACAGGACATGGACACTGACAGTGCTAGGTGTGCCAGTGCTACCAGTGTGACAAAATGACAGAAGGCGGGAAAAGCAGATTTAATGTCAGAACTTCACACTCACGTGACTCTGAATGATTTTCACTTCACCCAGTGGCACAGTGCCACAATGGAGAGCTGCTTCTTTTTCTAAAGTCACATACACAGAAGAATACATGGTTTTAAATTCATGCATAGGAAACAGCTGAAATAATCCACGAGACTGGCAGCCAGCAAAGGCAAGCATGAATACATCAACCTTTCATTTGCCAAGTTGGCCAGGAATAGCGTTCTGATGCTGAGTGAGAGAAAAGGAAAGAAATTCTCCATGTGGTTACAAAACAGTGCTGCATGTTTACATAGCACTGAAATCAAGCAGAGCCAAGTGCCAACTGCTAGATTTCACACGTATTACATCCTACATAAAAGATAATTTTACATACGATTAATTCTGCCTCCCTGGTGAAACCAGAGATTCTTTTGACTTCAGCAGCCTGGACTGGACCCGTGGTTTGTTTTCAGTTTCACACTAAAATCAGCCCACTGTAGCTTGATGCTGTGATCCTACAGAGCTCGGTGTGCCTGACTTTCTTCGGTGGGTGCATCTTCAGAATCAATTTCTATTGCTCCACAGAACTGCCCTTAATTTGGTATAAAAAGTGAGACGTTGCCATCACTTAAAGCTGAAGACTGTCACCACTAGAAAAACCAAACGTTTATCTTACAATGGCATTTGAAGAGGTTCTGAAATACAAAGAAACTCAGCAGGCAGTCGATGAATTCCCCCTGGCCCCACAAAAACGTGACAGAGGAAAGAGAAGGAGACACGTAATTCATCTTGAAGATACCGGAGGTTTTCTTGTTTATTTTTCCTGCTGAGTTGGTCTAGTTTGGAACAAGCTACAGCGGAGCGCATCGCAGCGCTGGGGCACCCCCCCATCATCCATTGGGTCAGCTAGGTACTGTAGCAGAAGCTGCCAAACAATTGGTTTATTCTCTTGTGATAGTAACCCAGGAAACAAATCTATGATGACACTGTTACATGCATTCGTGAACTTCGTGGCCTTGTAGGTCACTGGACAAATCTCTCTAAACTGAACTGTTGACAGTTCTTTGCAGGGTTCCCCACAGGAAACTGAAGGTTAATTGACCATTCTTTCAAACCATGAAATGCTTTTGAAAATGTTAGTTTTAAGTCCCGTAGCCTAAAATCTGATGAAACAGCGTAACTGTGCTGTAGTGTCTTGTAATTACTAGAAATTTAAAATGATGGTCAAGGAAGGTGCAGAAATGGCTTAATTAGATTCCCCTGTCACATAAACATGAAATTATGCTCATCTAAATTGTGATTTTGTTTAGAACAGAGATGTTGAGGTAGCAGGACACCTTCCAGAGAAGCTGTTATAATAGAAGTGACTTCTTCTTGATTATGTTAATTTGGTGATGGCCTTATTAAGAGGAGGACTCTTACATCCTTAGTCTTAGATCCTTAGAAAAATATGCACATGTTTATCTCAAGTGGATAATCTCACTGACCTCGTGGGAGCTATCATGGTTTGTATCTGCAGGACTCTTCCACCTGGAAAGTTACACTGGTGTAAACATAAGCAGAAATCCCAGCAAACACCCGAAGCTTATGAATAACTGAAATAAAAGCAGATCTGATTTTACGAAGTACAATACAAGTGATGAATCAGCTACGTGACCACTTAAGATTTGCAGAAGTGAAGACTGAGCTGTGCCTTCAGCTGAGGCAGCAAACAGCCACCGAGAGACAGAAGTTCCCAAAGGACCAACGTACACCGCTTCGTGTTCATTGCTTCTGCGACAAAACCTGGTGTATTTACAGCAGAAAAGCAAAGGTTTCCATTCTTCTTCTTTCCAATCTTTCCGTGTAGAAAGAGGAAGATCCTTGCACGAGAATAGGTACAGATAAAAGCATTTCCTGCGACTATTTGTGCAGTGCAATCCATGGAGATTTGATGAAGACCATCAGGAATATTATTTTAGAAAAGCTTGTGGCTATGGGGAGGAAACAGACTAGATCTACATGTAATTCCTCTGTTCTTTGGCTGTAAAAAGAGCAATAAAGAGATCAAAATGGACTATTTTGTCTACAGCCTCTTTCCATAGCTAACTGCAGTTACACATGATACACGTCAGCCAGTAGCATATTTGAATAAATAGTGGGTGTTAAAAATAATACATTTTCTACCCCAAAGTGCAAAATGAAAGCATTAACAGGCGTGCTTACATAATGCAAGGATTTGGCTTAGCTTCACAAATTCAGGCATTCAAAACTCAGAGTACAATGGGTTTTTATCCCAACCTTTCACACTGATGCATTTTCATCAGATATCAAAGTTCTGGCAATATTACCTTCCACACACACTGGTGCTGACTGTCACACACATCACAATATCTACAGATGATAGAATGGCACATGGAAGCAATTTTAGCCTCCGTCCTAATTTTGATAATTTCTATAGTCTCATATTAGATCCTATATCACTGAAAGTAACTATTTTGCTGGAGGCTAAGTAGTTACGTATGAAAGCTGCATTTCTCAGAGATTACTCTCTTGTTAATGAGATTTGGAGGGTTAAAATTTGCTAACAAGCTGTGATAAAGGCCATTACAATGGACATTAGAAGTGATGGAAAACACGTCAGCCAATCAGAATTCTCTCATCACAACACTTGCTCCATAATATTGTGTATAACTGCACAATTACACTATCTATAAACAATGCTTTGCCCCCAAATAGATACGCATCAAGGCAAAATACTGCTGTATTCACTCACAAAGATAAAATTGTGCTATGCTTTGGTTTAAGTGGATAAATTATCAACAGACTGTCAGTGTTTGTGTTTCCTAGCGGACTCCTTTTGTGACTTTGCCAGCTCTTAAAATGCAGATAATAATGGCTCTGTATTCTGTGTTACAGTGGCATGTAGAAGCCCCAGGCCCATCCTCTCAGCTGTCATTAGAAATACAGCAGGGAGATCATCTCAGCCTCAAAAAATATTACTTTCAAATGCACAGCTTCATTTAGCACCTCGGAGTAAACCTGAGACATGTCTAAGTACAGGGATGTGTGGCAAGCTGAGCAGCTGTATCTCCAATTTTTTCCTAAACTTCAGAATTATTCAGTAATATGCTGTCCTGAAAATTACATCTTAATGTATCGACAAAAAATAGAATTAAAATAATAGTAATTAAATATATATATATATATATTAATAAATAAAATGAAGTTGGGCTACCAGCAAAGCTTCTCCTTCTGATGATGCACTTTACCCTAACTAACCTGGACACAGAATGTTTAGCAGCAAAGGCATCTTAAAATGAGCAAGTCAGGCACTAGGACCTCCAGCATGTTTCCCTTACCTTAGCCATGAGGAAGGGCCTTTCTGTCCGTTACATCCATGCATGTAATCAGTGATTGTGCCTATTGTACAACTCAGATTCACCATCTGTACGCTCCCAAGTGGCCAGACGAGTGCTAAAACCCCGTCCCTCTGGGATTAATCTGCAATTTCACACTAAATGATTTTTAAGTGTAATTTGTTACAATACAGTATTCTAAAAGGAAAAAGAAAAAAAAAAAGAAGAAAAAAAAAAGGAAAACGACAACAAACGGTCAGTGGTTTTGCAGTGTAATGGAAGGAGGAAGCTCGTAGAGTTCCCATGTTAAAATGGGTTTTATGGGATCCACTTTCACGTTAGTTTCATTTAGATATCTTGGTAACTGCAATAACTGCTTTTTATTTCCGAAGGAAAGAATACAAAACCAAAGCCAGAATCTGTGCACTGAGCAGGGGATGGAGGAAAACAGACTGAGAATTTGCACAGTGAAGCTGCAGTTTGTATTATAAATAGAATATTTCAGTTCTATATGAGGAGGGATGAACTGTAAAAGCGCCGAGTAGATAAAGGAGGGCAAGAGAATCCACTCCTCCACATAAAAACAAAGCTGGCTATAAGCATGCATGGAAACTTCTCCATTTCAAGGAGCACTGACTGCTCTGAGAAGCACCTCTTCTCACCAAGTAGAGGGCACTGATCTCGATTCACACAATTATTTTCTCAAAACATCTCAGATGCTTGGCCAAGATGGAAGAAAACCATAATGAGAAAACATGCCATGTGAGCAATAAGAGACTGGGGGTCAGGACGGGACAATGTCCTTGTAGCAAAATGATGGTGTGTTAACATGGAGCAGCTTTTCAACCTCGTTGTCTTCAGTGTAGCAACTGTGGCTCCCGGTCCAAGCAGGTCTGAGGTAGGGGAAACACTTTGATTTTAAAGCCTGACCACATGGAATGCAGAAGTCATCCAAGTCTTTGCAGTTATCCTAAATCTTGGCTTTTGAGGGTTTTTTTTTTTTTTTTGAGGGTTTTTTGAGGGTTCCGCAGCTCTGTCTTGTTAGTTTTGACTTCATCACCTGAAGCACACTTGAGAGGGAAAATAAAGCGAGACCATTTTGTGGTGACCTCACTTCATAGCAAAATGAATTCAGTTGAACGTCCAAAGCGAGCTACTACAGTTCAGATGATAACTCACAGAAATCAAAGCTCATTTGAGGATGAGTTCACAGACAAGGAAGTCGATGCCTTTACAAAGCGAATCCCTTGCTTCTCTCTGTAGCTTTCTTTCACTGTTGGCTACAGAGCACTTACACCAGAGAAGGAAAGAATTCAACCGCTGCACTTGGTGTTATTTTAGAGATCACGTGTGAAAACTTTCTTCGTAACACTCAACCAGAACCTTTCCTGTTGCGGCTTGCTAAGTACCCCTCCGTGTTTGCACAACTAAAAGCCCTTCCTCCCTTCACCGTTCGGTTTAAGCTCCCCTAGTGAACAAGACGGGTTATAAACCACCCTTCTGCTCCACGCCTGTCGTCACCCGGCCCTCGGAAGCAGGAGGGGAGCGGATCACCTGCACGAGGGAAACGAGTCGGGTGTACAGCCAGTAATGTCGACAACGTTTCCTGGGATCGTCCCTCGGACGGTCCGCTGTGACAGGACAAGGGGGAACGGCTGCGAACTGCAAGCGGGGAGATGCGGGTTGGATGGAAGGAATGGAAGGAAGGCGTTTTTGCGTGAGGCGGCGGCGCAGGTCGCGCACAGCGGTGGCCGCACGGCGCCTCCCCGCGTCCGCCGCTCCGCGCGGGGCTCCGCGCGCCTCGCCGGCCGCTCCCGGGCAGCTTCCCGGGCTCGGATGGGGGGCGGCGGAGGCGGCGGGCCGAGCGGCGGGGAAAAGCAGGGCGGCATCGGGCGGGGCGAGCCCGGCTCGGGCGGTTCTCCCCTCTCGCAGATTTCATTTTCCCCTCCTGACACGCAAACCGCCGCCGCACGTTTGAACGCCGCCCTCCTCCTCCTCCTCCTCTTTATCCCCCCCGCTCAAATCTCCCCTCCTTCCCCTCCTCCTTTTTTTTTTCTTTTTTTTTTAACCCTCTGGAAAGTTGCGAGAAGTTCGTCTGGTGCTTCATTATTTTTTTTTTCTTTTTTTTTTTTTTTTTCCCTCTCTCTCTCGTCACGACCCGCTCCTGCCGTGCGGAGGGGGCTCAAAGGGGAGGCGTAAGGGAGGGGGGGGGGGGGTTGGGGGGGGCTCAGAGTAAACGCGCTTCCCCAGCCCTGCCCCGGCCCTGACCCCCGGCCGCGCATGCTCCAGGCTGGACAGCTCCTGAGAGGGAAATTTAAAATCGGGGCAGGAGGAGGACGGCTCTGCCGCAGCGCCGACGGGGAGCTCCGGCCCCGCACGGTTCCCTCCGAACCGCCCGAGGAGGACCGAACCGCCCTCACCCCACCCCACCCCCCCACCCCCCCTCCATCCCGAGGTCGCGCAGCGCCGCGTTCTGACGGCCGCCAGGTTGGTGGGATCCGGGGGTCGCGGGTTCGGGGCCGCCCTGGGGACGCGGCGGGGCTGCGCTCACCTGAAGGCGGCCCGCAGCGCCGGGCGGTGCTCGGGGCAGAGCTGGCGGTGTCTCGCCGAGCACCTTGGCTTCGCCCCGATGACAGCGTTTTTTAGCTGGTTGCGTGGCCTAAGAGCAGGCAGCGCTCTCGGAGGTCGCGCCTTCGCTTGTTCTGCTTTCCCTTCGCTTGGCGTTTTCGGTTGGGATTTTGTTCGTCCCTTTCCCCTTGCTGAAGTGCTGGATAGCTACTGCCTGTGTGCCTCTAAATGTTTTCTTCTTCGCTTTTCTTTCTTTCCTTTCCCTCCCTCCCCCTCTTTTTTTTAATTTTTTTAAATTTTTTTTTATTTCTTTTTTTTTTTTTTTTCCTGCAAAGGAGATGATAGAGAGCGACCTCCCATCCATGATGTCAGGACTCATCCGGAGCTCAGGGCACAGCCAGCACGCTGCCCAGGAGTACAGGTGAGGGCTTTATTGATGGATGAACCACACAGCACCACCAAAACCTGCCAACTGATGGCACACAAACCGATTCTCACCCTTTCCTTAGGCAACCCCGCTCTAAAAAGCCAGCTGTGTCATTTCTCTTGCTCCACTCGCTCTTCTTGAGCTGAACGAAGCTGTGAGCAGTTATAACTCACTGCTTACTTAGAGTGATTCCTATGTAAAGCATTTTGATGCTGAGCCATCTTGGTTTAATGCACCTTCCAAGTCAAGGGCTGACCTCCCATGCTCTCTTTCCTGTGTGAGAGTTGTCAGACAACGTATACATCAATTATTGTTAATTTAGAGTTATCTAAAAGTTTTCTTTCAGGTTGCGTTTTGCATTATCGTGCAAAGACTGAATCACGTGCAGTAAGCACCAGATAAATTTCTCATTAAGACAAGCAAGTACAGACATAGTACTCCAAAGCACTAGTTTATATATATATATGTATATATTAGTTCTACTATATTAGAGAGAGCAAATCTGGTTTTGCCAACAGCCTCTGATAATTTGTCTATACCAGCACACATCTTTCATCATGCAAAAGCATTGTTAGAAGTCATGGGATAGTTCTGCATGAATTCCAGTGCGCTGGGTTAAGTTAGGTTACGTCTTGTCACATGATGCCAAGTTCCAAGAAACACATAATGACACGATCTGGCTCTCACAATTAAAACAAAAACAAAAACAAAAACTTCTTTTTTTCTTTTTTTTTTTTTTCTTTTTTTTCTTTTGTTGTTGCTGCTGTTTTAAAACGAGGAGTGAGGGATTCTCTCCTCCCTCCCAGCCTGAGGTTGTTTCCACACATTTCTGTGGGTCACAGTGCTCAGCCGCAGGTATTCTTCTATCAGCCTCTCTCTATTCAAAATGCAAACACTGCCCTGCAGCCCCTCGCAGCTCAACAAGTGATTTGTTCTACCCTCCTCAGCCGCTGTGGAAGAAGGGCGGTGGAACCCTGTTTTGCTGTTTATTAAAGGGTTCTTTGCTCCAGACGTTTTGTTGGCTATGTAAATATTGGTAAAGGAATATTCAGTATTTAATGAGGGGTGTGTATGAGAGAGGTTTCTGGGTGCTTACATTTAAGTCTGTATCGGTGCCCTGAAGAGCACACCACCCTAACAAAGACCCTTATTATGGGGAGAATTATTCTTTAACTCATTTAAAAAAGCCTTCTTTTTTTTTTTTTCCTTTGAGAAAGATTGGATTTATCTTAGTCCCAATAAAGGAATTGTAAGAGTTTCTCCTTTATTGGGAAGTCAGCCCCTTTTAAAAACTACTTTTAATCTCTGTTAAACATTCTGAACTTGAAGATCAGAGTTCCCTGAAGTTTTTAACCCATTTGTGATTTCTTTAATGCAGCTTTAAAATGAATTATTTGACCTCATTTAATAGTGGCGAATTCTGATAAAAATGCATAAAATCTGACCTGCACCATAAATGCAGAGCAGTATTTGTCCTACTTCATGAGAAAACACTTTGGATTATGTAAAAGAAAATCTTTTAGACTGAATGATTTTAAGAAAAGAATAGACCTGTCAAATTCTATCAGCTCTGTTTACTCTCCTGCTGTCACCACAGTCCAGCACTGGAACCCACAGTCCTGAGTGCTCCATGGGGGAGCATCAAGGCTCTGCAAAATGGGGAATGGCCTCCAATTAGTGAGTGGGAGGCTGGGTCTGGGCTGAGAATGCTCTTCTGTCTCACTTGGAATCTTTCAATTGGGCAATTGGACTTAGAGGAGAGCAGGCTTTCCTGTGAGGCTGCAGCAGAAAATGCTGAAAAGGGGGAGAGCGTGTGTGTATGTGAGCTGGGGATCAAAGCAGTAAATACCTATAAGTTTCCATGCGTGTATGCACAGATCTTGAAACAACTGATTTATTTTTTTTTATTGAGAAAAAAAAAAGAAAGAAAGAATAGGAAAAAAATAACTGATTTTAGCAGATATTAGAATTCCCTGGATGTAAAGCATCTGTAGCGTATTTGATGTATAATTAACCCTCCTAAGTACTCTATGAAAAGACCTGGACTGTTTGCACCTTGATAAAATTATTTTGGGCAGACAGCTCTTCTGTGAGATGTAAAACATCATCATGTCTGGGAATGATTAGGGCAGTAGTAGGGCAGTTAGTAGCTTCCCCAGCTCCTACACTTCTGTGGGACTGTCACTGCTGGGCTGTCAATGCAAAGTAAAGCTTCATGTTAGCCAAAAAGTGCCTCTATCACTTTCCCAAAGAAAATGCTGCTACCTTCAGTATTTTCATAGCTGTAGCAGTGACAAGCACTGCTGGTGATCTTATTTTACATTTAGGGGAATAAAGGCAGAGAATCAGAACACCGGGATTTTTAAACTTTCAAGACTTCAACAGTTGGCTAATCCTAATGAATAACTGAATATCGTGTTGCAGTGTAAATATTTTGATGCTGAATCAGAGTACATGCTTACCTTGCAGTGGTGCTCCTGTATTGTTTCGGCACAAAGCTATGTAAGTTATAAGAGCCCACTCAAAGTCTTCTCAACCAACGGAGAACTCTCATAATCTTCAATGGCTTGGAGCTGGTCTTTGAGTTATTTATTTGCCTTGTGAATGCTTCAAGAAATACTGAATATAAGTAATATAAGCAGTATTGAAATTTGCAATTCATTTTCTTGCAGTTTAGTTTTGCTGAGCATTAATAGCTGGTACAAGAGAAGTAGATCTATTGCAATGTGTAAGAGTACAGAATTGGATTTAACATGAAAACCTTTAGGATTTGAAGCCCCAGTGAGGCAGATGAAAGGAAAATAACAGATTTACAGTAGTTTACTTTTGGCTTGGCTAAGGTAGGCTTTTACGTGATTATGAAGTGTTCAATATATTAGTAGACTGTCCTTCCTCTTGTTCCCATTTTCATTGTCCCTTTGATTCTTAAATACAATATTTAACTGATTAGGTAATCTAATTCAGGTTGTTTTTCTGTAACCTTGAATTTCTACACGCACAGTTTGGCATCAAATTGTGCCTTAAAGGTTTTTTGGGTTAAGCTGACCTTTAGTTCATGTCCTGAACAGTTATGGCTTTACTTTCTCTGACCATTGATTCAGCGACTACTTAATCCTGGCTGCAAATCCCATAAGCCTTGGATTGTCATGTCTGCAGTCCTCATAGACAACCAACACGTAGCCACTACGTTCCCTATGTTCTAGACATGACTGCATTACAGAGGTGAAAATGGCGGACGGTCTTTATCTTCTATGGCACTCTGGACATTTTGGCTCTCCTAAGTGGTTGTCTCATAGCTGGTTTTGGAGCAAGCTACAGTTGGGTGTTTTCCACAGTCAGTCCTGTGGATAGATGGAGGCTGGGGGTTTGCATGAAGTAAATTTCTGCAGACAAAAGGTTACAGATGCATAACTAACAACACCGTAATTGTTCCTGGAGAAAATGTCAGTGTCCATTCCCTTGACACCATGTGTGTCTGACAGGGAGTGAGATAATGACTCGATGTGTCGGAGGAATTTCATCACAGGACTTGCTTCATTCTTTCAAAAAAATGTGAGAAACCTCCTAGGAATCAGTCAAACTGAGGCTGCAGTGGATTGATTTAAGTGGATTAGCTCAACTGTTTCCTATGCAGTTCCTGAAATGTGCTAATCAGTATTAATTAAAAAAAAAGAATAGTGGCCCTTGCTTCTCATATTGTCTTGCAGTTGCTGCCAGAGCTGGGAGGACTGGTTGTAGCTGGGCAGCACCTAGCAAGATTCTGAGGCTATTCTGTTTCCAATGAAACCAGAACTGAGCTCCTGTGTTACCTCATAAAAGGTGCTTGACCTTCAATTCAAGACAAGGAAGCAGAAAACTGGCGTATTTTTCAGCATTCTAGTGAGAAACCTCACGTGCTCAGGGCTCACCACTCTTGTGTTTGCCCACTGAAAAAAAACCACGCCTGTGCAGAAAGCACAGCACAGCTTCTGCAAGGGAGACAGGTCTGACAGCAGTGCAGAGCACAGCATCTTTCACGTCCCCTTTACACTGGGTTAGCTATCTGCACAGGATCCCAGGCAAGTAAATCAGTTCATTGCTAATGAATAGCAGCTGAAGCAGTGTTAAAGGAAAAAATAGCTTCCCCAGTCAACAGCGCTACTGACTGTTACACAAAACATTCATGTAGCACCAGATACTTCATTTTTGCATCAAGAAGAAACTTATTTTGACATTAGTTACAGCTCTATTTTTTTTTTCTTTTCTTCCCCCCCAACAAAACATACTGTAGATTAAAATAGAGGCTGCATCTGGGAAATCTTAACCTACAGGAAGAAAGAGTGATTGTGTGGGTGAAGCAGAGCAAGGAGTGAGCTCTGGGTTCGGTGCTGACACTGCTGCTCGCTTCCTGTTAGGCTTAAGCAAATCACGTAGGTCACTTGTAATTCAGTTTCCCTTCATCCCGGACCAAAATGAGGTAACGGGGTGTTGTGAAACTCTAAGCTGAGATGTATAAAAGTCTCTTACAGCACTTCTATAACTGGTTCTTTTAGAGCGTAAATATCTTTGCAGAAGGTTTATTGGAGAATCACCTTCTCTTCTGAGCCACGGTGTTATGAAAAGGAGAAGAGCAACACCTGACAGGGTAATTATTTGCTTTTTGCTTTGGTTCCTCTAATCCAAAGTTTCCCAAGCTGCAGTTGAGGAGGGATGTTCTGGTTGTTCCTGGACAACTGCCCAATTTCTCTTCTTATTTCCAACAAAGGCAGAAATTACGGAAAAGCCAAAGACAGGGAGGAGAAAGGCAGGCTGGGCATTTGGGAGTGGATGGGTAGTGTGATTTTGAAGGGCAGAGTGGAAGTGCAGACCAGAAGCAGCAGTGAGAGCAGGGAGAAAAGGGACTGATGGCAGAGCAGTGTGGAAAACAGACCCCGGTGCAGGAAAGGGAGAAGGTGGGAAGAGAAGGGTGTAGCAGGGAAGAGCAGAACAGGCAGAGTGAAGAGGGAAAGAGGACAGGTTGACTCAGTAAAACAGAATAATTCTCACCATGGAGACAGCTGAAGAGTCACAAAACATTACTGTTTGCCTTGTGTTGCTTTATGTATCAGAAATTGCTGTGCTGGTTCTGAGGCCGTTACATAATCCCAGACAAAAGAAAACAGTTTCTGAGAACCACTTCAAGAGAAAGTTTTTGTAGGATCCTTGTTCAGTCGTCGCTCTCTGGATAAACCATTGCAAGCAGCTAATTAAGAATCTATCACTGCTGACTGCCTCTGCTTGAAGTTGCATTACTTATGCTCCAGTGTCAGTGCTGGCAGAGATACTGAAAATTTTCCATTGAGAGACATTAGAACACTATGGTTGAAGTTGAATATGCCATGCAGAACAGCCACAGTGTTTTGGTCTGGGTTTGTTTAGAACCGTGGCAGTGCTGAGTTGCTGCCATGCTCCGATCCCTTTGCAGCAGACTCACCCTGCAACATCAACCAGTTTGAGTGCTTTGCCTCTTGTAGAGACAGACTCCATGCGGGCAGAGTCCTCTGAAGGGTGGAAGGCACAATAGTTACAGAAATATGACACTGCATACCGTATGATAAACCTGAATCCCCAGTTATTGGCTAAGCCACCTAGACATAAAATACTTGAAGGCGTACTTGTCCTTGCCAGGCTTTTCTTTAGCCTCAGCAGAGGTGTTTGGCAGGCTCTTCTGTAACTGTGTTCTCCAGTGTCAAATTCTTCATGCACCAGAGTTTGCAGGTGTAGAAGTGACCGGATCACCCCGACAGCAGCTCCTGCAGTGATGAACTGCATTAGACTCGGCTCAGTAGACCCTTCTCAACACGAGGTTTACAAATGTAGATCCAAATTCAGTTCTGACATTCCAGGCTCCTGCAGGGTTGTGCCAGGAAGGAATTTCTTTCCATATAGCTAGCTGTTTAGTTGGTGTCTCCTACCTGTATAGGAGCTATGTTTCAGATAGCAAATGTGCCAGTGTTTTGCACTGCTAAGAGACTCAAGTGATCTTGGTCATACGTGCAACCAATGCAAGAGTCCAGTTCCCTACTGATCGCTGGCAGGAAAGTCTATAAGGTCAGCATAAGGGGATTCCTTTCCGTGTTATTCATCCTGATTCAAGTAAACCTCGTGCAGGCTGGCTGATGGCCAGGCTCTGTTGGAGCTTATCTCAAGTGGATAAATATTTTGGGCGATGTATAATAGAGCAGATCGCAAAGATGAATGTTATACTGAGCACTTCTGTATCACGTACTGTAGATCTCAGGGTGCTTTTCGAAGAAGGCCAGCGTCCTCTGATACACGGAGAGCTGGAGCATAAATCTTCAACATCACGTGGGTTTTCTTACTAATGCTGTTACCTTTCTAGGGTAAAAACATGTAGACAGTTTTTTTCCTGCAGAGGGTTGAAAGGAGAGGGCTTGAAAATGGAATTGCATCATTTCACTACACATTTAGAAGATAATATTATGTTTGTAGCAACTTTGGTGCAACTGGAACCTTCCTACATAGGATGTAGCTGTTGAGCTTATGCACCAGACAGCCCTGGGGAATGTGCAGCTGGGGACATTTTCGGCAGCGTGCATTAATTATAGCGTATCACTATTTATCTCATTTACATGCATTGAAAGGAAATGGCTGCTTTTACTACAGTGCCCCATTGTGCCAGGGGCTGTGAACACCCATCTACAGGCAGGATCTCTGACTCCTGAAGTTTACCCTGAAATGTGAGACAGAAAGGATGGCGGAGGGGAGCGGAATCTGAGCACGTGGTATCACAGTGTGTATTTATGCATTAGTAGTTGGCCTGGCACTGGTGCTTTTTTCAGGTCAGAAAGATTGAGCCGTATGACATTACAATGCTAGGTATTACTGTATTACTCTCTTTTCAGAGAGAGTTAGATCAGCATTTCTCACTAAAGTCAGGAACAGCTTGAGCCTGCGTACTGTGAGATAAGCTGGGTTTATGCTGCAGAATAAATCTGGGCACTTAAAACACCTTGGAGAACAAATGGATGCACTTTAAGCAGTCTCGCCTTCTTGAAGGTATATGAAATTTCAGCATTGGTTTTGGTGACAACCTGAAGAATGGTCTTCAACTGTGAAATGTTTTTTTTTATTCTGACAAAACTTTTTCTTTTCCCCTATGATTAATGAAAACAGTTATTCTGACAACTACCAAATCCAATGAAAACATGGAAGTGAGCAGCCAGGCATGCTTTTAAAAGCCTTGTGAGCTTGAATCCCAACAGCTGTTCCATGCTAGCGTGGAGAAAGGAAGACAGCATCTTTGTCTTGGACAAAGAACTGGCTCACACACCTTGCCTTGTTGTTTGCCTCTACCATTGCATCTTGGTGTCTGTTTGAAATGGAGCTCGGTGAGTGTGACGCTGAGTTTAAATTGGGTGTTAGGAAGTTGTTGACCGGGAAGGCAGTGAAGAACTGGCATGGGTTGACCAGAGAGGTGGTGGTGCTCCATCCCTGTGGACACCCGTGCTCAGAGGACGGGGCTGTGAGCACTGATGGAGGTGGGGGTGTCTTTGTGCACTGCACCGCATACCAGGCAGCCTTTGGGTCTCTCTTCCAACTCAAAATGTTCCACGATTCTACGAGAGAGCTGCATGTCTACACTCCCAGTGATGCTGAGGGGCACGCAGTGTGATCTTGGGGGGAGGATCATCCAATTTTGGGTAGCACCCAATCTTCTGGAGCACATCACCAGTCCCCTGCGCATCTGGGAAGCGCTACGTGAATCTCCACCGGGATAAGCAGGAAACAGGGACTTTCTGTCCCCTAAAAGACACCCGGGGAAGGCTGCTGCACAGCCCCGGCCCCACTGCACGGAGATGCTCAGGGAAGCAGAGGGCATGTGGAGGATTCATGGGCTGACAGGAGGCGTGTGTGGTGGGTGCTGACCCTCGCCGCCCATCTGACCCCGCTGTTTGTTGAGGGAGCTGACTTGTCTGGGAGGACTGGCAGGGACCGGGGTGCCAGATGGCATGTGTATGCGTGTTGTGTGTCGGCTGTCATTCAGCCAGATTAATGTGGAGTTGGTAAAAAGGGAGGAGGGATGGGGGGGAGGTGGGGAGAGAAAAACAATTAAGCAAGAATCCCAAAAACAATTGAGGCCACGTGCCACTGGGCAACAGTCGTTTGCTCCACAATGGGTTATCGGCTTACAATGAATGGGCCCAACTGTTGCAAACGACATGAGCCTGCCCAGTTTTCAAATCATTTAATGCTCTTGTTTTCTTCCAATCCAGCCAATCTCTGGGCCGGGAGAGCGGTCACCTGATATTCTTTTTCTGTATTTAAGTCCCAGGCCTCACAAAATAACTGAACAGTGGTAACCATGGCAATGCTAATTATTGCACTTTAACTACAGTAGGAGAAAGAGAATGGGGTAGGCTAGGAGAGAGATGTGAAGATGTTTCTGGCCAGGATTTTAACTTTTGGCTCCTGCTCGTGGCTTTTTCCTCCTTCTTTTCAAAGCCTTTTTACAAACAAATTACATTCTGCTTTAAGGATTTCCCAGATAACACTTTCAGGAACTTCTGATGTGTGTTTCAGGAAATCACAGATAGAGGAGCTGGATGCACTCAGCCCCTGGGCTGCCAGGCACTGGAGTTCTGTCTTGTTCTTTTGAGCTGTTTTGGAATCACGGAACATAAAAATGCTTCAGCAAGAGACCAGATTTCTTTTAGACTTGTGCATCGTTATTTGGCCATAAGCATGCATCAGTGGCACACAGCTGGCTTCAGCACTTCTATGAGGGGGATTGTTTCTAAGCTTCAAGGTTCCTTGTTAAGTATCAGTAACTTCATTTCTCTGAATGGAAAAGATCAGTGGTTCATTATGTGAAATTTCACTAATGCACCCACCAATGGGATACGCAGGGGCTGGGAAAAGCTCTTCCCAGGTGTTAAAGCCAGCAGCAGGCTGTGGAGGATCTGGGCACAGAACCTTTTCCAAGGCTAGCTGCTCACTGCCTTTTAATGTTAATGCAAATTTGTCAGGTTAAAAGTCCTAACAGGTCTCTTCTACATCAAGGCCCTCCAAGGACAGATTTCAGACAAAAGCGAAAATGACAAATCACTTTGGGTTTTGTTTCTAGGCAGTTTCTCTTCCAGGTTCTCATGACTTCTTCCCCTATAAATACTGCACAAAATGTTTTCTTAACTAAAACATTTTAAACTGTACAAAGGAACACATGATTAAAAAGCAAAGGATGCCAGCAGCTAGCCAGCTGTGAAACAAGAGGTCACATCAGAACTCTGCGAGCAGAATTCCAGCTTGATGCATTTCCCTGCTGACCTCTATGAGCTCAGGCATCCTAGACATCTCCCTTCTTACCAGGAACGGTTTTGCAGCATCTCTACTCTTTTCTAACCTCTTGTGCTGTTTTGCAGGCTCTTAGCTTCTGATCCCTCCCAGCTGAGTGAAGATGACCTCCCCAGTGACTTGCAGTCCTTGTCATGGCTGACATCTGTTGATGTTCCTCGGTTACAACAGATGGCCAGTGGAAGAATGGATTTTGGCCTTGGTGCCCAGAATGCAATGCTACAACAGACAGGTAAACTGTTAGGATGGTAAATAACTACTATTTAAATGACACAGCCTACTGCCCCTTTCATTTTCCTCCACGAACTCTAGCTTTCCTAGTAGTAGGTTTGTTTTAGGTACATTGCTTTTCATTTCCTGACAGAAGACCTGTTGTCTTCTTATAAAATATTGCTGATCTGTTTCTTTCACTTCAAGAGGCAGAGCCCTAGCAGTCCCAGCAGCAATCTTAGGATCCAGCAGGCTGCTCTGCTCATTGCAGTTGCCAATGCCATGTGTGAAATTGGGCCAAGGTATTTAATACTTGTATTTCAGAGGTTTTCAACAGCTTGGAAGTTAGATAATGAATCTTTCTTGTTTGTTTCAACACTGATAGAACTAAGAGTATCTTATTTACCCCATACCTGTTTGCTTCACACAGACTTACAGCATCTGTTCATTGAACGCCTTTCTTTTCTTTGTGAACATCCTCCAGGCAAACACACTTGTTCCCCAAGGCATTCTGCTGAGCAAGCTCAGCATATCATCTTGCTCGCTTTAGAGCAGAAATCCGTCTGGAGCATAGAGAGCTCTGAATTTGTGTTTTGTTTCTGGATTGGTTTTGTTGTTTTTTTTTTTCCTTTTGTAAGATACTGTGTCTGTAAGAGCACTGCGGACTGTTAAACAGCTGTCACCTTTCAGTCTCTATATAACAGGTTCTAGAAGCAGCTGAAGTCATCTTTGCAATTTGTGAGAGGTTCAGAGTTCTTTTGGGATGGAAAGCCATAGAGAGGTGTGATTACCCACTCCAGATTTAGCTGCGTTCAAGTGCATCTATTAAAAATGAATGTCAGCTCTCTTTTCTGAAGTGTACTTTCACGTGAACATTTATTACACCTGCTTTTTTCAAAACAGGTCCTGTGGCAAGCAATATGCACTCCGCAGGAGCACCTGGAGCAATGATTCATGTCCAGGCCAGCCTGCCACTGGGAGTCCTGGGACTGAATTCTATTTCATCACATGGAGCAAATGTAAGAGCAACCCTTGCAACACTTCTTAGGAAAAGATGTTGGTAATCTGAAGACTGACACGTCTGTTGTCTTTGTCTCTGCAGATAAGCCAGTACTCTGTAGGTGGGCAGCCCTCTCCTAGTTTACAGACACAGCAGCAGCAGCTCTTCCCTCCTCATCCACAGCAAGTGTTTGCCGTAGCCCAAAATACACAACAGGTACTGTTATTTACTTCTGGTCCACATCTCAGAGTGCCTTCTAAGATCATCTCTAGAACTCTTTCAAAAGAAAAAGCCCTAAGCTTACATACAGTCATGGACACTCTTCTTCTTTTCCTTCGTATGCAGTGTAACCCAGCAGCAATCTACAACACATCGTATGGCACCCAGCCACATTATCCTCAGCCACGCCTGGCTCCTCACTCTGCCCAAGAACTGCATCCAAAACATTACCCCAAACCCATCTATTCATACAGGTGAGTAGATACCAGGACAGCCTGTTGCTCAGAGCCTGTTTTGGGATGACTTCACTATAGGTGGGACAGCACAAGAGCGTTTGATTCCTTTTGAAGGGAACACAAATCCATTCACCCACCCAAGAGTTCTGTGGAAACTGCCTCTGGGGGGTAGCAGGAATGAACAAGCAAACCAGTTCCTGTCCATCAGCATAAAGGTAGAAAAACAGCACAGGGAAGTAAAATCTGCAGGATCAGAGGGTGTCTTCTGAGCACTTGGAAACTTACTGGCTGTAGATCCCTGGGGGGAAACAGACCACCAGGGGAATCCCGTGGTCAGCCAGGTGTTTGTATCTGAACGGAGATGGATCTGAGATCGCTAGAGCAGAAGACATCATGATGTACACAACCTGTTCTGCATGCAACCTGTTGTTAAACGTTTTTCTGTCCTCTAGTTGCTTAATTGCAATGGCACTGAAGAACAGCAAAACAGGCAGTCTCCCCGTGAGTGAGATCTACAGCTTCATGAAGGAACACTTTCCCTACTTCAAGGTATGCATACAGCTGGGAGTAGAACAGCCCTTACTTTGTTCTCAGCATATTTCTCTGACATCTTTTTGCATCTTTTAGACAGCCCCCGACGGCTGGAAAAACTCCGTGCGTCATAACCTGTCCCTGAATAAATGTTTTGAGAAGGTGGAGAACAAAATGAGTGGCACCTCTCGCAAGGGATGTCTGTGGGCTCTCAATCCTGCCAAGATTGACAAAATGGAAGAGGAGATGCAGAAGTGGAAGCGGAAGGACTTAGCTGCTATTCACAGGAGCATGGCTAACCCAGGTAGGGCTTATATTACATTTCTGTTGCTTGTGTTAAAAGTGTCTGTTTGGCCAGGAACACACAAATTAAAGCAAAAACAACAACAACAACAACAACAACAAAAAGTCCTGCAGAACAGTGCTGGCTAGCACAGAGCTCTCAGGCTTTCCGACAACCTCTGCCTTAAACCTGCACAGCCAAAATGATCCCTGTGCTCTGCACTGGATTTGGTCTCTACTGCTACAGAGAACACGGAAGCTCTCAGCATAAACTGGTCCCCATATTCTAGGTGGTTATCTTTTTCCTCCATTCCAACTAACTTATCTAGCACACCCAAGGCATTATGAAGAGTTATGCTGCCTCCAGTGTTAGCATTTATAGTGGCAGTTTTTAATTAATTAATTTTTTTTTGGCTGTTGCTCTGCAAAACTCTTTACTCTCATTCTTACTTACAAAAATGCATGCTTGTTTTTGAAGCTTTCAGCAGCTCAGCGTTGGCAAAAATCAACCAGAGGGTTTTGCTGTGAATTCTTTAATACACAATCTGATAAATAACATTCTCCTTTACTTAAAACAATAGCACCAATGAAACTGCCAGGAGGCTCTCACGTGAATCTTACCTGGGAAACAAGCAGAATTCAGGCTGTTGCTGCGAGCAGGAGACCTTCCAAGGATGCTGCCCCTGCTGGTTGGGTTGCTCTGTGCAAACTTCATGTAATTTTTTTTTTTTTAAAGCTGTGTTAGGGGTTACTATGGAAGTTGACTAGGGTGTGGGTTAAGGGGAGGGAAGTAGACGGCACTATTTTGCTCTTTGAACTGTCAGTTTGCACAGTAAAGCTTGCCTTTTGTGCTGCTTCTCACACAGTCATAGATGCTGCTTGCCTTCTAGGTTTTATTGCAAAAGTGCAAAGCTGTGCTCACGAGTGAAATGATTGAAATGCTTTGATAGGAACCTACTTGAACAAATGGGTTAAACTTCCTCTTTTCTTCCTTGGGAACGGGCATTGCATGCACAGAGGAGCTGGACAAGCTGATTACTGACAGACCTGAGAACTGCAGGCGGTCCAGTAAACAGGCAGAACCTGAGATCTCTACCCTGAACCACATGGCAGCAGCCCAAGGCCGAATCTCCATCTCCCAGCTGCAGCCCCAACCCATCATGACGCTCTCTCTGCAGTCTGTCCCTCTGCATCACCAGATCCAGACCCAGGCTCGCATGGCGCCGGACTCCCCAGCACCTGCACAGACACCTCCTCTCCACGCTCTGCCTGACATCAGCCACAGCCCTCTGCCCCACCACCCCATGGGCCGTGCCCCTCCCGACTTCCTGAACATGACCACAGACATGAACACAGAGGTGGATGCTCTGGACCCAAGCATTATGGATTTTGCATTGCAAGGTATAGGAGAAGGAAGCTGGGGGAGTGGAGGGCAGAATTTATACGATTGTGTCGTTGCTGAATATATATCCAAGGGTTTCAGCAGGACTCAATGGGATGGAATTAACTGAGATGAAATCTTGTGCTGGGTACTGACCTGTGCAGCTTGTCTTCCCCAGCCTTCCTCATTGCATTTCTGCCCTGTGCTAGACAGGAAAGCAAACTACCTTCATGGTTCGAGTTGAGGCACTGCAGTAGATATAAATAGACGTGTCCACCTAAAGATCTGAGACATCACACCTCTCCATCCCTCGGAAACCATGGCTCTACTTCTGCCTTGGTTTCTCTCATTTGTAAATCTTTGGCATATGGAGATCCTTAGTGTGATCCTTGGGCTTCTTTCTGGTCAGCACATGGCAGATATCTGCTGTCCAGGAAGGACTGGATTGCTGGAGCCCTCTGGGGGGGAACAGATACTCACTGCCTTTGCACTCCAGATCTGCAAGCTGTGCTGTTTCTAAGCAGCACATAAAACCCTTTAGTTAAGGACTGACCCCTTCCCCGCAGTGCCTGAACAGGTTGGATGTGTTGCTGTGACTGGAATTTAATCTTTTAAAGGTAACATATGGGAGGAAATGAAAGATGACAGCTTCAGCCTTGACACCCTGGGTGCCTTCAGCAACTCTCCCCTGCACCTCTCAGACTGTGACCTGGGCACTCCTGGCCTCACCCCCATCTCCAGTGGCAGCGATCATTCCTTGTCAGACTTTCAGGTCACAGGCCTTTATACCACTTACACCTCCGTGGACAACGTAGCAGCAGCTCAGTACATGAACCCTCAAGGCAACAAGCCCATCGCTCTGCTCTAAGTGTTGCACCATTCCGTGGACCTTGAATTCGGGGGCCAGTTTCTCCCAACCCTTAAAATCCAACCTGAAAGCAATAAAACAGCTCCTCCTGCAGACACTTGGAAAGTGTTGGCTGTTTACTGGGACAGGACACGGCACGCAACGCCAAAATAACTCAAACCGGTACCAGAGGAGTTCTGCTGTACCTTTCATCCATGCCAGGACTGAGATTGGATGGTTGTGTTGCAGGGCTGGTGAGCTCTTAAGGACCTGGAAGGCATCTGCCAGTAGGAACTACTTCTAGAATGGAGCTGAGCTAAAAATTAGTCAAGTTAAGGAGAACACATTTTCTTGACATTATAATCTAGACTTGCTTGTTGATGCTGTTCTGTTGTCACGCACACGGAGGCCAGCACAACTCGATGGTTGGATCAGCACCAAGTTCACATCCAGAAGGGTTGATCTTGTACCACGTTCATCTTCTTTCTCATGTTGCCAAATGACTGTTGCCTTGAACAAAGATCACACGCAGGTTCTGGAGGCATTTGCACCTCTAACACTTTTCTGATGTCACTGTTGCTAATTTATTGTTATGAGCTAGGGGGGAAAAAAAAAAGGAGCAAAAAGATTATTAATGAGAAATCCATAGCAGACAACTGCTGTGTCTGGGGCTTGTAACAAAGCCCTTACCCATGAAGGAACCAGTACTACTGAAGGATGAAGATGATCACTGGCTAGAAGCTTTTAGGAATTATGCTTGTTTTTAGGACTTGTTTTTAAAAAGATTAGAGTTGCCTTTTTTTATAGTACTGTGCATTGTGCTTCTGTCCATTTTTGTGCTAGGCAGTATTACTATTTGTAAATTTATTTATATTTATTGTCATGAAGAGAAATTATGTAAACTGAGCACTGTTCAAATTCTTTTAAATGCTGCAGTAACCTGTTTTACATCAACTAAGTTATTCACCTTCAAAAACACAACTTTAATCACTGTTTGTTACACTACATTTCTTTTAAATAAGCACTTTTGAGACTGTGAAACTCATTGTTTGTTTTCTTTTCTTAAATTCAGAGACCAAATATTGTAACTGTACCATACCGCTTCAGACCCGCCTTCCCGTTCTGATTAGCCCAAGTAAAATTGTTCCTAATTTAGATTACTTTATACTTGGTATCACATGATGCAAAGAAAGAAATGGTATGAAACATCAACAGTTAAAAAAAAAAAAAACCAACCCTGAAAACTACATTGAAATTTAGCATTTATTCTGCTTATACCTCTGTGACCGTGGAGTCATATTTATGTCCCGTGCGTTGTCTGTTCCATTCAGGGCTCTGTCAGTCCCAGTCCTTGTACCTGCAGTGCTTGTGGCCGGGGCTGCTCACAGCACGCAGCCTCTCCAGCCTCCAGCCAGGCACAAAGCACCAACTGCAGCACCCAGCTGTGTGACCCGAGGGCAGCAAGATGCTGATGCAGCCCCACCAAGCCAGCGCAGGTACCTTGTGCTGAAAAACACTGTTGGAAGAGTCAGGGGCTGGAAAATGTGCATACCTGTACCTTTCCAAGTGCATGCATCCATGCCAGCCTCTTCCAGAAGACCCATGGTGGTCCAGGTCGTAATTTATTGTCCAAGAACAAATGTGATTACTGATCATTTGCTGTGTCATCTATGCTGTTTTCATTTATTTTTTTTAAATAAATATTTCTTAGCACGAAACCTGCCTCATTCTAGATGTGCTGCACTGTAATTACTGTGGTGGCAAGCAAGCCGTGCTGCAGCTCAGCATGGTCACTTATGGCTGAGAATCTCAGTACCCAACTACATGGTGAGGGATGCTATGGACCAAAGCTATTCTTCTGCTGCACGCCACACAGCAGCAGTCACTGTTCCCTTCTCAGGTCCTGGGTTTATCCAATGACAAAACAAAAGAGCTCAGGAAGGTTTCCCTTGAGGACAGTGCTCATTTTATTGGTGTTGGTTTGGGTGAATGTTTCCTTCACCCCCTGCACAGTGAGCAGCAGCACTCCGATATCCCTGACAGTGCAGTGACTCCTTTCAATTCAGAAAGCATCTCCTTGTGGCTTCTTCATCCCCGCTTTGAGGTTGAGGAGACCTCCTCCCTGCAGCCCTCAGCGTAGACACAACCAAAAAAGTGCCAACAAAACCCCATCACATCAGTCCCAGTGCTGCCCTCAAAGCAGCTGTCCTGCCTTTCACTGTCATTGTGCTCCCTGCTCAGAGCCAAAGCTAAGCCCAGTGTGATGCCCCTGCATACAGTTACCCAGTCAGAGGCATTGCAAAGCACACAGTCAGCTGTATCCCCACTGATACCCCTACTGCAGCCAGTCCCAGAACAGCTTGATGTCTTTTCTGGCTGCCAGCATTTTGTGGTCACGTCTACAGATTGCTCCCCAGCGCAGGGAAGGATGGGGATGAATGGCTCCTTGCAGTTCCTGAGTTTGTTTTAAAGCATCAGTTTGAGGCTGATCCTTCCTCAGCAGTATTTATATTTCCTTGTGCCAGTGCATGGTCAGTCCCAACACAGTCATACAGAGACATCTCCCATTGTCCAGCTCCAGCCAGTCTTGTGCAACGTCTGACACTGGTGCTTGTTTTAAAAGATTAAGGCCAGGGCTTGCAACTAAAACACGGTAAAAGCTGTTTAATTCTTCTAAAAATCAGCCTCCACACCAGGTCCAGACTCCAGCTTTGGCTCGGAGCAAGTTTATCTCTGCCAAACCCAGCACCAGACGGAGAGAGCATCTTCATAGCTTAAGGTACAGACATTGGCATCCTTTATTTTGTCACAAAGTGAGAGCCCAAGGCTTCAGCTGGCGGGCTGAGGAACCAGTGCTCCTCCTGCTGGCTCAGGATGGGTTCTCACCGTCCACCGTCGACAGGAGACGGGCGACCTGAGCCTTCTGTGCGCGGGTGATGTGCTGAGCCATCTGGATGATGCAGTCCATGGCCACCTCGGGATTGGCTTGGACCAGGCTGTAAGGCAGACAGAAGAGCGTGGCTGCCTGGGAGGCCACCACCTGCTGTCCCCAGCACAGGGGATGGCAGTACCCTCACACGCAGCTCCTGCAGCCACTCACCTCTGGATGTGCTTGAGCACGTAGTCCCGTTTCAGGTACTTGATGTTCTCCCGGATGGCTGACTTGCTGCCATCATCCTCCTGCATGTGCTTCTCCAGCCACTCCACCACCACCTGGTTGTTGTCCCAGAGGTATCCCTGGGGAAAGCAGCACCATGAATGGGGGGGGGTCTCATTACTCACATGCTCTGATCCTCACCCTTCTGCTACATCCTTGCGCTTTTCCTCCCACGGCACAGTGGATAATGGCATTGTCCTCCTCATCCTGCATGTATGACACAGCATGCTGCTCCCAACCCATGCAGCAGCCACAGAGAAAGGGCTTGGTTTGGAAATCAGAACCCGTGAAAGCTTCACAGACTACTGAAAATGCAAAAGACTTGGGTAAAACTAAGTCCCCACATACTTTCTCAGCTCCTTCTGTCTCCATAAACCAGCGCCTCAGCATGGACTGGATGTGGATGTGGCTCAGCTTGCTGTTGGCTTTCAGGATTTCCAGCTTCACCACCTCTTCCAGCAGCAGCCGTCGCAACCGCCAATAGAGGAACGAGCGGGCATTCTTCCACTCCAGGATGTCCTGCAGAAACAGGCAGAGCCCACATGAAGCCTTTGCAGAGGAAGGGGAGCAGATCTATTAGGGAGGTACTCTCCCCTTCGTGCTGCTGCTGCAAAGCCCCTGCACCAAGCCCCTTCCCCAGCCTCCACGCTCACTGTGATGACGCCTTTCTCCTGCATGCGGCCAGGGGTGTCGTGCAGGTCAGCAAAGTGCACGGCCACCTGGTAATACATGGGTAGCAGGAGCTCTTCCCGGGCCTTGAGCTGCTTCTCCAGCTCCTTGCGCTGCCCCTCAGACAGTTCAGGTGTCCCTGCAGAACATTACCAGCTGTTGCTTCCCAGCAAGGGCCCTGCTCGGTGCTCCCATCTCAGCCACCCCAAGGCCCACGCACTGAAGATCCTTTCCCCTTACCCAGCTGCTCCACAAGCTTGGCATAAACCTTATCGATCCTTCTCATGGTCTTCACCAAATCTTTCTTCCTGAACTTGATCTCCACTGTTCCTCCAGGCTCCAGAATGCCACCCCTGGAAAGAAGGTTTGGTAAAGCAAGGACCGATCTGCAGGGACAAATAAATCCTGGGAAAAGAGGTCACTGCTGATTGGAAAGCCTTACAATTCAGGCAACTTTATCCCCTAAGAATTTGGGACAGAAAACCCAACAGGGTTTTGTTTCCAGATTGGGACTCTTGCCTGTCCTCCCTTCCAGCTTGCTCTGATGCATGTTAACTTGCATTGGAGAAAACCAGAGGCTGACCTGCTCTCCTTGTCTGCGTAGAGCTCCACATACAGGGGGTTGATGGTGGGGTCCATGACCACCCAGGAGCCCCCCCGCAGCTCAGCGTGCGGTGGGATGTACACGAGGACAGGCTGCTTAAAATCCCGCAGGCTATCGACGATGAAGGCACCAAACTTCAGCATTTGGTCATACATGTCTGGGAGAGAAAGGGATTCAGTGGCCGGACAACCCGAGTGCTGCAGGAGGGACGGTGGCACAGCACAGCAAGCTGGGCACCCTGGGTACCTTTCATGCCGCTGGAAAATCCCCTCCAGTTGGCAAATATCATCAGTGGGAGGTGCTCACGGTTGAAGTCTCGAATGGCCTGGGCTGTTTTGAAAGCAGAATCTGGAAACCAGACCTGTCCTGCCTGTTGGATTATCTGGAAAATACAGTTAGCAGCAATGCTGAGTCTGGGGTCAGCGCCTCCAGGCACAGCAGTCAGCAGCACACAGTGCGCAAGAGCTGAAAGGAGACAAAATGAGAGCACTTTGATCTTACTGACTTCAAAGAGAGTCAAGACATGCCAAAAGACCGTGCTAAGCTTTATGCCCACTTGTTCCCCCAGCCTCAGTGCTGGATGCTCTTCCTCTACCTCATGACAGCACTAAGATCTCACCTTCGCCTCTGAGTCAGGGTTGGCAGGGTCTGCAGGTATTGTCACCTCCACAGTGCGGGTCTCGACAGCAATGACGCCCACAGGGAGACCTCCCAGCCTGCAGAGAGGCAGGGCAGCCTCAGTTGCTGCCAGTTTCCCTCCACTCCACACCCCAGAGAGGTCAACCCCACCGTCACCATCCCAAAAGTGGTGCCATGGGCAAAGATGACTTGCACTTGTCTGTGCTCGCAGCATCTGTGCATCAGGGGTTGGGAAGCATCCCCTGCTCACAGCTGTACCTCGCTCTGCCAACCACGACCGTCTGAGCCCACGGCTTCATGATCTCCAGGAAGCTTCCCTGGTCAAAGAAACCACTCTGCCACGACCCCTTGAGAGCTGCAGAGCACAGAGGGAAGAGGAATGGCACAGCCATGTGCACATAAGGGCTCCTTGCGCATCAATGTGCAGCAAAAAGCACATTCTGCACAAGGATGGAAGAGTTTGCAGCCACAGGTTGCACTGAGGCACACTGCTGCAGGGGCTTTGGGCTGCTCAGACTCACTTGGATGGGGTCTCCCTGCCAGCATCCACCTGGGGTCATAAGGAACTTTGGAAGGGACAAAATCGATTTCTCTTTCGATGGGGTCACTTATGGCAATGACAGGCACTGGGCTCCGGTTATCCTGTAAAGGGAAGCCCCAAAGGGCAGCTCACCAGCCAGGTACCCCATAACACCCCACACCCACTGTCCTGCAGCACCCTCCTACCTTGGGCATGTAGGAGAGCCACTGCAGGATGGTGTAGACTCCTTCAAAGTCATCTGGGACAGTGATGTGGGAAATGCCATTGTTGTGCATGACCTGCACACCTCCCAGCTGGTTATTGGATGTGTAAACTTCACGCCCCAACACCTGGGCAGAGGAACACAGCTAAGTCTCTGCTAACACAGGATCTGGGTGAATTTCATCTCTGCCTATCAGGCTGATGTTAAACTCTAGTTTAGACACCTGAAGGTTTCAAATCAGCTCAAGGCCACAGAGCTGTGCCCAGAGATAGGTCCTTCTCCTGGCATCACACCTGAACTGCCCCTGAACCCAGCACTGACCCCTAAAGCAACACCAAACACCTGCAGGGTGACATTTCCTTAACAAACACATCCCACGAGGACCCATGGGGGTGTTCCACCACTTCCCACAGGATAGGGAAGAAGTAAAAGGACAGCACTGGGTGAGGATATGGGCTGCACACGGTACCTTATTGAGAGCTGTGACTCCAGTCAGGATGATGTGGGAGTTCTCCACCTGGATGACACGCTGGCCCAGCCTTACCAGGTACGCACCAATCCCAATGGCACGACAAGTCACCTGGGCACACATACAAGGATATGCAGGGTTACTGGGACTGTGGGCTGCAGCAATGATCCTCTCCAGCTCTATTGGAAAAGGGCACAGGTTGTACCATGCTGATGGTCACTATTTCATCATAAGCACGACTGGATTCTCCAGCAATGGTGCCAGCAGCTCGCAGGTTTTCCACTCCGAAACCGTTATCTTTCCCAATGATGTCCAAGAGGACGTACCTGCAGGAAGGCAGTGCTGCAGTGGTGTGGGTAGGACAGGGCAAAACTCACTTCCATGGTGGGGCTAGCAGGACAGCGAGCCAGGATGTGGGGAAACATAGGGCAGGGCTCACCTGGACTCACCCCCTTCCTCCACATGCTCACAGTGCACAGAGTTCATGGCACTGATCCTTGTGTAGTCCTGGGGAGTCAGGTACAGGTACTTGAACCCCTGAAAATATGGAGAAGGAGAATGAGCTGCACACTCACATGGGATATGGCCAGCTCTCCAAACCCAAACTCACAGCAGGGTCAGAAGCAGGGCTGGACAGAGCAGCCATGCCTACACATGCACTGTTATATCTCCACCCCACCACAGAAAGTGGAGGGAACCATCCCCATGGCACTGGGGATTCTCATTCCCTAGCGCCGATTCCACAAGATTTCTCTCTCCTTTTTAGCTCCAGTCCTTCCTCCATTGAATCCTCTGTTGCTTACTCTGATAACCAAAGGAAAGGTGCCCACACACCTTGTAGGGGTCCTCGGGGTCCACCCAGGCCACCTGGAACATGTGCTTTATCTCGTCAGCAAAGCCAATACGTGCACCGCTGTTGGCAGCAATGTAGACACGAGGGATGCCTTCAGCCCGTGCCAGCTCCGAGGCTCTCAGGAACACCATGTCCTCCTCTGGTCCAAAGGAGCCAATCATGTGTGTGATGTCATTGCAGATGAGCACAATGTCCCGGCCCTTCGGGTACTCAGGGGTCTTCAGCTTCATTTTGAATGCAACCATCCCCACCTGCCCCCAAATGGCACAAGGTCACAAGGCTGGCACCTCCCAGAGCTGAAGACTGCACAACCGACAGACAAAGCTGTTTGAGAAGTGTCCCTTGAGCTTGAAACAAAGCTCAGATCAGGGAAGCCACCAGCAGATCCCACCTGTGGCAGCACAGCTTCCCTGCACCCCGCTCCCAAACCCTTCCCAGCTACCTCATTCCCTCCAGGGAGCCTGTTCATCTGCACCAGCTGTCCCTGCGAGTCCAGCACCAGCTCTGTGTATGTCAGGACATCTTTAGGGTGCAGCTCTGAGGAGCCCCACAGCTTGAAGAGAGCCTGCAGAGACACCGTGCATGGGACAGGCTGAAAGAATGGGGCACAAAGCCTGCTGCTGTGAGCAGAACTTGGTGTCTGAACTCTGTACAGAGCTTTATAGTTCACATCCTTTATGAGTACAGCTATGGCAATTTGCAAGAGCTAGGAAGCAGTTGTGAAATGCTTTGTATAATTGAAAACGCAGGGAGTTTGTGCTCTTTTCTTTTTCTCCTTTGCCTGCTCAGAGGGAAAAGAGGGATAGAAGTGGAAATTCAGTAATTTGGAGTCTCATTCAGCTCAACCAGACATACCTGCCTGATCATCTCTGGGAAGTCATACACATAGGTGGTGCCCAAGGACTGTGCCTGGAAGCGCTTGGCCTGGAGCAGGTCCTTGGTGACATAGGGGGTATTGATGAGCATGCCATGCTGTGCCCCTTGCTTGTCCCCATATGACTGGAACATGATCTGCAGAGGAGGGCAGAGCGTTGGCTGCCTCCTTGTGGACACAGGAGCAGCTCAGAGAGGTCGTGGAGGGGCTCCCACTTTCCGCGGTACTCACATTGCCAGTGCTGGGGTCCCTCACTTCCTTATAGAGGCTGATGTCCAGGTAGTAGCCGGACTCGTTGGTCAGGAAGAGGCGGATGGGGATGGCTGTGGCAGTGGGCGTCAGGCGGATGTTGATCTTCACCTCGGCCTGCAGGACTCGCAGCTTCCAGAGGCGGCTGCCATAACGCATCACCATGGCCCGTACCGACTCCTCGATCTGGGTGTGGGACAGCACAGGGGTTGCTCTGCAGTCCCGGGAACACCGTGCATGTGATGCCAAATTGGAGCAGCCTATTGCATCTTCACCAAATAGCCATGTCAGGTTTGCTTTAGGGAATCCCCTTCCAGGGACCAGGGGGCAGAGCTGCCACTCAGCCTCTCCACTGGGAAGAGGGAAAGCCACTCCTCCACAGCCCCCTTAGCAGACACAGCCCTCTTTCCTGCCATGTGCTGCCCAAGGGCAGGGTCCACCACTCACCCTTGTGTCCTCCAGCAAATCTGATTACTGCTTACAAAGACCATGCAAGAAGCCTTGAGTCACTGCTAAGTGTGAAAGCTCAGCATCTCCCCAGCAAAAAGCCAGAGCGAACAAGCTCACAAACATGGAATTAAACTGCAGGAGCTTCTGGGACTGCCAGATCAATATCCTGTCCAAGACTGAGTGCACACTAGACCGGATCAGGTCCAATAGACAGCATGGAGGGGGGCACAGGGGATGAGGCAGCCTCCATCCCAGCACTCTGATACAGAGCGAAGCAGGACACCCAGAAATGTACCTTGGAAGGGTCCATGACAACGGTGGGGACAAAGTTGAGAAAGATGTGGTTGCAGTCGGTGCGAACGCTGGTGTTGTTGAAGGCCACCTCCAGCTCATCCATCGCCTCCAGGAGCAAGCGCTCACCCTCGTTCTGCAGGTACTCAAAGGAGGCCTCCTGCAGTGCATGGAGAGGTTACGAGATCTCCTCGAGGACCAGAAGGCAGCAGTGAAGGGCGGCCTCGCAGGTCCCAGCCTTGCCTTGGTGATGAGGTCTGAGTGCCGCACAATGGCACGGATGAAGAAGCGATAGTCGGTGGCCTCGGTGCCCGCCTGCACTTTGGCTGCCCCCAGGTAGAGGTGCATCTTGTGGTTGGCACAGGGGATGGCTGTCAGGTCGAAGTTGCGCATGCGGCTCAGCTCCAGCTGGAAGGCCAGCGCCGGCTCCAGGTGCCGGTAGATGCGGTCCTCTGCAAACTGGTGCAGTGTGGGGTGAGAGAGCCGTACAAACAGACCTCGCTCCATCCCGGCTGGGGGAAAAGCTTTACCTCATCCCTTGCTCTGAATGTGAAAAACTTTGGGAATTCTCTCTAGGGAAAAAAAAAAGGGGAAAGACGAGATGATGTGAATAAAGTTGGAATGCAGAGGCTTTTTCTGTCCAGTAGGGGATTCACTTGATATAAAAAGCAATGTAGGTCCTCCACCCACAAAGGGGGAAAGTGCTAAAAGTAATTGATGCCCTTAAGGGCAATTAAGAGGTATGGAGGGAACCACATGTAACTGGAGATGTCAGCAGCATGAAGGATAACACCAGAGATAAATCACTCATTGAATGCTCTGTTCATTAATTCCCATCTCTCCCTCCCAGTGCAAGGAACATCCATCTCACTGCTCTGAGTACAGAGTATCTCCAGACATCACTATGGGCTTAGGGAGACAGAGGCCCCATCCCTGGAGGCATCCAAGGTCAGGGGATGGGGCTCTGAGCATTGATGAAGCTGTGGGTGTTCCTGTGCACTGCAGGCAGTGGGGCCAGATGGTCTTCAAGAGTCCCTTCTGACTCAAACCATTCTATGATTCTGTGAGAAGCATAATGCACCTAAAGTCACCCTGTCAGCATTCAGTCTGCACTGACCTGCTGGGCAATGAGAAACGTGATTCTTCGGAGACCACAGTCAACAAGGATGTTTTTCTGCACACAAGCAGAGGAGAAGGTCAGAGCACGGCCAGCCCAAGGGGGAGGCAGCCTCTTGGGTGCAACATCCCATCTGGCAGGGAATGTGCCATGAGACACACCTTGGACTGGGCAAAAGCTCTGAAGATAGGCACCAGCTTCTCATCCTCGGCATGGTCCGCCCGGCGGAGCGCAATGTTGAGGATGTGGATCGGTTCCTCATGGATGTTCTGACAATGAGAGCCTTCCTCAGCCCTTTTGCCTCAGCACAGCCATGCTGCCACCATCCCTGCACCATCCAGAGTGGGAGAGCAGCACTACTGTGCCCACCTTGGCATCCTCCTCCCCATAGATGGTGGCTCGTGCCTCGCTGAAGAGGGAGCTCTCCAAAGGTGGGTCAGCAAAGCAAGAGATCACTTCATCAAAGTTCCTGCCCAAACAGTGGGGTGAGAAATCAGCGCCTTGTCCCACAGCCCATGGGGACAGCACCACAGCCAGGAGCATCCCTGCATCCCACCTTGTGAAGTCCTCAAATTTGTTGAAGGCCACCATGGCTCCCATCCGTTGGCTCAGGGGAGAAAAGCCACTGTCCATGAAGAGCTCGGTGCTGTGCCGAGCCAGGTCGGGGTTGGAGATGCTGATGGGGACAGACATCCTGCGTGGGGCAGAGAGGTGGCTGTCAGCCACCACAGATGCTGTGTGAGACCACAACTCAGAGAGGGATCATCCAACCCCCCTCCCAGCATTCCCAGGCATCGCAGAAGCAAATCCAGAAGCTTTGCAGAAAAAATCTCATAGGGGGATTAGGCAGAAGGGTGACGGTGCTGTACCTATTTGGGTGAGAGAAGGGCAGCATGAACTGGAACTCTACCAGGCAGGTGCCATCTGAGAGCTGCCTGTGCTGCAGGCTGTTCAGCTCATAGGCAATGTACCCACGTCGCACGTACACCTGGGAAGGAGGTGATGGGGTATAGATGTAGGTACCACTGAATCTGCACACATCTGTACCCCAGAGGCTCCCTGTATGCCCCCAGCCCTCACCTCCAGCGCTGCCATGCGCACAACTTGGTTGTCATGGTAGAAGAAGAAAGGAAGCACGTCAAAGATGGTGGTTTCTGAGAGGATCAGTTTCTAGGAGGAGAAAGCAACGTTTAGGGCAAAGATGGAACAGAATCTCTACTTGCCCAGCTACAGGGAAGGAGAAGGCACATCCCAGTGGGATCCATCAATAAGGGCTGCACAGGAATCAACACCTCTATGTGCTGGGACACTGCTAGATCCAGGCATGGACCCACATATCAGCAGTGCAGGAAGAAAGAAACAGGAACCAACAGCAATGGGGCACATCCCCCCTTTGCTTTGCACAGGGGCTGATACTACAGCAAGGCTTTAATGCATTTTTTGACTATTTTCAAGTTTAACCCACTCGCAGACCGAACCTCAAAGCTAACCAAAAGCAAAATTTTCACTATGAGGAAAAGCGAGGTTCCCAACCTTCAGGTTTTCAGGGCAGAACTCATGTCCATACATGTCGATAGCAGAGAGGAATATGGACTCCACCTGGTTGTGTCGCAGCTCATAGGAGGGCAGGTGAGAGGCAATGAGAACCTGCAAGAAGAAAGGTGACCAGGAGCACTGGGATGGGGTTAGGAGATGGGGACAGGGTGCAAGCATGGGTGCTTGCTCACCTGCCGGGCTCTCAGTGCCACTTTGGAGTGCTCTGTCTTACTGAGCTGTGTCAGCTCGTGCAGGATGGCTGCCAGCTCATCTGTCAGCGTGGGTTCCCGGCCGCACAGCTGGTCCTGCAATGCACCACCTCAAGGTTTGACTCAGCTCCTTACTGCAGGTGGTATCACCCCATGTAAACAGCAGGGGTGAGATCCTATGTGGGGAACAAGGATGAAACCCAGCAAAATTCTGCTTTTTGAGCCCAGTGCAGCAAAGCAGTACTGCTGCAAATGCAATTTGCAACATGTTGAGCAATGCAGCAAAGCAAGGGACAAGATGACCCCTTACCAAGCAACTGCATGGCCAAAAAGGAATGGATGCTTGAATGCAACCCCCCAAATCTGGGTTTACACTGAGTAGAGAAATACCAGTTTGTCAGGCTTCTGCCTGCTTTTGAGGGAAAAGCATGGGGCTGTGATGGCTTCAGGCAGCTGAGCACTGTGGCAGCCACTTCCCGTTCACAGTGATGAGTCTTATGGGCTTTTCCCTGTCTCAGGCTTTCACTGCTGCACTCACAATTAACATGGTCACCAGCAGGTTCTTCTTTGCCACCTGGGCATGGGAGAAGATGCTCTCCAGCACCGGGGTCATGTCAGGTTTGTACTGCTCCCGCAGGCTGATGACACACTTGTCATAGTGAGCTATAGGGCAGAACACTGTGAGCCTTGCAGCTCCTCTAGGAGCCCCATAACCCCTCCCCCCAGGGACCCAAGCCCTCACCTTGCTGGAACTGTGTCTCCACTTGCAGGTAGCGTCTCAGCAGGTCCAACACCACCGCCTTCATGTAGCCACGGATGCCACTACGGTACCTGGACAGCAAAGAGCCCGGCATGCTGCAAAGGGGTGGCGATGGGCTGGGAGCAGGGAAGGTACGAGGCTCACCTCTGCACCAGCTGCACCACACTCTGCGTGTTCATGAAGAAGACCTCCCGCTCAGCCTTCCTCTGCAGTGTGGCCGCGTGGGTATCCAGCACACTGGCAATCTGAAAGGAGAGGGCTCAGGGTCTAGCACCGCTCAGGGACAGTGCTGCAGTGCACAGTGGCTTTCAAGTTTATTTTTTCAGTTTCCCCTAAGCAAAATATGCAATATGACCCATTACTCTTTTACTTTTTTATATCATCTCCCAGCAGGACAAATACGGGCTGAAGGTCCTGGCTAGCTCTAGAGGGGAGGCAAAGGCAAGCTGCTCACCTGCTGGCTGGGAAAGCGGCAGAGTACAGAGGTGATGTTGCTGGCGTACTGAGCCATCACTTTGCGGATCGACTTCTCCACTGAGAGAGGGATTCTTCCTGAAATGCTCGTCATGATTTCCTGCAGCTCCAGGAGAGGTAGGGAGGGGTCCCGCAGAGTCTTCATCAGCTGTGCCACCCATTCCTTCACCTGCAAGGAACAGAAGTGGTGAAGCCCAGCAGCCCCGGTGCTGTATATCTTGCAGGGCACGTGGGTTGCCAGGAGCTGAGGGTGCTCCTTGCCCTGGACACCCACCTTGGTGCTGAAGTAGGGCTCGGGCAGGCAGTACCCATTCATGACATTGGTGAGGTTGTCAAGCACGTTGCGCAGGACCTGGTGCTGCTTCTGTCCAGTAATGGGGAGGGTCTGTTGTGCTGGGAGCCCCCCCGTGAATGGCTGTGCCTGGAGAGAGTAAACAGGTTATTTGTACTAGATTGCCCCCAGCATTGTGTGGGGTCCCCAAAAGTTGCAGCTGCCCCAACAGAAAGCTGCATCACCCCTCCAGCATCTGCGTGTTTGAAGGAAGCACCCAACGGTCAGCTTCACATTTCTGCTGGTGCCTCATCATGAGAAAGATGAAGAAAAACCCTAAGTGTGAATTTATGGAAGCATGCACAGGATGCTTATGTAGTGCCATACTGGGGAGCAGCCACCTGAGCTCCAGCACAGCTACCTGGGGATGCAGCATGGGCATGCAGTACTGTGCCAGGACAACAGCACATCCCCACCCGTGCCCCAGAGAGTGGCCGCTCAGCTCCATGCCTCAACCACCACCCCCTGCTGTCCTTCAGACTCACAGGCTTCACTTTGGTGGGGTCATCCAGCTGGAGCTGTGCAATGACACAGCCTGCCTCCAGCAGCGCACCCGGCCGTTTCACATAGTGCACCCTGCCTGCCTCCTCCACCGTCAGCGTCATGATGATCTTCATCACCTGCACCAGGATGGGCAAAGCTGTCACCCACCGCTGCTTTGATCTTGAGCCACGTGGCAGAGCTGCAGGAATGCACTCACCTCAATCTCTGCAAAAACGCTCCCCTCGGCAACGTGACCACCATCATCCACTGTGTACTGCAGCAGTTTTCCTGCAGATGGGGAGCGCAGCGCTGTTGGGTCCTTCTCCTTTTCAAAGTCGCACGTTTTATTGCCGATCGTGATCCGGTACCTTCAGAAGAGGGGAATGTCTCACCACAGCCCCGAGGCTGCTGGGACCTGGGGCCCAGCGAGGAGGTACCTGTCGATCTCCTCCTTCATGTAGGTGGTGTAGCTGTTGCCATCGTAGGAGAGCAGCAGCCCGCCGTCGGTCAGCCGGTGCACATCTATCTCGATGTGAGTGTGGTTCATGATGATGACATACGTTGTCAAGGACTGCCGGGCAACCTGCAGGCGGCAGCCAGAGACAGCATTTTGTAGGATGTTTTTCCATGAAGTTAACTTATTGGGGGTTGGAACTATGTGATCTTTAAGGTCCCTTGCAAGCCAAGGAGATAAGGATCTCCTTACAGAACGGTAAAGGTTGGAGAAGACCTTTAAGGTCACCAAGTCCAATTCCAGCCCATCACCATTGTGCCCACTGACCACGTCCCTCAGTGCCACATCCACCCTTTACTTCATCATATCATCACGCTTCTTGATCACGTTAAGATCAGGGCAATGGGATGTATGCAAATGCCTGCCTTTTTAAAAACAAGGCTATCAACCTCATTTCCTATGCTGCATGTTTTTAAATGACAACCTTGTATTCACTGTGTGTTTATACTCCTTCCATCAGCAGAACACATCCCCATACTGGGGAGAAGCCAGTGGTGCCAGCCAGCACTGCTGGGAGGAGCACAGCACAGCCCCTACCTGGAGAACATATTTCATGCCCTCGTAGATGAGCTCCACGTCGATAATGTTCAGCAAGGAGGCTGCTGGCAGCACTTGGCCCCTGAAACACGTTAGTGAGGTCAGGCACCATCAGGGTTTCATTTCTCGCCTGTGCAAAGTGGCAGGCAGCCAAGTGGGCCATGTGTCAGCAGTGCTGCTGGTGTCGGGTCACATGGGGAAGGTGACCAGAGGGGACAGGCATCTGTTTGTACACAGCCCACGTGTGCACCTCTTACAGAGCAGGGCAGAAACGGGCAAAACACTCAGATAAAGGCCTGGGGGAGAGCCCCAGGCGTCCTTGTCGAGGAATAACCTTCAAGTTCAAGTGCAAACCAGGAGCAAACTGCATTCAGCTGAGCTGCTTTCCCCGAAGTGCCACTTTCACAACTACATAAAATACTGCTCTTCTCTACAGATAGCAAAGGCAGAACCCTGAAGGCACATCAAGACCTGAGGCACTGCTGCACTGAGACACCACCTCCAAATTTACAAAGCAAAAGGGGGAAAGAGGATGGCCAAGGCAGAACAAAACAAGGTCTCTGTGCTTGCAGGAGCCACACCAGCTTCCAATAGCAGGACATGCTCTCCCCCTGTGTCCCCTGTGCCCACAGCCATCAGGTCCCACCACCCAACACGGGCAGCTCCCACCTCTCCAGCGAGTGTAGGAAGTCAGTCATGCACGTCCTGAAGGCAGCGTCTGCGACGTTCAGAGCACCACAGACAACACCCAGCATCGTGTCCGGCTTCTCTGCCTTTGGGGGTGACAATAAAGGGCATTGTATCTTCCCACAGAAGGTGACCCAGAGGTGGTAGGGGCTGATCTCCCCCACCTGCACTTTCTCAGCGATCAGATGGTCCAGCCAGCCGGTGTCGATCTCATTGCTCTGGAAGCTCTCTGTCTCCAAAAGTTTTATCAGATATTCCACTGTGGTGCGGAAATCCCCACGGATGGAGAGCTCTTTCAGGGCCACCACCATATTCCTTTCAGGGAGACAAAACCTCCATGAATGACTGAGCAGGGCACTGCTGCACCCTTCCCCTGCTTTCAGAGTTGTCCCCAAACATTTCAGACACTAAGGAGCTGCCCCTGGTTTCCACCCTCCACAAAGAGCAGGCCATACAGACTGTTTGAGTGTCTCCATGGCAAATCAGCACATCAAAGGGCTGCTATGCAGCAGCCAAAAGCTGCAGGATGAAGACACAGAGATGGGACCGATGAACACCTCACCCTGAATGCTACAGCATCCAGATAAAATATCCCTGCAGGGTAGGAAAGGGACAACACTGTGCACTTAAATACCCAAGACAATTCCATTTCATGTTGCTTAATTACTGCTCAACAGCAGCAAGAACTGCCCGTCTTTAAGGCACCATAACATCACTGCAGTTTGAAAAGTTTGGCTTTCATCAGACAGCCTCCGCAACACCAATAAGCCGATCAGCACAGCAGCACTATCACCTGAGAGAAGAGCCAGCTTTTCTGGCTTATGCACCTACTAGGAATCTTTCCCCACCCAGCCCCAGCTGCCACACTCACGAGATGGCCTCCTCTCTGTTCTCTCCCCATGAGAAGCAGTGCCCAAACTGGGAATCAGCAAATTCGTGCAGCCCCCCAGCAGCTGCCACGCTGAAGTACCCCCAGACATTCTTGCTGCTGCGGAAATTCAATTCCTGCACCGTCCCTGAGCTGGGCTTGAAACCCTAAACAAAGAGCAGAAGGGAACGAGAAAGAAGTCCTGGAAGTCATGCACGTGTAAAGAGGAGGGAAGAGGAACCCCTCTGTGTTTTATGATGTTTTACCATCAGTGCTGTCCCACTGGGGAGGACAACGGGTCCCCCTGTCCCCACAGCTCACCTCCTCAGGGTTCTCACTGGTGATGCGTGCGGCGATGACGTGGCCCCTGGGCACAGGGGGGTTGGCAGGGTTGTTGAAGCAGATGGGAGTATCACCCCATGGGCTCTCCCCATACAGCACTCGGATGTCTTTTATCCTGTGCAAGGGGATGCCCATCGCAATCTGCACAAAGAACAAGGAGGAGGATTTGAGGCATTGGAGCAAGGCTTTAGCATCACATGCACAGCTATTGGAAACTAGGGGAAGAGGAGTTAAACTGCAAAAAGCTCCTCTAGGCAGAGAGCCATTGGCAAAGGGGAGACACTGAATTGCTTCTGCCTGCACCCTCCATGCTGCATTCAGGTACCTGGAGCTGGGCAGCAGGGAGGTTCACATCTGCGATCATCTCTGTGCAAGGGTGCTCGACCTGCAGGCGTGGGTTCAGCTCGAGGAAGTGGAAGCTCCCATCTTCACTGTAGAGGTACTCGACAGTGCCTGTGCTCACATAGCCCACCATCTGTGCCAGGCGTACGGCGCACTGCGGGACCATGAAACCACAGCACTGAGAAACAAGCGCTGCAGAGCTAGGGCTGTGCCAGGCAACGGGGCAGTAACGGCCTTGCATGGAGCAAGGACACAAAGAGGACCAACAGTTGTCTTCAGGAAGGATGGGGAAGAAGAATGCTGCCCTAATGTGCTCACAAGTCAAGCATGCTCCTATCATGGAGTCCCTCCCTTCCTTAGGAGTCACAGGTGCCTCACACCACAATAAATTCAGCAAGGATCATTTTCTCGTTGAATTCCACACCACCTGAAGACCTGGGTCACCCACCTTCTCCATCACCTCGATGACAGCAGGAGCTGCAATGGTGACGGGTGCCTCCTCAATGATCTTCTGGTGCCGGCGCTGGATGGAGCAGTCACGGCCAAAGAGGGAGATGGCATTGCCATACTCATCAGCCAGCACCTGTACCTCCAGATGCCGTGCATGCTGGGCCAGCTTCATCAGGAAGATGGGAGACCCAGGTGCCTCTGCCTGCACCTGTGGAGGGGAGAGGGTCACACTTTGTCACTGTGTTCTGAAATTTACCCCAAGTCACACAGAAAGCCCAGCAGGGAAGCACAGGATGCATGGGGTGGGAGCAAAATCCTAGTGTGTCCCAGCCTGTCTGAGGGGATGGGATTAGGCTCCATGCTCTGGGCACCTCTCACCTGTCGGAAGCAGGTCCCAAACTCCTCTGCTGCTTCCACTTTCCGGATGCCTTTGCCCCCACCTCCTTCTGCTGCCTTGATCATCAGAGGGTATCCGATCCTCTTGGCCACCTGAGGGGGACAAGAATTGGTGTGGCCGCAGTGCTTTGGAGCCCACCTGGATCACCTGGAGCTGCAGCAGCACAGAAGAACAAACTGCTACCAAAACACCCTTGTATCGCTGTTGCGTGGGCTGGGAGCCCAAAAGGGCTGGGGATTGTAGGCTCCAAAGAGAAATAATGGCATGCAAGAGATAACTGGCTACTCATGCACTCAGCTTTACCTCCAGGCCTTCTTCCACATCCTTCACACAGCCCTGTCCATACGTCTCGAGGGGAATGCTGATCATCTGCTGGTCCTTCTGGTCCTCCTCAGACCACTGGGCCACCAGACCTGCAGGCATACTTGGGGCTGTGGTCACCACAGAGGCAGTAGGACTAGCATGGGGACAGTGTGCTGGGGACCCCATGGTGGTATATATCACTTCCCCTGTGTCTGCGCACCCCTGCCCAAACTAACAGCTGCTCAGCTGCCATGGGATCCCCAGTATCTGCAGCCCACTTGGGCTAGGGGCCCCAGGAGAGTGTTTTCTTTGGGGAAGGGGGGGCAAAGAGGGAGAAATCACAACAAAGAGGGTGTATGGAGCTGCAGTGAAGGTCTTACCACTTCCACTCCATGGCAGCGTTGGTATCTGGACTGTCTGAGCCACGATGGTAGAGGCAACTTTATCCCCCAGTGCCCACATGGCATCGCTGGGGGGACCTTTGGACAGGGAAGGAAGGGATGAGCAGGGCCAGCCTGGAAGCTGGCCCAGTCCTGTTGCCCAGAGGCAATCAGTGCAGCAGAAAGCTGCTCCCCAGTGAGGTGGCACCATCATGTAAATGGATGGCCCTTCTGGCAAGATAAGGATGCAGGGAATGCCTCCATAAACCCAATGCCCAATGTGGAATGGAGCACAAGGGGCAGACTGGGATGTCCCTGAGCTGGGCAGCACAAATTAAAAAAAAAAACCACAGAAAACAGTAGGAACCCTGGGATAGTTCCAGGAAAATGGCCTGGGGACTGCCACACTGCAGGACACATGAAATGGGCAGATGCACACACGGAACTCGTGTCACTGGGGAATCAAGAATACACACACCCACTATCCCAGAGTCCACATCTTCCTACAAACAAGGCAAAAGCAGCAAGACCTTACCTAGGAAAGCTATCCCATTTTTCTGCAGCAGCTCTGGCAGCTTGGGGTTTTCCGAGGCATGTCCCCAGCCAGCCCATACCGCCTGGCACAAGAGAGGGAGCAGCACAAGCAGTTATCTCCTGCCCCAGCATCCTCCCTTAAGCCTTGGCATCATGCCTGGTTCCTCTGTGCTGGGGGAGTATCACTCCATTTTGGAACACCCCTTATGCCATCCCTGCTTCCCAACAATTAATTACAGTCTGTGAAAGCCCCGCTGGCACAGGAGGGAGGCACTGTGGCACCAGCATTGTTCTGAATCACACTGACAGCAAAGCTTTGTGCTTTTCCCTCTTTTCTGGACCAGAAGGGTCAAGGGAAACATCCCTGCCAATTTCTACACCATTTTCTTCAGCTTTGCTCTCCCCATAGAACTGGTCATCCCCTAAGTCATAAGGGTAAGCCCAGCAAAGAGATGAGAAACCAATGATAAGATGTTACCTGGACTGGGATCCGTTTGGAAATGTCCACAATCAGCTCCACGTTGGCATAGTTGTTGTTGTTGGCCCCTCCAGGGACAGGCACGTAGTGATCTGCCATTCTGATGTACTCTGAAAGACAGCACACAGCAGTGGGGGGTCTCCTCCCACGTCTGGGGAGCAGGATATCATTTACTACTGGACCTGGTTGCATGGAAGGGGAGCCTACAATGGGCTCAACAGTCCTAGGATCAGTTTTAAGGAATTACCTGCATTTGCCTTGAGATCTTCAGGGGTGACCATGACCACAAACCGAATGGCACGCTCATTTCGGAACATCTCGTAGGCCCAGCGGCGGATGGAGCGCATGCATTTGACAGCAGCAATGCCATTGTTGGCAATCAGGACCTGCAGGGTCATGGGCATCGTTAGAGCAAGTGTGGGAACGCAGGAGCTGAACACCAGGGAGCCTGCAGGGCCTCCAAAAGGGAGGGTGAAACCGAGGGAATGGCAGCTCCAGATGGAGGCAGCCCGAGGATGCACCCCAAGAAGCAACCACACATGGAAAAAGCAGGCAGACACCTTCTCAATGACACGGGTCCCCCCGAAGCGGGCGATGAACTCAGCAGGTGAGGCCACGGTGAAATCCCGCTGCAGGTCCATCTTGCGGTGCTCGCGGCCGCGCTTGGCCAGGTGCATCCCAGACATGCTAGGCCTGCAGGGGGATGAAACAACTGGGGAAGCAATTTGGGATGAAAAGAGCGTTTTGTGATTTAAACCCCAGATCCCCGGGAAAAGCACAGGGGGTCCCTAAAGATGTAAAGCAGCAATTTGGACCTTTGGTTATTATTTCAGGGCTGGGCTACAAATAAGCAAAGGCAAAAAGACAATCTACCCCTCCTTTCCCCCTATGACCTATTTTTGCACTATCAACACATGGCACGCTTATTTCAAGGGGAAATATACTGACAGCCCCTGGGGAGCTCAAGAAACGCCCCATTCTCTCCATCAATTCAGGATATTTTATGAGTAGCCACAATTTTACACAGTTTACCAGCGTTGTCCCAAGCCCCACTGCAAAGCCAACGCACCCAAGCCATCCTGCAAACTGCACCAACCACCTCTGCCCTGCGGCTTGGGCACCAGCAGAAGAGTCCCTCCTGTGTTCTGGTGCAGATGGAAACCAGAGGTGCCTGACACCTCCCAAACTCCCAGCTCAATGAGAAGACATGGTGATGAGGCTGTCAGTTTTCACCATCCTGCAAAAGTCTTTTATTTTTAACAGCGGTGAGAGCAGAGCAGGCAGGAGGAGCTGTGCAGCAGGGCTTTGTTTCCAGCTATTTATAATTGTCATCAGCTGTGCTTGCATGGGAAGCTGCTGAGTGCTGCCAGCAGGCAGCACCTCCTGTCCCCTCACACAAACAGCACAGAGCATTACTGCTGCAGGCTTACATCAGCCTGTAGGCTCTAACTCAAACATGCAAAGGCTTAAGAAGTCAAGAGGTGTTTTGCAAAACTCAGTATTGACAATATAGGAGAAAGCTCTCTCTCTACATCTTCTGGCCAAGGGGGAAAAAAAAAGTTGAGTTTGTAGCTCCAGCAAGCACAGGTGCAAGTTAGCGAGCTGCCCCAGGGCAGAGCTCACTATGGCACTACTCACAGAGCTAAACTCACTGCTTTTTGTTGACTTACACACAGAAAAACCACCAAAGAACTACATTTTTCCCCTCTGCAGAAGCAAAGTGCTCACTGCAGCTGAGCCAGACCTGGAGGGTGCAGAGCAACACGTGCTTGTGCAAAAGCAAGGGTATGCGTGCGTGCAATGCAGTTGCACATGGAAGTGCATGGATAAGTGCATTCATAGGTACAAAAAGCTCAGATAAACTTGCAGATTTCCATCCCACAAAACATATCCAGTGATGTTCCTGCACAGAACAGTCACTTGTAAGGATGGAGACTGTGTGGCAGCACCTCTGCTGCCTGTCCTGTGGGCTCAGCACTGTGACCACCACCAATCTCACCTCCTTGGGCAGAGAAACCCCCTTGTGCTGATGCCCCCCCCTCAACAGCATTGCATTATACCTTATGCCAACACTGGGTTCCTGTGGAGCAGCCATGGCAGGGGGCTCAGCACCTGTCCCCCCTGCACTGGCCAGGCTGCTGCGGCGGCTGCCCACCCTGAAAGCTGCTGCTACCACCTCGTCATCAGAGGAGTTGTCCTCAAAGGAGCCCAGCACAAACTTGGCCAGGGCGGGCCTGCGGAGCGCAGTGGGGTTGTACACCACAATCTGCTCCTGCTCCCCCATGGCAGCCTGCAATGGGGGGCTGGGGGCTTTGGAGGGGCTTGGGGAGGCTGCCAGCTCTGGGGTGGGAGGTGGAGCTGGGCTCTGCTCAGGGGTCTCATCCTCATTCCTGGCGTTCGAGGTGGACATCTTGGTCAAGATAAGCAGCGCAAAGATCATCAGGAGCGCGGAGGCCAGCAACATTCACCACCCTGGGGAGAAAACGTAGATGCTCCATGAGTTTTGCTGCACCACAGGCTAAGCTCAGCCCCCAGGGGCTCCTTTAGGCCCAGCTCTGAGCTCCAACACCCCACCAGCCCCCAGCAGCCAAGAAACCTTTGTTTCCCCCAGCGCTCCCTACAGCACCCACCCAGCATTCCCACCCCCCAGCCCACCATGCTCTCCAGCATTCCCAGCTCGATCTCCTCCATTTTGCCCCCGTGCCCCCTCCCAGCACTCCCCCAAAAGCACCCAAGCCACCCTCTCCTGTTCTGTCTGTTAATACCTCAAGCGGTTTTTACCTCCCTGATAGAAAAGCACCTCATGGCTAAAACATGGGCTAAAATGGGCACCCGGCCATGAGGAAGGGGGTGGGACAGGAGGGGGCAACAGCCATCAGGCCAGCAGCCCCACAGAGCCCTGAGATAGAAGGGCTGTTAAACGGAACATTTGGTTCTGTCAGCAGTTAATAGGGGACAGCAGGGAGGGGGGGGTGGGTAGAAACTGCCACCCTACCTTCCTCTGCAGGTAGTTACTGAGATTGACCCAGTGTGAATCTCAGCACCTCCAAGCTGAATGCCAATGCTAAATTAGTTAAAGTAGGGCTGCAGGGCTCCTCACACCCCCCTCCCCGTGCCCCCACACCAACCCACCTCCCCATTTTAAACCTCAGCACGCCCCCTACTCAGAGATCCCCCAACGCCACCACCGCTCTCCCACTCACCATCATCTCAGAGCCCGCTGGCGTCCCAAGATGAACCCAAAGCCAACTTAAAAGGCCACAGCTCTGTGCTGGACCCCCCAAATGGGGACGGTGACCCCCGCAGGGCCTGCAGGCTGGAGGCAGCTCCTGACACCACGGCAGGGTTTTACGTTCCAGGCCCGCAGCCTGCGCTAGGATCTCCCTCTGCTCGCACGTGACGTTCACGTCAAGCATAAATATTTCCCCGTTAGCACGGCTGGAAAACTTCTGCTGGAAGGAGAGGGTGGAAAGCAGAGACGGGGACATGCGATCCTTGTGGGACAAAGGTGCCATGGCAGCTATGGGGGGGGGGGATGGGGAGGGTTAGGAGGAGCTGCTGACTCCCTGTGCCATCAGCCCCACCACCCACTCCCTCTGCTCATTTCCAGCCCAGGAAGATCACAGCACGATGTAAAGAAAAGGATTTTTATTTAAAAAAAAAAAAAAAAAAAACAAAATAACAACACACCAAATCCAAACAGATGTGAAGGAAGCTCCACCCAACTACTGTCACCTCCTGGAGCAAATGGAAGGTTTTAAAAACGTAACAGCTTTTGAACAAGGCACTTTCATTAAAAGTAAACACAGAAGCAAGGCAGAACTGGATGCCCAGAGCTCTCACATTCAGCCAGGAAGAGCCAATAGATTTCTGGCCACCAGAGCAAATAACTTTCTCTTATGAAGGCAAAGCACAGAAGTATTTCTGTATTAAGATTTAAGATCGTAAACATTCTGAAACACTCAGCCCATCACTTGGCAGCTTGATGGACAGGTATCTCTGCTGGAAGTGGCAGTGAGATCTGCAGGAACCTCCCTCAGTATCATGGAGCTCATCGGGTTAACCCTGAAACCTCAGTGACACACCGGATAAAGTCTCTAATGGTGCACTGCCTTTACTTTAAGTCAGCCTTGGCTCCAATAGGGACCAGGGACTCCAGTTCCACTCCTCCCACTAAGAAACACAGATTTGTACAGCAGAATGCATGGGAGAAGGGAGAAGCAAGGCAGGCTATGTACAGCAGCTGAGCAGCTTCACCTGCAAGAATTCACACCCCTTCACAAGGCCCTCAAAAAACGTTTCCAGCATAAAAAAACCAAACAAATTAACATGAAACTGTTTTCCTTTGCCTCAAGCCAGGCTGAGATCCCTTCCAAAAGCAGACAAGTCATTCAATTTGCTCTGGAAAAAAACCCAAGTCTCTTACAGTTAGGCCTTTTGTCCCTTGATTGACACCTAGAGGACAATCCTCAGGTCAGCAGAAGTTTCTCAGAAACCAGACAGCCCTTCCAACGGGGGCTGTTTGCACCCATCTGGCCCCAGGGCTGACGCTCACAGCTCAGAGCGCTCTCCAATCAATGGGCTTCTTGCCGGACTTCTTTAGCAGCTCGTTTGTCTTGGAGAAATGCCGACAGCCAAAAAACCCTCTGTTCACAGAGAGAGGGGAAGGGTGAACCGTCTGCAGGATGTGGTGGCGTTTCTGTGAAGGGTGAAGGAAACAGCTCGTTAGATCTCTGCACTTTCAGGGACAAGGCTGGCTGCTCCACATTGTTTAATTTCCTCTCTCTGCATTTCCTCAGTCATCAGACCAAGAAGGGAGGGCTGAAGAACTCAGCCATAAAGGCAGAGACTTTTGTCCCACAGAGGGCAGGCTGCACAGAAGCAATAACACCCAGCCCATTTTTCAATTGCTGTTCTCATAACAGCACTTATTCGAGATTTTTCCTAGAAATACCAGCTCTGCCATCAGCTGGAGGCTCTTCTGACAACAGAACGTTACTCTTGCTTCACTTTTGTTGCTTCATTCTGGCAAAGACCAAGCTAAACAAAAGGGTAATCAAGTTCGGCAGCAGCAGAGTTCAAGCAGGGACTAAAACACAACCCTGTAAAGAAAGCACCCTCTAGCGTCCACCCCTTAACTAAAAACATTAGTGAGCCACTGCACAACCCATACCCTGTCAATAGAGCTGCCCTTCCTCTGCGCATAAGCTCCCCACAGCATGAAAACAACACCATGCAGGTTCTTGTTCAGCCAGGAGACCACCACATCTGTGAACTGCTCCCAGCCCTTCTCCTTGTGGGATGTAGCCTGGTGGGCTCGCACGGTGAGGACAGCGTTGAGCAGGAGCACACCTAGCACACAAACAAAGCCACAGGTTAGCTGCCTTCTGCTTCCCCTGAGAAGAGATAATAGGAATATTTTCATCTCAAGGTACCTGCCATGACACCCAGAACTGATTTTGCTTTACAGATGGGCTGTGCCCAACCACAGATCTGCTTTTTAGGATGCCTTACCCTGCTTGGCCCAGCCAGTCAGATCACCGTGACCAGGATGGGTGAAGTCTTCAATATCAGTGGACAGTTCTTTGTAAATATTTTCCAAACTGAGATGATGGGAGAAAGACAAAAGATCATGAACTATGCAACTGGGACAGACAAACAATTTGGTATTTAAACACTCAAACAAGCTAATGTATCTCAGATATCTTATATGCTTTTTATTAGACTTTTAGATTGGATAAAAAGAAGTTGTTTACACTGAGGACAGCAACACACAGGTTGCCCAGAGAGGTGGTGGTTCCCCATCCCTGCAGACACCCCCGTCAGGGGATGGGGCTGTGAGCACTGATGGAGCTGTGGCTGTCCCTGTGCACTGCAGGCAGTGGGAACATGTGGCCATTGGGGGTCCCATCCAACTCAAACCTCTCTACAATCTGAGAGTCTTTGTCCAATTTCTATTTAAGTTTCTATTACTCCTCCTGGCTAAGTTACATCTTTGCCTTTCCATTCATTAATCGAATCCTAATCATACAAGCACTTCTAGCAGCACTCAAGTGTCAAAAACTCGCTGCAGACAATCAGCACAAGACAGACCAGTGCCATTAAAGATACTCATTTATAGATAAGAGCTAACAGCATCAATCGCTGCTCTTCCCCTAAACATGAATTGCACTGAGTCCCATCTAATCATTTAAAATAACATTCATTTGCAGCATGTTCTTGAGAATACAACCTACAGAAAATGAGCTGTGTCTTTAAGATGTTTCTCCTAGGCAGAGCACAGCTGTAACATCTCATCAATTATCTCACAGGTGTGAGTAACAGAACTCAAAATAATTTGTTAATGAAAGGAATTTTGTAAGGTGGGTACTGCCATACCTGGGGGGAGGTGGAACAGGTTTCTGGACACTAAAACAGAGCCCATGAGCTTGATTAGGTCCATGATAAGGATCTTGTCCCAAAATTACAACTTTTACCTGGAAGTAAAAAAAAAAAAAAGTTAGTACTGAATCACATTACTGTTCCCCAAAAAATGAACAAAAAAGGAAAAGCTTGTGTACAGGCTCTATCCTAGAACAAATACAGACAAAAAGAAAACCTAGTAACTGCCTTTCAACCACTGACATCATATACAAGTTAAGAAACAGCCCCTACCAGAGGCTAACACCACAGCTGTGCTGCCAAGATTATGGAAGTGCTTTGAGTGCAAAAGACCAAAGTTTACACAAATCCACAATCCGCTTGATGAATGTTTCCAAGGAAGCTTCCTGAGTTTTGAATTCTATGCCACATTCACTGTGAAACTGATAACCACGCACACAGCTTATTAGCAAGGCGTTACCTTAAACACTACTGTACATATCTCTGTATTACAGTTCATTAGATAGGAGAAAACCCAAGATGCACAAGACCCCAAATCAGGCCCCGCCCTTCCACAAACCCCACCCCTAACGGACTTCTGATCCAAACCACCCACACCCTACTCACATCCCTGATGTCACACATCTGTGTCCACGTGAAGACCTGCTCCGGAGGCGGGTAAACCGTGTACTTCTTCCTCTCCTCAGCCACGAATGCCATCAGCTGCAGGCAGAACAGAGGGATCAGCGCAGGGAAAGCACTGGGGCAGCAGCATGGTTCAGGGCCAGCTCTAGACACTCACGTCCACGAAGTAGGGCTTGGTGAACTCCGCCGCCAGCTGCCGCCGCCAGCTCTCCCCGAAACCCGGAGGAACGCTGCGCTCGTTCAGCCGCCGCAGCGCCAACTCTTTGTTCCTGCGCATCCGCTCCAGCTGCTCAGAACTCAGCGCTGAAGCCCTGCCCGCTTCATGATCCGAGGTTTTCAGCCTCTTAGCAGCATCATCCTGCAAACGGCGAGATAAAAGACAGCTGCGGAGCGGGCGCAGAGAGACGCGGCCCAGCCGCTGGCCGACCAGCAGCCCTAAGACCGCCATGCCACAATCCACCCCTCCCCACAACACACGTGTCTTTTTCGCGGCAAAACAGCGCCAGACCTGTCCCGATTGGTTACCGCGCCCCATGAGGGCCCGCCCACAAGCGCGGCTCGGACCCCACGCTCTCCCATTGGCCAGCGTAAAAATATCCGCTCGTTTTCATTGGCTCTCGTCGGGAGCAGTGTGCTAGTCTGCCTAGCAACCGTGACGTAAACAAGCCTGCAACGCCTATTGGATGATATTAGTTGCTCAGTCAGGCGTGCAGAAGCGCGGGGTTTTGGAAGCAGCTCCCAACGGCCGCCAGCACCGCACCCCCCACAGCACCGCGCCCCTTCAACAGCCACCAGCTGTCGGCAGTCCCCACCTTACCAGCCCCCAGCGCTCTGTGCAGCCCTCAGCCACCTCCGGCGTCCCGAGCGCTCCTTTACCCCTATAGCCTCCATCACACACTTACCTCAGTACCACCGCCAGGCTCTGGCGAGCGGCTGCGCTTCCTCGGCGGCGCGGTGCTGAAGAAACAATGCAGAGTCTTCTGCCCGATCATAGCTGCGGCAGTGACAGAGGAAAGGCAGCGGCGGCGGGACCGGCGCGAAAAGGTGGTCGGGGGGGGGGCGGGGCTACGATTTGGCGCCAAAAGCTCGCGCAGGCGCCGGGGGCGTGGCCTGGTGGGGGCAGGGGGCGGGGCTTAGGCAGGCGCGCGCTCACTGCTTCCGGTACGGAGGGGTCGAGTGATTCCCGCCTTCGGTCGCTCCCTCAGGGAGGGCCGCCCCTCAGCGCCCGCCCCGCACGGGTTCCGTCCGGGGCGTTATCCGCTTTGCGCATGGACAAATTCGTGGTTAAACGTTCTGCTAAGGAACCCGGGGGTGATGGCAAGAGGCCCCGCTTGGAGGAGGCTGCGGGCGACCTGCCCCATCCCTCACAGCCCAGTCAGGAGATCCGCGCCCAGGGCCTGAGCCTCGAGTACCGCCTCCTCTTCAGCCGGGCCGAGGCTGACGAGATCTTGCAGCAGCTGGAAAAGGAGGTGGAGTACTTCGAAGGTAAAGCAGCCGAGGGGGAGGCTTTAGTCCTTTAGAATCAGCATGACTGGGTTGGGAGGGACCCCACAGCCCTGCCGTGTGCTGGCTGCCCCCAGCTCAGCTGCCCAGGGCCCATTTGTGGCCTCGGGCACCTCCAGGGATGGGGCACCACAGCTCTGCCAGGGCCTCACTGTCCTCTGAGTGAAGAATGCTGAGTTAATTTTGATCCATCTTGTTTAAACAGGTGAACAGACAAAGTTGCTCGTGTTTGGCAAGTGGCACAACATCCCCAGGAAGCAGGTAACCTACGGAGACCCCGAGTTAACGTACACTTACTCAGGTGTCACCTTTTCTCCTAAGCCATGGATCCCAGTTCTCAACCACATCAGAGATCGCCTTGTTTTGGAAACGGGACATACTTTTAATTTTGTTGTAATTAACAGGTATGTCTGATTTTCAGTCGCGTCAAGCAGCTCATTCCTGTTGCTTGGTGTATTGACAGATCACCAAGGAGTAGTTTGACAGCTGGACTGACAGATGAACTAATTATTCTGTTTACAGATACAAAGACGGTGAGGACCACATAGGTGAGCATCGAGATGATGAGAAGGAGCTGGTTCCACGCAGCCCTATTGCATCAGTGTCCTTCGGAGCCTGCAGAGACTTTGTTTTCAGGCACTGTGATTCCAGAGGGAAGAATGCAACACGGCACATTAAGCCCATCAGACTGCAGCTAGCCCATGGCAGCCTGCTGATGATGAAGTACCCCACTAACGTGTACTGGTACCACAGCCTGCCCATCCGCAGGAGAGTGCTTGCTCCAAGAATCAACCTGACATTTCGGAAAATGATGGTTGTTGACAAAAAAGTGAGATAGCAATGAAGCACCTGGTCCATAGACCCTGAATACTGAAATTTCTGTCCTCGATATAGCTGTCAGTTTCTCAGTCAAGCTGTGTTTGATGATCCAAGGCATTAAACCAGAAGATAGTTTGGTAATTTGCTAATGAATTCTGCAGCTACTGATCTTAAATGCCAGGAATGCTTTCAGTAAACAGTTGCTGATACACCACTTATTATCGAGTAATACTCTCATTTTGGTCAGGATGAAATTTGTTCTCACCTAATTCTAATTGTAGCCACTTTTTTAGAAAGTCCAAAATATTCTACATAGTGAGATAATTTATAAATACCATAAAGTGTGAGGTGTAATCATTTAGAGTGAGCCTGTAAGCTGATGGTATTCAATGGGTGACACTGTCTTGGATGGTCTATCAATGAGCTGCAGCTTGCTTGGTTTTATTTAAATAAAACACAAATGAGACTGACATGAGAAGATGATTGATAAGATATTAATGCAGTGAGTGCAGTATGTTTTACAGTCACTATGATTTGTCTGCATCTATTCCTCTGCTGCTTTACTTTCTCTGCTTCTGTGGGTTGTGGGCAGCAGCGTGGTGGGACAGAAAGACATCAGAGGTACCTCTTCTTCACTCAGTCCTCTGTGCAGAAACCAGGGAGCATAAGGTGACTTTCAGGGGAATATGTTCTATACGGGCAACACAATGTGAAAAGCTATCACTTCTGAGAGTACCTGTTTTTCTAAACAATTATCCCTAGGGAATCCATTCTGACTACCTGAAAGCCATTCCCATCTGTGCTCCATCCTACTGAATGAGGAAAGAGTGTCCAAAGTGTCCACCAGATCTTAAGGAAACAAGCAATGGTAAGTACTTAGCAAAAATGTGAGTTAATCCCTGTATAACTGTGCTTAGGAGCATGTGAATGAGTAGCCTTCAGTCTTTTGGGGCTGTGGAATTAACAGCAGTTTAGAAAAGTTGGAGTGGGAAATTCTTATCCTCTGTATTTATTGTGAAGAGCCAGGCTCTGCTGGGAACCTGGATCCCAGGAATGCACCCAGAGAAGGTGAAGTGGTGCTTCTATCAGATATACTATGTATATATCTGATAGATTGGCCTTGAAGAAATTAGCAAATATGAACAGTTACTTTTTTATTAAGTTCTTTTATTGCTACTGTACAGTTACAAAAAATACCCTGAAGTGAAAATGCAACTTCAAACAGCAGTGCAGTGCTGTGACTCTAACATCACACTTTTTTTAAATAATACACAAAATAAAACAAGAATTATCCAAACACAGAGATATCATCCTAGAGGTCTTATCTGATGTTTTGTAAGCTCCTGCATTTTATTAACACATTTTCCATCATGAAAGCTTGTAACAATTAACAATATTGGATGAAGCCCAGTGACTTCACAAGGTGAAGATGGCAAACATCTGCAGAAGCCTTTGAGCTCACAGTAGGCTGAGTGTCCAGCACAGGACTGGGCCTGAGATTCTGTCACTTGCTTCCTTCCTCACACTGAGGGCTAAACCAAGGCTGCCTGCTCCTTCCCAGCAGCAAAAGCTACAACAAATGCTGACTGTTCAGCCCTCATCTCTGCAGCCTTCGAGGAAGGTTTCAGAGCGAACCTGCAGCTGAATGAAAGTGAGCAGGTTATCAACATCACACAGTTATACTTCTGATCAAACTGACCCGACAGAAAGCAGTTCTATGCAAAGTACTGAACGTGCAAGTTTGCAGTGCTTTGGGGCTGACAAGTTTGAGACTATTAGCCTGTGGTGTGTGTGCGCTCTGACACACCTCCAGCATTACTGCTTCCTAAACAAAATTATCTGAAGATGAAATTCACAAAACCTCTGAACAGCCCCTATTGAGAATAGGCTTTGCAGAATATATGCTCTGGCTGGTGGAAATGTTTGGAAGTTTTCAGGTGCAAATTGTAGCCCTGCTGGAACAACATGCATTACAGAGCTTCTCCTGCACTCCCATGCTGCTCAGAACAGAAGCTTTTCCTCTCCTCTTAGCTTCTGCAAGTCTGTTAGATTTTACCTCCATGGCCAGGACATTTTTGGCATTTTGCAACCTTTTTTTTTCCCCCTTGTTTTTTTCCCTAACTTAACATATAAAAGTTAAAACCATGCTACCTATAGCCTGGCCTAGACAGGGAGGCTTCTCACTAATTGGTATCTCTATAGATTTATAAAGAGTGGTCTATGTATTATTACTTTGGAACAACGTGTGTGTAGTAAACAGATTCTTATGTACATCTATTATTATTTCAGCTGGTTCTGAGACTTCATTAAGGAACTCTGAATGCCTGAGAGCTTCAGGCAGTAATATGAATATATGAGGTACGAAGTTACCTAAAAAAAAAAACTATAAAGACAGTAATGATTTGAGAGCTTAGTTGCTGTTTTACACCAAAAAATCTAGTCTGAGGAATGAGTCTTTTTCCTCCAAGTTAGAATTATAGAAAAGAGCTAAAAATAGTCTACATATTTTATTCCTGATAATTTAAAAGCAGTCAAAATTAATTTTTCCTTCTCCATCCATGCTTTAAGAAATCTTAACACATTAGACAATCTAGAGCAGCAAAGTACAACTTATACTTATATGGAAATCTGCATATCTAATGCAGTGACACCAGAATTTACAGACTGCCTTACCAGACAAGTGCCCATTGGTCCAGATTCAATTCTGTATGCTCAAAGTTTACAAGGACGCTTGGGTTGCTGTTTATCTCAGCTCACAGTCACAACCAGTATAAGCTCTAATGCTCAGCTGCAAGCCTGACAACATACATCCAAAAGGCTGATGACAAATGACAGTTTTTAGCATTAAAATAGGAAGGGAACATTTAGAACATCAATTACAGTAGCCTTAAAGTTAATGGTATTAAAAGCTGTAGTCCATACTACAAGCATTAGTATTCAACAGTTTGAATGACCAAGAAAATTACAATATTGACAGCTAGCAAACACTTCTGTCTTTTCATTTCACCTGTAGTGCAAAGATACAGAGCAACAAGTCAGGGTGTCAGTTCTTAATTGATAAAAGATTTTTATCTTTTCTTCTGGAAAAAGGAAACTGCTGCCTGAATCAGTAATTCCATGATATATAGAGAACTGGACTATTAGGAAGTGGGGAGGGAAGGAAATTTTTTGGTCATGCATGTTATGTAAGGAGACCTTGTTTTATTCACTGGCTGGGATATTAGGAGAAATCTGCTGTCATTCTTTTCATCCCATCATCTTGAGACACCTATCAGAACACAGCTGGCATGCAGTGGACTCAGACAATGGTAATCTATTCAAATAAGCTCAAGGCACTTTGTTTCTTAAATCATTGCCTTTGATAACAGTAACTTCCCAACAACTGCTTCTGGGGCTCCCTTGTTCAGAAATGTCTGCAGTGAAGTGTATAGGATTCCACATCTCGCCTTGAAAACATACATGTGATCAGAATAATAAACAGTCTTGAAAAGTCTGTTTTGAGATGTCTGTCTCAGAGCTGTGATATCGACAGAATTATTACTGAATAGAATAAATGCTTATCTAAAACAAATACACTTTGGACTGCACAACGTCAGCAGACCAACTTTGGGTAGCTTAATTTTGGTACAAAACTACTCCCAGCAAGAGCCAGCTGCTGCCATGGAGGGAGGGGAAAGTTAAAGGGCCTGTGGTGGATTATTTGCATAACAGACAGGAGGTGCAACGTAGATCTCAGCAGAGGAATTTGGTCAGTTTTTGTCCTCCTTCATCTCTCTTAATCACTCTTCAGGCCTCAACTCCAAACTCTGGTGCTGTACCCTTGAGTGAACACGCTCATAGAACAGCAGGTAAGCACTAGAGGAAAGGACCTCCTGCAAACTAGCTTTGCGAACGGTATCATCTGAAATCCATAACCACTGATTGCTGACAGAGAGCGGGCTCTTGGAAGAAGGCGGAGAGCGGCGGTAAGTCACAAAGTGTCCAGAATGCATGTCTCCATGGTGCACAACCACCGCCATCAGCCGGTACAGGTACACAGGAGGACTGAGAGAGAAAGGAGAAAAAGGGTCAGCAGACCTCATGTGTCATACGTGGACTTAAAGAAGCTCTGGTTGCTTTGTCTTTGCTTGCAGTTTCTTTCCAGAGCAAGTAATTGACTCTAAGAGACGTGCTGCCTGACTCTACTGAAGAAAGCAAACCATTCATTTTAAAGGCTTAATGCACCAGACAGCTATTACACCTTGCCCAGTGTAACTGCCTGAATTGTGCACAAATGTTTCCCACCAAGCCAGTGTTTAGCTCTTACAGCACTGTTCCTGGACAGAAAAGTTATTCTGGAAAAATGTGATTCTTAAAAGAGGTCAAATTCTGGTGGATAATCCATAGATAACAACAGGTATATTTTAAGGACTTGCTCTACAACTGTCTTCATAGCAAATGTTTGGCACAGAGTGTTTCTTCACTTCTCATTTCCTAAAGTATTGTGGGAAATGTGTTCCCCCTGGGCTAATAACCAACAGTTCTGTAACAGAATGTTGGTCACAGGACTGAAAAGAAGGGAACTTTCTCAAAAACAAATCAACATCATAAGCATCAAGACTGGATTTATGAAGTAGAATCATGGCAGGTGCAATTGAGATTGTTAAATAGAACTCTTACAGTTTGGTTTTTTTTTCCAGTACCGTAAGAATTTCTTGCAGGAGTTTAAAGAAACCAAACAACTCTCACAGTAATAGTTAAAAGTCAAAGGAGGGGTAGTAGGAAAAACAGCATGAATGAGAATATGGCAGTCCAGAAGGATGACTGCTGCATGCTGAACCAAAGAAAGGAGATTCTGAATTCTCCCTGTAATAAGCTAAACTCCCTTTCTTAGTAAGAGAGAAATAAATGGAGCCAAAGACAATCAGCAAGGAAAACAGAAAACAGTTTTCTGCACAGGAACTAAGATAGATGTTAAGTTCTACGACTACACAGCCTTTTGATAAAGACAATAAAGGAAAACATAATTCAAATGGACAGAAATACAAACAGGATACACATCTCACACTTACCTGCATTCAGGGAATGCAGTGAGTGGAAAAGTTCCCGAGGACATTAAGAGTGAAGAGGAGCAGGCACCATTCATAAGGAGAGATTTGGTACCACATGTCTGTTCTGCATCTGCAGAACAAAACAGATGTTGGTAATTTAACTTAAATGCTACAAGTACTGCTATCAACTGCTTCTGTTTCTACAGTGTCTGTCATCACAGAATGTGAAGGTAGTTTGCTTATTTTAATTCATTACATATCACAGTCCCTTGATATCTAAAGACAAGAGGTAAATACAGGTAAATACCTGAAGGTTTTACTGCTGTCCCATCCCTTGTTCCAGGCTTTGTCTGTTCGGAGCTTTTCTGATTCAGATCATTCTGAGTTGATTTATGAACGGGAATGTGATATTTGTAGATGTCCATGATTAGGAACTCATTGAACTGTACATGTTCATGACGTTTCAGAGGAGTCCCTTGGTTTGACCAGCTCAGTCTTTGCAGATGGATACACAAACACTGAGGGAGCTTCAAAGTTCCATACAAAAGAGAAGTCAAAATACATTTTAAGTGAAGAGAAACAGCTGCCAAAAGCATTCTAATGGAACTAAATGGTAAGTCCAGTAGATAAGGAATTAAGTCACTGAACTGTTGTTTCTTTATGTGCTATTTCTGTATCTAAGCTTACTGCAATACTATTTCTGAGGCATGACAAAAATCTCACAACTGTTGATATTTCTAATAGTGTCATATTGCTTACTAGGCAGTAGAATAGAGCATATTAATTATTGACTACAAATGGGGGAAGGAAAAAAAGAAAAATCACACACATTCCTAAAAAGCCCATTTCATTTAGCTTGATGATCTGCAAAGTAGAATTGAGCACTGGAATTTGTGTCAGTAAGTTGCTGCCAGGCATCTGCTAATATTCCATAAATAATGGCATCACACAGTAAGAGTACCCAGGGAAAAAAGGTCAAGGAGTTATAAATATCTGACAGACAAAGTCATGCCAAGGCTAGCCTTTGTCAGTAAAAAAATGTTATTATGAATGGCCCTGCTGTCCTCTGCATTATCTGATAACAGAACAAGAAACTTGTAAGAACCTCTAATATAAATCTTTCCAGTTCTTTAGCACTGCGTTCTCTTGTTTAAATCTTCTGTATCTAGAATATTTTAACTTTGAAAAGCACAAACTATCCTACAAATAGATTGTATATATCAGTTGCTTTACTTACCAAGGGAATAAAAAACTAACACAAGACAAACTGCACCTAAGCCAAACTCAAGTGCTTTGCTGAATAACAGTAGAGTACTCACGTTCTTTAAGCTAAAGAGTTCAGAGCTTTGTTCATCTGAGGCTTCAATGTCTACAAATATTTGACAAAAGCTTTTTTTTATTATTATTTAAGAAAACATTAGAGAAGTGTAATAAGTAGCATAAGTAGACATTAAGCAAACAGGTCAAAGAAAGAGATTACTATTTAATAGGATTTAAAAATGGATTTGGAGGGTTAGCTTGCCTTACCTTCCCTAGCTTTAATTGCTTAACAAATGTTGTTTTCTGGTTTTCTATGCTCTGTCCATTCAGAGTCCCTCCCGCCTGAATCTGAAATCAAAGGGAAAACAGAGACGTTTGTTTACTCGCTGTATCAAATTACAAACAATAATCCTGCTGCAGGTTTGCATACTGCATACCACGCTATCCTTGGGTCTTGAATTTCTTCTACCATTTTCCTCTCTCAAGAGCTGTTGGCCTATTCTAATGGATCCATGTTTTAACACTAAATTGAGCAGAAACAGCTCTTAGAAAACAAACCTAGCTTATATGTAGCCATTTCTGTTAGGTTTCAAAGAATCCATTTTGGCTCTCTATCATCAAAGTACAGATTATAATGTTTCAAAACGAGACTTTTTCTTTTTTTGTTCTTCTAAATATTATCTAAATACCAAATAAAGCATTTGTAAATTTTATTATGTTAACAATAAATAAAGCTTCAAAATACTGTGGGGTTAATAACTCTATTTTAAGAATAATAAATCCCAGGCAAGCTAGAGGCTTTCCTGAAGTCATGAAGAAAGGAGTAGAAAACTGAAGCCGTATTTCTGTCAGCAGGCTTGAAATTGAGCTCAAAGGTTACATAAATTACAGTGACATACTTTAGTGCAGTTGTCACACACAACATCCTTCACAGATTCAGAGGAGATGAAGTGATGGAGGCAGTGATCCAGTGTCATAGGATGGCCCTTAGAACAACAGCAAAAAAAAATTAATTACAGACATAAGGTACAGTCCAAAGGTCCTGCACATTTTGCCCCCAAATCTACAATGTTTTATCATTTAAAGATTTTCACAAAGCCAGTGAGACACAGAAACTATTTCCAGTTGAAATGTAACCAGAGACAGAGCACTTGAAGGTCATCTTCTGAGTCTGCTAGTAATACACAGCCCTCAGGATACAATGTGCTCTGTTCAATTTAACCAAAAGGGCCAAATTATCCACCAGGAGAAAAAAGGAAACTCAGTGCCTACAGTCACACCCATCAGGCTAATTGCTCATTTGCTTCATTGCCTTAGTAGTAAGGTACTGCCTTAACACAACAGGATTGTTTATAAAGGCAACTCTAGTTGCTCATTTAGTAACACCTCATTTAGGTGTTACTGAGGCTGTAAAAGGATAATAGTGGAGATAAAGCCCCGATGGCAAGGCAGGAGACATGGTGGCTGGGTCACCCATCAAAGGCAGATACATACCCACATAGCTGCTGGAATACTCAGTGAGAGACTGTCAAATGTATCATACCTCACAGGACTCTGCAAGAAAATATTTCAAATGCAGTGAGCAGAAAAATCTGCAATGATCGAAAAAACAAAATAGGTCAACCATTACCTCCCAACAGTGTCATGCAAAACAAGCATATCCATGTATATCTATTAAATCACTCATTTTCCCCAGCAGCTGTATTGCTAGGAAACACCTGATGCAGTGCACAATATAATCTACTGTGCCTGTTTCTACTGAAGTTGCCCCTGCTCACTTTTAAATTCGTTTGCCAGTTTTTGAAAAGTATTCTTAGAGTTGGATGTATGAATTCAATTTATTTTCTGTATTTTTGCTTCATTCAGCTTGTCTTCATCTTCTCACTCTGGATGACTGCAAGTTTGTTGGCCTTTGCATGTGCAATCACAATACTGCATGCTGAATGAATAGCTAGTCCTGAAATGCTACCCGTGTAAGTGGATTTTCAGTATATGATACCTGTGATATTGGATACTAAATGTAATAGAACAACTATTCTACCTGATAAGATAGCTGTCATCCCCAGGAAGTGAATCACACTTCATTTTCTTTGGTATGCTTAGCAATATTTTCTTGTTCAATACAAAATGCCACAATAAATAGCTGAAAAAATAATGGCTGAAGCTGTTATTCCTGTAAACTATTGAGCTTAAACCAATTATGTTGGAAACAAGGGATGGTGGTTTCACCTCAGAATGCACTCTGAATGTCAGGCATCACTTTTCATGTATACCTACACACAACACACTTTCTTATACCTGGTGTTCACAGTGTTTGCAAACCATGTTGCTGGTCAGCCTTCCATGAAAAGGATGCTGAGACTTCCAGTGATTTGACATAGGAGGAAGAGATCCTGAAACACAAAGATGAAATTGTGCTTTTATTTTCAAAACATCCACGTCCATCACTATAATTCCAAATTTTTGGCCTACTATAACAAGCTGTAAAACATGGTCTGCCCCACTAACAAATAATGAATGGTATTTTACAAATGAAGAGATGCATTTCAATCCAATAAAGACAAAGATCAGTTGATCTTATCCCCTTAATAAACAAAATGATTACACTATGAGTTAACATTCATGTTTCAGGGTGGAAGAAAAAACATACCTCTTGTTCGGCAGCTTATTTGCTTTTGGGTTATTTCTGACTGCTGCAGAGGAAGATAAAAAAGATGTCATCAGCCCCACCTTAGAAAAGCTTACACATTAAATACATATTTCATTCCTGATTTTAGAACAATGGTAAGAGTTTAAGTGTCTCTGTGTTTGAAGAAAGCCAAAAAACCTGGTGCGCAGCAAATTTCTAAGTGACAAATAGAGCAGTTCTAATAAAAGGAACAATTAACCTGTAGAATTCTGTGCCTGATAGCACTGAAATAAAAGCTCAACAAGTTTTTTAGACTGCTTGTTTGTATTTTAGACAAAAAGATACAAATCTTCCATCAGCATTAAGCTGACCATTAATGCTGAAGGATGAGCTAAAACTTCACCTCCAAATGCACTATTCCATGAACACCCATTTTGCAGTTGTCTGAGCCCTTTCTTGCATCAGGTCTAACAGATAAGAGTAAGTGATTGCACAAACTGCTGCTCTGTGCTAGTGTTTTGCTAGTTTTTTCAGTCCTTATGTTCCATAGATTTAGGAATGCAAAAGTCCTCATGCAAGTGGAGTCACAACAGATTAAGATACATTTGCCTTCAAACATTTTTTTTTTCCCTTTCATTGCCTGGGCTATTGATTCATTTCTCTCAGAGCAATAAAGAACAGCTTTGTAAACACTATGCTAATATCTTCAGTTTCTTAACAGGCACTTCATACTTGACACACTTAGGACTCTAGGCAGACTACCAAGTACATATGGAAACTTCTCCTGATGACAAAACAACACTGGGAAAGCCATCACCTCCAATGAATGCACATCAAACAAATGTGTGACACGTGGCTGACGATCCCGTTCATCTTCCAGTGAAGAGGTAAGGACATGAAATAGTTCATGAGCATCCTATTAAACAGAGGCATAAGAGTTACAGGAAGCAAAACAAAAAAGAAACCCGTCCAAACATACTGTGTGGCTACAACACTGCACTACGAAACTGAAGGGGAAAATCACTGCTTAGAGCTTATCTTACATACTAATAGTAATCAATTGTGCATCCAATTCAACGTTAGTAAGAAGTGTTCTCTACAAAACTGAATTTCATAACAGCAGACATTATTAAAAATATTCTGGGCTGGATAAATTTAAAAGGCACCAAAATCATTGAAGAAATAAAAAAATGAATGCACAAATGCCCGCTTTCCTGGGTTTCAATAAAACCATCACTGAAATCTGTGCTATTTGGTCTGGCTCTGAAACATAAAAGAAGAATACAACCATATTTTATGAATGAGAAAATTGATTGAGTTTATTGACCAGCTGCACTTACTTAGGGGCTAAAAATACCGAAAATAAGTCTTAGAAATCCCCTATGGGACTGAATTTGGAAATAGTAATGAAGTTGAGTCCATCCCTGCAAGCAGAAGCCCTTCAGATACAGGGAAGCGAGGGCTGTATCCCTTCTGTTTTAGTATCCCAAACCAAATCTGAACATACTAAGTAGGAGGTTTTGAAGCAGCCAGGCTTTCCATGACAGTTATCTAAGCAAACTGAAAACACCATTCATTAATCACACGGTTGTTCTCCTTCAGTTTTTAAAGCAAACTTTTTTCTACAGCAAAGATTCAGATTTGGCACCCAGTTCTATTACTGCTATTGCTTCAGTTTTTTGTTATTCCAGATCTAAGCACTGAACTGTGTATATCAGGCAGTCTAACTTTAATTTTGTAATCACCTGCTCTTCAAATGTCGAGATCTGCCACCTGTAAATTCTTAACACTTCTAATAAGCAGCTTGCATCCAGGACATCATCTTCTGTCACCTCTTGACAGGATAAAGCTTAAAGACATTGCATTTTAAAATGTTAGAAGGAGCCACAAAGCATGGTTAGAACACAGGTCTGTGTATTTTAGGATTTATGCTACTTAGGCACAATGTAATTGTTTACCATAAAGTTATTCTTGATTAAGACAGGTAAACAATGACAACCAAACTAGCATGTATTAACTGCCATTCTCATCTGACAGTGTCACTGACTGCATACATTCTCTCTGTCTAATATACATGTAAAGTGAAGAGTTTCCCAACTGACAGACAGAATAAGCAATAATATAAACACTGCCTGAAAAGCTCACTTCATTAGTGGATTAGGTAAAAAGTGGATCTCTAAATATCATAAAACCACCAATGTCTCATTGTCCTTTTATCACTTAAACTTACAAGCTCAAGTAGCACAGTTTTAGTGTAAACAGCATCCTGACACACTAAACCAAAAAGAGAGGAACCCAGCACTGCCTGCTCTTCCTTTCTTTGAGAAAGATTAACGTTGATGCTAAGTACTTTCTGCCTAGCTTACCACACGTGAATAAGTTTGGGTACCTCTTAGGAGATGCAACAGGGTGAGTGACAAGTACTGCTGCTCGCTGGGTTGGTTCTGTTCTGCCTTGTACTGTGCTGTGAACTCCTCCAGCCACCTGATGAACGAGGGGCACGAAGACAGGCCTTGCAGCAGGGAGTTCATGAAGCAGGTGTTTCCGAGGTTCAGCAGGCCAGGCACCAGGCCTGCCAACAGAGATGGAAGAGCTGACAACTGTGCAGGCTGCAAAAACCTTACTGCTTTCACTGGCAAGTGAATCTGGTACGGAAATTACATGATTTCTGTTTATTTGGTGCTGAAAACTAGAAGGTTCTCACGTGGCTGTTTTGCATCCCAAAATGCAAAATAAGATCCTCAACCTGCAGCAGTAATTAGATTACCACAGAAGAGACACAAGCATATACATTCAGTAAGCCACAATTAGGAATAATAGATACAATTAATACCTTATGTAAGGCACAGAAGTCCTCTGCTCATCACAGACTGTAACCTGGGACGTTTTAAAGGCGAGGACAGCGGCCCAAACCTTAACTTCAGCGACAGCCCATCATTTCCAACAGTTCCTAATGCAGATAATTGGGTGCCCGGGGAGCCCCAAACCGCGCCTCTGCCCTCAGCAACGGCCTCGCCCCCCTCCCCCCACCGCTCCCTACCTCTCCTCCGCTTCTTCCTCTCGGCGATGGGCCCCCACAGCACGTAGATCCCCGCCGCCACGGCGGCCGCCAGCCCTCCGATCACCCCCCAGCTCCGCATCGCCCTGTACCTGCACGGGGAGACGCGGGGACGGTGACGGAGGCGGCCACGCAACGAGGCTCGGGACAACGCTAGAGCCTCGCCTGCCGGTCCCCACCCCTCCCGGCCCCGCCGCTGACCTGCCGCCCGCCCCGGCCCTCAGCGCCCGCCGTACGGCACCGCCGGGCAGCATCGCACCCCGGAACCCGGCCTCCGCGGGCGGGTGGCGTGACGGACGGGTAGCGCGGGGTACCGGAAGTAGTGTGGGAGGCGCCGGAAGTGACGCCATAAGCACGCTCCGCGCCGGGCCCCCCCCCCCCCCCAGCAACGGTTGCTAAGGCCGCGCGTTGGGCGAGGATTGCTGCGTCCGGAGCGCGGTGCGGGTTTCTGTGCCTGACTCGAAGGCCTCTCTCTGCACGTAGCGCCGTCATTTTTATTTATTTATTTTTTTTAACTGAGGTGCCCCAGGGGTTGTGCAGCGAAAGCGGTGTTTGCCGCCAGTGCAGCGATACGTGCAGCTTCGGGGAGCTCCTCGAGGTGGCAGCTGCCGACTGGGCTGTGGGCCTGGCAGGGAGCAGCGCCCTCCTCTTTACACCTTCCCAGATTAACTACCGAGCTGTGATACGAGCCTGGTGCACTTTGCAGCCCGGTTCTGGTTTGCCTAGCCTTGTTCCATATGTGCCAGAGGGGAGCCCAGAGAGCACAGCAACGAGAGACTGAGAGAGGAGGGGACGTGGTGGAAGAGAAGGGCAAATGAAGCCACCCTGACTGCTGCAGCACTCCTGTGAGATGTACAACGCTGACATAATACTTTGAATACATGAATGAAAAGCACCAGGGTGCCGAGAGGACCAAACTTCCCACCCTCCTGTTGTGGGCTTTGCGGTGTTTCACCCAGTGAGACAGAGCAGGCTTCTCTGATTATATAAAAAATTGAAATATGGTTTCTTTAACCTGTGTTTTCTGAAGAGGAATGTGTGGATAGATGAGATTTAGCTGCCAAAGCCTTTCATTTTTTTTTATGTTATGGTCCAGGCTGCCTTTTATTCCAAATAAAATGCTGGGCCCCTTTGTGAGAACAACCAACTGAAACAGCCATTCTTTACCCAAATCACAACACCACCCAAATCAAAGACAACAAGGATGCACAATGAAAGAGCCACATTGTTTGTGCAAATCTGTGTGTCTGGGAAGGATAAGCAGAAAATATCAGGTGAGGTGACAGTTACCCAAATATATCCATCCTGATCCACATGAAATGACACTAAGGTACCTGAGACATCCACAAGATCCTGTGTGATCAACTGTACAGTCTGGTCCTAGACAAAATGCATGGATGGAGATCGCAGGACACACACAGTTATGCGAAATGAAGCTTAGTGTGAGCATCAGGGTTCCACTCCCAGGCACAAATTATAGAATTATTCACTCAATTTTTAAGGCAACTGAAACTCCAGCTACACTGCCTGTGAGACCTTTCCTATAAATACTAAAAACTGTTCACATTTTCAGTATCATAAACTGAATCTGTGTGACTGCTGAAAACTCTCAGTTGTCACATATTGAGAGTGCTTGGTTTGTCATAGAAGGCCAACCCTCTGTTGGGCATCATCCGTTTTCCCTGGCCTAAATTTGCACACCTTCTGTTTTATTCCTCATGATAATACTTTTCCCCTGTCTTCATCTGAAATCACCTTATTGATTTCAGGCCATTTTTTAATTAGTCAAAGGTATCTTACATTTTAATCATGTAAAAAAAGTCTCCCAGTCATCTTCCCAGCACATTTCTTTTAATTTTTTCCCACATGCCTTTCTCTGGAAAGGATTCTTTTGGAAATGCACAAGTAAATTTTCTCTTCCAACTGCAGAAGAAAGTCTACAGGGGTGAATGCACCTGGGTGACAGCATATTTTGCAGCTAAATGACTGAGATTTTTACAAAGCAATTTCATTCTGAATTTGTGGAATGCGCACTCAGAAACCCTGTCAGGTCATCAAAAGAGATTAAATATGGGAACTTTCCTTGGGTATCTGAAACAGGCACCAGAACAACATAATTTTCTGCAAAGACCCTCCTGAAAGTGGAATGTTAACAGCTTACCTGACTGCACTGTGTTCCCCCCAAAAGACCCTTTGCTATCATTTCAGGATCAGCCGTGCCCAAAATAACTTTGCTTGTCTTTCCTTACGGAAGTCCCAATGCTGCCCAGCTCATTTACTGCTGCCACTTTAGCATCCCTCGTGCCCCAACCTCGCAATCGGACGCATCCCTTGTCACGGCTGCCGGGAAAGCCGGTGCAGGCTGGCAGGCACATCCCGCAGCAGGCACGGCAAGGGGAGGGAGCCACTCAGCCCTCCCCGGCGTGCCGTGCTGAGCCGTGCCGAGCCCAGCCGTGCCGTGCGGTGCCGCACCGTGCCCGGAGCCTGCGACCACCAGAGCCCTCCATCCACCCGTGCCCGTTTTCCTACAGCTGCATCCATCCCCGCCATGCGAGAGCGATGAGAGCAGCTCCTCCAGACGCAGCCTGGCAATGGAGGATGATTTATTCCAGCTGAGACAGCTGCCGTAAGTAGCACCGGTAGGGGAGCGAGGATGCGCAGGGTTTCTTCTAAACGGGCTGCAGGGATATTGTGCATCCTGGAGATTTTTAAGGGAATTGTTTTTAGGAAGTGTCTCAGGCCCTGGGAAGCAGGCCATTTTCCTTGTGCAGCTGCCTGGCTTCAGCATCCTGGGGGCATGCAGGGATTTGGTTGTTATATAAATCCAATGCGTTTATGTTTTTGCATGAACCTGATGGTGGTAGAAATAAGGAGGGCTGGAACAAAACCGTGGAAGTGCCAAAAAATGTTCTGAGAGGAAATACTACTATTGCATTTGCAAGGTGCATTGCATCTGTAAATAACGTTGGGCTAAGGAAGGCATCTTCCTCAGCTTCCTGCTTTGTGCCGTGAGCCGATTGCAGATCACAACCTCTTTTTGCAAAGGTGTGTTTGCACTGAGTGTCGTTAATATTTGCTAACTGTATGTTGCAGTAAAGCACACACTGCTGCACAGGGAGAATGCTGTTGTTTATAGCAAACTCCGTGCTGTTGGGATGTGGTTGTTAGATCTGTGCAAAAAGGTGAGAAAAGCACTTTTACAGCAAGATTTCCTTTCCTTTTCATGGGTGCAGAATGTTGTCTTTGCAAATAAATGCATTTCTCCCGGTGCTCCATTATCACGTGGTTTGAAATATATTCCTATTTGGAAATCATTCACTCTGCAAGGCAGAGAATAAATGCTTAAAGTTGAATTTAAATATTAATGAGTTTGTCTCAATGACAGAGCAATCTGTCCAATAACATTTCTAATAAGTTGAGGAGATGGACGTGAGCTCCAGGTATTTTCAAGTGCTCAGCTCAGTTGTAATCACCTTAAAAGTAAAAATAATGATACATAATTTACATTCAGCCTTTTTTTCCAATCTCTTTATTTTAGAAAAGTAAGCACAGAGGGCAAAAATGTTCTGAAGTATTTTTCAGTGAAGGTATAATTAGACCTATTCAGTATTTCAGTACTATTCAGGGATCTTGCAAACAAATGCAGCTCTCTGAGATGCATTTTCCAAGTGTGGGATGGTCAGTGGCACTGCGTGCTGTTCTTTGAGTCAGTTTGCTCTGTGTGTTATAAAGTGAAAAGCATTTTCTTTAATTCTTTGTGATGAGGAATGTGAGCTCTGTACTTGGATTGCCACGGAAGAATTTAGGATTTTTAGATCAATCAGTGTACCTTTGTACAGCACCTGGAACTCCCCAAAATGCTCAGTTCCAAAAGCCTACTTGAGCTATGCAGTATGAAACAGAAGTAATACGTGGGTTTTGTAGTACTTTACATTGGAAAGGTTTTTCTTAGTATAAAAAACGTGGCTTATAGCACACTGAAACATGGTCTAGTTACAAGTATAGTTTGTATGAATGATATTCAGTCATAACTCCATGGAGCAGTGGCTTTTTGTAGCTCTCAAAATCCTTCAATGGGTTTTGCTTCAGGCTTTGGGGCTACTGGAATTATGGTAATAGTTCTTATTTAATGACAAAAAATTGCAAATTTAAAAGTTTACTTTCTGTATAGTTAAACCAGTTGCCTGTAGAGCTTTTGCAAGTACAACATGGATGGCATTTTCCTATTAATTGCCCTTTGTAATACAAATAAATAAATCATCTCACAGGCAGGCAACATCAGTGAGTGCTAAGACTTTGTATGTTGTAGATTGTATGAGGATTATATCTTCAGGCACATTTTTAATCCAAGTATTACCATAACTGTTTACCCCATGCATGTCTCAAGTCGTCCTGTTTATATGCACAAAAAAAGCAGTCCCAAAACATCTCCCAAGCCTGCAAATCAACTGCTTGTGTGTGACAGCCTCACAGAACGATGACTGTACCTCTCTCTCTCCAGACTGTTGCCAGAATATCATTAGTGAGTACGTGCAATTCCCCAGATGGGATGTGGTCAGCTATATTATGTGCCAGGTCTGTGAAACTGAAAAGTGTTTTGGATCCCTTTGCTTTATGGTTCTACCACAGAGAAATCCTGAGCTGGACTGGATGGTTCATTGCAGCCAGGACTCCTTCAGTTGTAGACAACCCATGGGAGACAGATTTTAATTCTTCCATCCTCTTACTGGACTAAGAGCCATTTGCAGGAGTTGTGTAGGTTGCCTGTCATTTTGCCCTTACATTCATAAGGATTGCACCATCAGCACTTGTAAGAGAAAATAAGATTGCCAAATACATAAAGTCTTTGAGATCACCTTTAGAAATGTCATGCATGCCTGTCAGTTTGCTGCAGCTGCAGCTGGCAAGGATGCTGCTAGTTTAGTTTTGGCAACCTTTAAAGCAGAGGATTTAGCTGAAGTTCAAGGGACTTTCTGCTCATCTTTATCATAGAATTAAAATGTTTAGTACCAGATGTCAAAGAGGTAACAGCAAGAATAATTTAATCTATTTCCAACAACAACAACAAAAAGCTTCACTGAAGTCCAAGAAATTGTCAGTTACCAAGGTGAAAAGTTTCACTGATATTGGGGTAGGCTGAAGGAGGACTGAGGGATGTGTTACACTAGTTATGTTAGGCCTGTTTTGAAATCTTTGTTTCGTCACATGAAAGTTAAATGATTGGAGGTGAACCTCCTCCTTGTTATGTGAGGCCTTGCAAAAAATCACTCTTACGTAAGTCATGAAAGTTGGATCAGTTCAGCAAAGTTCTCTTTTCATGTCTTCTTCTCTCCCTGGCCTCACTGCAGAGATTAGCCCACCACCTCTTTGACCAAATAGCTTTTCAAGACTAACTGAACACAGCAATCCACAGGGCATCCACCAAAGCACTCATCCTCATTTCTCTTTTCTTAGGGTAGTCAAGTTTCGCCGCACTGGAGAAAGTTCAAGGTCAGAGGAGGATGCCATTTCAGGAGAACATGAAATTCAGATTGAGGGGGTTCGGACAGAGCTAGAAGCTATTGAGCTGGAGGATGGAGCTGCAGTGCCTAAAGAATTTGCCAACCCAACTGATGGTGAGCAGGCTTCTTGTTTCCCTTCAAGGAAAAAGATGTGGCCTCTTCATTTCAGCCAGGATAAGTGCATTGGGTTTAGAGAAGTTAGAGATCCCCAGATCAAAAAAGAAAACAGTAACACAGGCAAAACACCTGAACATGGGGATTTAGTTACATTGTCCCCTAAGGATTTCTTTGTGTGTTTGATTTGATCCAGCACCTATTTCAAATAGGCAGTTTGGCTAAATTTTCTTTAAAACTGATCAGTACTCCTAAATTACCAAGTTTACTGGAACAGTTACACCTGGCTCACCTTGAGGGCTGAGCATGAAGCCTCTGCAGTGCTCCTGTCTCCCACTCACCTTGAGGACAAGAGGGACACAGAATGCATTCATATCCCAGCCTCTGCTTTCTGCATAAGAGAAAAGAGCTGACTGTCCTGAAGGAAGATCTGAGAAGTGCTATTTGTGTCTTAGCACAAAGCATACTGAAGTTCTGTAGAACAGCTGTTTTCCCAGGGACTTATTTATTAACATATTGATGCAATAGGAGCCAGAACGGCATGAAGTGGATGAGTTTCTTGAAAGACTTACTGCATCAATGCAAATCTGCAGACAGATACAGAGGTTCATTTGGCATATCACTCAAAAAAGTGGAAGTGATGCAACATGCCAGCATGCTGAGCTTCAATGCCCACTGCCTGGGCTGCAGTCACAGATTGGGGTCCCATGACATTTCTGTTTTGTCAGTTAGTTTTTGTTTGATTTCATTTCTGTTTGGTTTTGATTTCCTTTTGGTCTTCTGTTCTGTGAGAATGTCCAACTCTTAGTTAGATAAAGCTTTTCAAATGTACTTCCTTAAGAGCTGGAAATGTTAAAACCTTGAGACTTAAATTGTTTTAAACAAATGGAAGATCAAAACATATTTTGGTTGTACTTCTCATTTTCTGTTTGAGCAAAGGAATTTGAGATATCATTACTTGTTCAGATAGCACAAAATAATGAGGTAATGAAACAAGAACCCTCAGCATTTTTACAGAACTGTATTAAGATATAGATGTCTTGGACAAATTCTTTGTTCAAATAATTACAGTTTGACTCTCAGTTCAATAAAATATTCTTCTGCATTTTCCATCCCTTGTATAGTATGGCTCTGTGCTGTTATATATACCTCTCACCAAAGGAAGTTGTAAGTCAGTGGCTGGTGGGGTCACTCCCAGGAGTAGCAGGCTGGGAATGCACTGAAGTCATTGGTGTTACTCTGATTTATTTCTTTGTCAAGAAAATATTTTATAAATATTTAGAATTGTTTTGGTTCTAAGACAGTTTCTGAAAAACATGGAGATTTTCTTGGGTAGGACATGTATAAAAGCAAAGTAGCTCTCTGTTAGTTATTTTAAATCTAAGCAGATTACCCAGTTAATAAATAGCTGCATTGACAGAAAATGCTGCATCAAGGGATGCATCTTAGTATGAAAGGAGTATGTTTCTGCACTCAGATTGTTTTCTTTCTAGATACTTTCATGGTGGAAGATGCGGTGGAAGCCATTGGATTTGGGAAGTTCCAGTGGAAGCTCTCTGTTATTACAGGATTAGCATGGGCAAGTAATTGTTAGCAAGATGAATTGCATGATAAACCGTTACAGAATCCCAGTGATTTCAAATTCTGTAGCCATTCTCTGTAGACAGAAAGTCTCTAAACAGATAATTGTGCAATGGAGGAAGAATTTTACTTGAAATATTAGAGTGACAGCTGGACTCAAACTTGTTATGTGGAGGTAAAGAATAACTGATTTCTCTCTTGCTGAAATTCTTTACTTAAAATACTTATTTCAAATGGAAAGGATACAATCCTATTCCTACAGATCTCAGTTTTCATTCCATGATTTTACCACATTTATCCCATCAGCTAAATTCTTTCTTTGCTGTATTAGTCAATATTATTGCAATCTCTGCTTCAGATGAAGACCAGTTCAGTTTTAAGCTTCCCCACTTCTAGTTTTAAACTTTGATATCAAGATCAGGAAGACAGGCTTTGTTTTCACTTTTCTGCTATTTCTGAAGCACTTTATGTTACATCCACAGTGGTGTATTTTTGGGTAATGATATCTGGAGCCCTTATTTACTGTGGACACCTACTGTACCTTGCAAGCATAAGTGTTTTGTTTCACCTACAGAGAAGAAATGTCAAGAGAAGAAGCAAAGGTAGCTTCAAGAAGGAGGATTAATGACTGTTATATCAATCTAGTTTACAGGCAGTTCTTTATTTTTGTTTCTTTTTTACCTTTCTAGATGGCAGATGCTATGGAAATGATGATTTTAAGTATCCTAGCTCCTCAGCTTCATTGTGAGTGGCGATTACCAAGCTGGCAGGTTGCATTGCTCACATCGGTAGGAAAAATAAATGACAGCTCCTGTATTCTGTAAGGTTTTTCCACTCACTGTTATTCAGACATTATGCTTTATATTCCACAGTTAAATCTGTTCATGGCCTTTCTTAAAAGCCAGAGCTTGAAGAAGGAAAAACTCAGTGAGAAATAAGGAAAATTTGCAAGCTTTAACTTCAGAGTTTCATGTAATTTCCAGTAAAATATATGAATTGACTCAGAATAATTGCCATTACCTTCAATGGGCAAGATTTCATTCTTCTCTGAAGGCAAGTAGCCTTGCAGAGATTCAGTCTGCTGAAATTCACCCCAATTCCTAGACAACAAACTCCCTTTCATCTCAGTAGATGTGAAGTTGGGCTAGAGTGCATTTTGAATAATCTCAGTGTATGAATAATTGCCTTTAATAGTCTCTACTGCAGAGGAACTAGACCCAGAACACGTGAAAATTTTGGCCAGCTGTTAGTGCTGAAGTTTTCAAGTTTCATTTGAAATTGTTTTCTTTGCTGTCATATGGGAATTTTTACTTGTCTTGTTAAGGAGAAGATTTTTTTTCTGGTGTTTCCTAGGTAGTGTTTGTGGGAATGATGTCCAGCTCCACCCTCTGGGGAAACATTTCAGATCAGTATGGGAGAAAAACTGTAAGTGTTCAGCTCCTACTGGAACATACTGAAGTACTGCAGCTGTGTGCATATTTTAATGAGTGATGTTTACAGATGTCATAGCTCATATATATGTAGAGTTAAGCAGAATTAAGCAGAGCCAGAAGCGACCTCCCATGAAATAAAAGGACAGAAGTTTGGGAGAGTAAAGCAGAAAATAAGAAGTGAGAAAAATAAGAGCCTGGTGGTGTGAAGCATTTTGTTGTTGTGAAAGCCTCTGTGGAATTCTGGGTGCAGTACAGCCAATCCTTGTACAGATAGAGGAATTCTCTGCTCAGTTTGTGAATGGGTTCATAAATTCATCACCTACCGATCATGTTATTGTCCTGGTACCACCTGTGCCACCTTAGACTAGCCTTTAGGAAACCTTTAGCTGTTGGACTTACAGAAGTAGCACTTGAACTTTCTGGCTGTGAAGCTCTGGTTTACATGTTGTTTATGCTGTGTTACAGCAGAGATTTTATTTTTCCCTTGCTTGTTTGTTAAATACAGGGTCTAAAGATTAGCGTGTTATGGACTCTCTATTATGGGATCCTCAGTGGTTTTGCACCGATATACAGCTGGATCTTGGTGCTGAGGGGCCTGGTGGGCTTTGGGATTGGAGGAGTGCCTCAGTCGTAAGTAAATATTCACAAGTCTCTTTTCTATCTTCTTTGTGTTATTTTTTTTTTCAAGGCTTATGTCAAATTGAAGACTTCCCTCAGTTTAGTTACCCAAGCCCACTTTCCTCTTAGTTTTTTGGAACTAAAATATTACATTCTGATAAGCCTTTGAAGACATCTAATAGATCACTGAGGTGATCTATCAGATTTACAATGACTTCTGTGTGAAAAAGCTGGGTACCTAAACGCAGTATGTTGTATGCTTGGAGTCCTATTAAGTTCCTCTCATTCCCTCAGGTGAAAAGGAGAGGCCCAAATAGCCCACCCAGCAGTGGATAAAGTGCAATAGACAGCATTTTGTAGCTGTGCCCAAACACTGCCTTAACAAATTGTGCTGGGAGCAGTCAATAAGGGATGACATGGACTTTTTGCAAGACAGATGATGATCTAAACACTAGCAGTTAGAGTGAAGCCTTGACTACTGCTGCTTTGTAAAGCTCTAAAAAGTTGTTCAATCAGAGCCTGAACATTCATGTCTGAACCTGATTTGGAGTTCCAAAATCATATAGCCCAAGCCTGGAGCAGTCTTCATGGCTCAGACACATTTCTGGTACGAAGGTAGCATCAGGATATTTCTCTAGGACTGTATCATTCCATTCTGAAGAGGAGGATCTCTAAATTTTCTACTTTAATAAATAAATCTGTTCTTGGCTTTTAATTATAAATGGAAAGGGATGAGTATACCTGGTCTTTCTCCACATAGTCTTTTATCCTCATTAATAATTGATATTTTGCTCCATGGAGGTGCTATTTCAGAATAATCAGAACCTAACTTTGATTGATGGCTCATAGACTTCTTCACAAGGCAAGTCAATATCCCATCTTTTCTACTACTATTCCCAGATAAAAGATTCAGAGCTGAGATGGAGCTTCACAGTTTTATTAATTTTCTCTTACTGCTCATCTGCTCCCTGTTAGAAGCTGCAGAGAAGCATAACATGCATGTAAAATTGGAAAGTTCTTATCCTGCTGTGTATTGAGCAGCAGTGAGGCATTTTCTGCCATGCAGTTCCAACAGAGCACAACTGGAATGAGGCAGGAGAACAACAAAGACGAAGCATCAGAATTAATAATGCCTCATACTGCAAACTCATATTAATGATGTTCCACAGAGCCCCAGTGGAACAGTTGCAGCTCAGCTAATACCACTTTACAGAGAGGTGGTAAAGCATAAGGGCTGCATGACTTAATGAGAGACAAAGAGGAGCTGGGTACAGAGCTCAGAGTGGATTCCATTGCTACTGAGTCTGTTTCTTGCTCTAACTATAACAGCAATACCTTTGATAAAAAGAATTAATATATATCTGGCATGAGAAATAGCTCCTTTCTAGTATTAAGTATACAATATTACTTTGGCTATGAGTAGCTGTATTTCAGGGAAATAACACTGGCATCTTTATAATTATATTTTTGTATTCTATAGTTGGTATTGGGAGAAAGGTTTGTATGAAACGTGCTGTTAAAAAGAATACACCCAGCAGTAATAAATTAACTAACTATAGCGGATATCCCTTTCCCTCTGCATATGTTGGACCTGCACCTGAGGCCTCTTGCAATCTCCTGTGAGATATTATGTCACCATGAGTATGATTGTTCACTCACCTTTGCAACATCCAGTCTTTCAAAGATATTGCATTCTTTCAAAGATGAGGATGGGCAAAGAGAGTAGGAGCCAAGAGTCTTACCAGACTGAAGAAGACAAGAGAGCCTTGGCTGTCTGCTGGCCCTTTGGTTCTGCCTTCTGTCCACACAGAAGCCCATTGTCACAATCATGAAATGGCAATTCTGCAAAGTTAGACAATTTCTTTTTGATTCCTCATTGTAAATAATGGGGATTATTTTATACCAATAGGACAATCAGATCTTGAAAATAATTATGTCTTAGAAAATGGGAACTTGGCAGAGCAGGCCAATGTGATGTCCTCTGAGCCAGGTGTAAGTAAGAACTTAACTAGCAAGAGTTTGCATGGACTGCTGATAGACCATATTGAAAATGCAGACATCATGACTGTCCCAGATCAAAGCAGTTTTAAGCAAACATATGCAGCAAGAACTGCTACATTTAGCTAACAACTATAAGCCACGTGAGCAGAGAAAATTCTGCCTTCTCTTGCAATGATGAACTAAAAGATATTGTGTTAATGCAGCAAAGTCTGAACGAATGTGCACACTTCCCTGGCTCTGAAGACTAGGAAGGGTTTTTGTTACTGCTGTGGTTTTGGAAATTTTAATAAAAGACAAGCATAGTGTCTGAGATCTCTCAATGTGCTAACATGATGATTTTCTCAATGTTCACTCTTACAGGGTAACCTTATATGCCGAATTCCTTCCAATGAAAGCCAGAGCAAAATGCATTTTATTAATAGAGGTGAGCAGTGTAGCTATGTGTGCTGGTCCACAGGGGACAAATTCTGCTTTTGGTCACAACCATACAGTTCTATTGATTAATAATGTCACACATGGCAGCAGCCAGGACTTGACAGTTAAGTTAGCGTGGAGTTCTCCAGCTCTGAGGCCAGTGGTCCCAGAACAGTGCCAAGTATCCAGCATTTCTGAAGGCAGCATGCAGAGAGCCCTCTGGTGTGACCTAATGCTGCAGTGACATTGATGTACAGTTCAGTAATGGATAATGAAGAGCTGGCTGTACAGTAAGTGCAAGGCTAAATTCAGCTCTCCAGATTCAATTCAAATGTATCAAAGTCACACAGAGAGGAATTTTGCCTTATAAATACTTTAAAAGCAAAATTTGCAGCCCTGGAATTGAAGTGTGCCAGTAGAAGACAGTTAGGCAGACAGCAGTGCTGTTACTTGTCTGATGTGGTCCATTTGGAAGGAGCATCCTCCTGAAAAACCTCACTACACTGAAACAGTTTCTCAGTTACTCAAACAGTTTTCTAAGATAACTGCTGGCTAGTCCTACTTTCAGTTGCTTAAGCTTTTGTAAATAGAGTCCAGCAGATGAATCACTCCCTTCTGTGTCATTTTTGTTCTGCCACAGTTTGGCTGCCTTAGAGCAATACTGGGTTAGAAATATATTCTGAGCATTAAATAGCGAGCTGTCAAGAAAAAGAAGATTATCCTTTTATGGATTCATAATCCAGAGGAGAATAATCCTGCATGGCTAGGACATGCAACAGGGTGCCAGCTCCATTATTTGCTAGGAAGGTATCAATTCCTTCTTTCACTTATAGGACAAACTCTGTGTGGCTTTGCTAGCTTGGTTTTGCAAAGGAAGACAAATACAGTAAATCTTGCAGTGTTAGGTGGGTACAATACCCACACATAGATGTTAGTAGTCATTTTGCTTAAGAAGCACAATGTGATGAGTCTGTTCCTTACAAGAAGCTACCTCTGGTTAAACAGGAGTGTCAAAAGAAAGGTGACATTAGGTTTTCAGAGCTGAGCTTCTGCAACATGTACACAGATCCCCAGTACATCTCTGGATTTCTGTTTGCATGCAGTGGTGTATGTTTGAAATGTCTCTGGCATTTCTCTCTCCAGCTGTCCCTAGAGAGCACATTTCTGAACGTTTCAGAGAATGCTTAATAGCATTCTCATTTGTGACTGTTTCTTTTCCCTTTGGCAGGTCTTCTGGGCCATTGGAACTGTGTTTGAAGTCCTCCTAGCAGTGCTGGTGATGCCCACTCTTGGCTGGCGGTGGCTTCTCATTCTTTCTGCCCTCCCCCTTTTGCTCTTCGCTGTCCTATGTTTTGTAGGTATTCTCTTAAAGATGTGCTTAAAAATGCAAATTTTGGAATGCCTAGAGCATATCTGCTCGGGATGCTTTGCCTTCCCCACTGAGAAAGGATAATGTCAAGATCCTGCAAAAATGCATTTCTTGAGAATGGAAAAGAGACAACACAAAGATTTAGGCTGGAGTTCTGACTATATGACAAAAAAAAAAAAAAAAAAAAAAAAAAGAGCTGTTATGCAGTTTCTTGAAGCCTAAAGAGGAACTTGACATTTGACACAGAGGAGATTTTTTGATTGGTTAAAGACTGGTTCTGTGATCCTGTCTTATGTTAGTAGTCTGCTGGGATCATGGAGATTTCCCACTGTAAGCTTACAAATAAAGTCTGCAGTTTGTTGGTTGTTGTGTTTTTGACATCATTGTGCATATGATCTGCTTTGCTCTCTTAGTGGCTGCCAGAAAGTGCAAGGTATGATGTATTGTCTGGAAATCAAGAAAAAGCAATTGCTACTTTAAAGCGGATAGCAACAGAAAATGGAGCTCCAATGCCTCTAGGAAAATTAGTTATTTCCAGGCAGGTATGTATGGGTAACTGACACATTAATCACTCAGGATAACAGTGAAATTGTACTGTAGTCATAGGGATTTATGTAAGCAAATAATCCATGTTAACTTTAATTTTAATGTCTCAACCACTAACAAAAAATGAGATGATGATATGTGCCCAAACCACAGAGAGAAAGACCCTACTTTTGAAGAATATCACACCTCCCAGTTCTGAACTCATAGAATGAGGTGGAATCAGACTCCCTAGGTGTATCTCTTGAATTTTATCCTGATCTCATGGAACTGGAATGCTACAAGCTCCAATTCAGTCCTATTGCATGGAGCAATTCAGGTTGTTACTTCTGAACTGTATGCTACTGCATGAATTATATTGGATTTCTTTTCACTTCGGTGTTACATAGCCAACTTTTCAGCACCCCGTCAACATATAAACTGGCTCTGCGTTTACAGAACACAGAGCAGACTTTCATAGAAAAAAAAATTACGAAGTTAGCCAGCAAGCAGGAACAGCCAGGCAAACCAGTAGGTTTGAACAGCAGCAAAACTGTAGAATTAAGCAGGAGATTTTTAGAAATGATCCTACTAATTGGAGATACAGGTTTGATTTTCTGCAGCCTAGATGGGTGAGGATTAGAGCTCTTGTGCCTTTCACAAATACTTGGTTCAGTCAGGGTGACGATGATGGGCTGTGCAGGAATGCTATACAAGTTTTGGAAGATTCTGTTTTTAGGGTGGGGTGGGAAAGCACTTTTCCTTAACCACAGGCTTATGAGCTGAGCCTGCCACTCTGTTTTAGAAACACACTGCTGAAAAGAGGTCTGCTTGCTGGAGGGCTGCTTGTAGTTCCTTGGCACCTTGCCCTGGGTCTCAATGGGCTGTGCTAATTTAGCAGAGCTGACTGAAGGCCACATGAACCATATGCTAGCTGTGCATTGGCAAAGTTCTGCTATTCCACTTTCCAGCCCCTCCTTACTCAGATTCTCACCTTCCTCATGAAGAAGTACTGTGCCATGTGTGTGAACTCTTTTGATAATGTGCTCCTAGAGAATTCCACTTGGCAGAGGAATTCTTTACTTGGATTCCAGCTTTGTTGTGGCTCCTCCAACCTGAAGAACTCCAAGTACAAACTGAACTTGTCCAAGTACATCATACTGTATATTGTTATCCCTTGCCACTGTACATCCTTCAATCTAGAACCTGTGAGCACCCTGATTCTCTGACTTACATTTGTTTTCAACAGGAAGACCGAGGAAAAATGAGGGACCTTTTTACACCCCATTTCAGATGGACCACATTGTTACTCTGGTTCATATGGTAAGAGAAAATATAAATGGTTCAGTGCCAGCACTGTTCTAATGGTTTTTAATTGAGGTGTTTAACAGTATCACTAAAATACAGCAATTTCCCCCTCAAGAAAAAAAGCCCAAACTGTATTTGTAGTTTATTAAATCACTAACATTCTTGATCTAAGCGCCCCTTCCTTTTCTGACTGCTGATAGGAAATGGCTCTGAGGTTGTATTTGGTGGAAGTCCTCACACAGTGGGTTTGGTTGTGGTTCATGTTGTTTACCATACGTGTGGTCAGCTGAGATTTCCTCTCTTCTTTTCATCCTTGCAGGTTTTCCAATGCTTTTTCATACTATGGGTTAGTTTTATTAACTACAGAGTTCTTCCAAGCAGGAGATGTCTGCAGCAGTGAGTACTAGACCATCTCTTCTTTTTAAATACGCCCTGTAAAGTAATGGAATATCTTTTATTTGATGACTTTCAGCAGTTAGTTCGGTAAGGACTGTGGTTGCCAGCCTGAATTTTAAAGCATCTACTTTTTATTAAGCACTATTGACAGACAGTGCCTTGTTTCCCACACAATGCAGAGAGGTCCTGCAGTGTCTCTGAGCCCCAAATGTAACACAGCGAGGCAACCTTCAAAGGAAGACACATTTCAGAAAATGTTTCTGTTCTTCTTGAGTAAAAAACGATTGAATAAATGTAAGTTTCTAGATTTGACAGGTCTAATTGGTTCTGAGATAGAGATAACTGCTGTTCCTGTGGAGCTCCCAGGTTCTCAAGATGTGAAGACCTGAGGAGAAAAAAAAATAATGCTGGGAAATCAACGCCCTTTGTGTTGCAGGTTTTTAAGTATAAAAAAAAAAAGCTTTGACTGCTTCAAGAAGAGGCTTAAGAAGTTTGATTCCCCAGGGGAGACATGACTTTATTCAGAACATTTGTGATTAGTCAAAACTGTCTGGTAGTTTGAAAATTATGGGGAGGGGATGGGTAGCACTGGGAAAAGACACAGAATCAGAGCTTGCACAACAGTGCAATCCTTAAAAATACTTTTTTTTTTCCTTCTTTTTTTCACAAGGACTTGGAATTATTCTGTTCTCTCAAAGTACAAAAGAAGGGTTAAATCCCAATTTATGTAGGGAGAAACCCATGTTACGAATGTTAATTCTGCTCACTGTCATAAGCCCTGGGCTGGAAAATCACTGAGCTTGTACAGCTGATATTCAGGTGTAAGTTTTCATTCTGGTTGCACATGTAAGACATCCTGCCACATAGAAGACCATAAAGTGTTCAGTTCCAGCTGTAACTTCTGGCCTGAATACACTTGTTGTGCAGCAGCATTTCTTTGGTTCACATCCCTTCTTTTATTTTCAGCAGTAACAATGGTTCCTTTACCAGGAGTAAAATAAGATGAGCAGAGAACAGATTACTTAAAATATGTTTGATTTTTTGCTTGTTTGTTTGTTTGTTTTTTCTTTTCTCCTACAGTTTCCAGTAGAAGAAAAGAAGTTAAAGCAAAGTGCAGCCTGACCTGTGAGTATCTGACAGAGGAAGACTACACTGATCTGCTCTGGACAACCCTGTCAGAATTCCCAGGTAAGTGGTGATAAAAAGCTCCAGTTTTTCATTGCCAATAGCTCAGTGTAATTGGAATGGACTTCAGTATGACAGAAAGTGGGCTCTCCTGCCTGGCCTAATGCCACTGTATTTCCAGAAGCAGTGGGGCTCCTTGCTTGAACTGTTTGATACATGCAGTAGACACAGCAGCTGTAGCTCCCTTCACTGTCTGTGACATCACCACAGATAAAATCACTAGTAATTGCTTTGTGAACCTATAATGGCCTGTCTTACTATGGATTTGTTCCAAGAAACATATTAGGCATTCAGAGGAAGAGTAACGATTAAATAAAAGGGGCAGAATCACTTGAACTTTTATCCATAAGTGACTATCCAAGACTATTTTAAAAGGATCCTGGATATAGTGAATCAATGGAGGACTTGTTTCATAACACTCTGTCCAGCACAGCCGTGATTTTCAGTCAATTTAAAATGAATTTCAATGAACAATCTTACACAGGATGATCCAGATAGTATTTAATAGCTAGTGTTTCTTCAGATGTAAAAGATGATCACTCAGTATTAATCTATTTGAAATACTACATTGAGGTAGTGGTGGGGATATTTTCACTGTTCTCTATGTAGTTTCAGGGACATGAAATCTAAGAGAAGCCATTTAATAGGTGAAAAGTTGTGAGTCTGTGGCAAATGTGCATAGTCCCTACCTAATGAGAGCACTATCCTGCATAAAAGTCATTCTGGTAAGGACATAAGTGAATGGAAAACAGTTGTAGTCTTGGACTGATGCTGTAGCTGAACAGACTGGTTTGGTCCTGGCACATACTAAGACAGCATGTAAGAAATACAAATTGGGATATCTCTGAATGTGAGACCAGCAACACCGGTACTTGCATAATCTCCACACTTACTGTGTGTCTGCTTGTAAAGGGACCTGGAAAAGCTGCAGAAGAGAGAATACTTAAAAATATGAGACTTTAAGAGCTTGATACTTTTTTTTTTTTTTAACCAAAGAGCAGGTGAGATTTGTTGGCAGCTTTTAAAAGCTCAGTGGAAAGAAAATATTAGGTTCTAAGCTGTAGAAAGATTAATAGGGGAGCAACGGTTGGAAGTTGAACAAAAGATATTCTAGTTAGACATAAGGCAGGCATTTTTAGCACTCAGTTTGGTGACCACTGCAGTAATGAGTATTTAGCAGATGTCAGAGTTGATTGCTCACTGCTACACCTGTGTGTCCCCGGAGTCAGTGTGCAGGCACACGGCCCAGTGTGAACATGAAGCAAAACCCACAAGCTGGGACACAGAGTGCTATTTTTTGCATGCAGTAACAGTAATCAGACCAATCTATTGCACACCTCTGCTTGATTCCTCTGCCAGCAAAGTACTATGAGAGCAGATTTTCAAATCTAGATAACATAGCCAGTGTTAAAAGCCAACTGATGCAGCCTCCACCTGTGCTTAATTCCCCAACAATCAACTTGCCTCCTTCTACAGGTGTGTTAGTAACACTGTGGATTATTGATCGGATAGGCCGCAAGAAAACCATGGCCCTGTCCTTTTTTGTCTTCTCGTTTTGCAGCCTGCTGCTGTTTCTATGTGTTGGAAGGTAAGTAAAACACAGTGAAATACCAGTGCTTAATCTGAGTTCCTTCTTAATTGGGGTTGGAGACAATGTTTGTTTCTTGGGGCTGAAGAACAAGGAAATGCAAAATAGGCAGTGGAGAGCTCTCTGAATTTAAAACTTTTCAGGCACAGTGTAGAAACTGCAATGAGAAACCTGTCGAAGCTGCAAATATTCAGCTGCTATGTAGGTTCGTGTATTTTAAACAGACGAGCTGCAGTTTGACTTCCTTCTTGTGGGTGTCCATTTTTTTTGTTTGCACCATTCATAACATGGAATATATTTTTCTTATTTAGATAAGCCTAGGCACTGGCTGTTTATTTCTACAGTCCGCAGCTGTCAGTTAGAATGAATACCCTTAGAAAACTGATGAGATTGTGGGAATGTAGATTGTTTGGCATCATTATTACGTTAAGGGTCCAGAAAAAATAAGAAGGGTTCATTTAAAAAAAAAAAAAAGAAAAAGAAGAAATTGTTGTAATGAAATTAGCATTTTTTTTATTGCACATGCCTCCAAGTTAAACAAACAGATTGTACAGAACAATCCCAAACACTGCTCTCCTTTTTATTCTCACAGAAATGTTCTTACTGTGCTGCTCTTCATTGCAAGAGCTTTTATTTCAGGAGGATTTCAGGCTGCTTATGTTTACACTCCAGAGGTAAGGAGGCTGGTTTTGTAATGAGACTATTTAAGGGGGGGTGAGAACATGGTGGGAAAGTCATTTTTATGACCTCTTCACAATGGACCTAACCCCAGACATGAGTTCATGATCTCATTGTTGTCTAACAGAACTTGCTGCAGTGCTATTTCCATTGATTAAGAAGGTTGGAAGGGAGCTGCTCGCTTGAGTTAATGGGCTGGTGCTTTCTTTACAGGTTTACCCAACAGCCACACGTGCTTTGGGCCTGGGAACCTGCAGTGGAATGGCCAGAGTGGGAGCCCTCATAACGCCATTCATTGCACAGGTAAAAACCCTTCTCCCAGTACTGATGGCTTAGGAAGGTGATGGAGAATCTGCCTCCTCACTGTAAGGGCCATACCAAGGTCAGTCTGTGTGTGATATGTTGAAGGACAGTTGTTGCCCATTCCCTGGAGAGAGTTCAGGCTCATCTCTGAATTTACCTCTTGCCTCAAGGGTCTTTTGATGGGAGATAAATAACCACACAGCTGGCTGCTGGATGGATGTAAGGGCTCCTCGGAAGGCACCCCTGTGGAGATGGGGTCTGTGAAGGGCTTACGGGTTTCTGTGGGTTGTGCAGTGCCACTTTTCCTTTGAGACCTCAAGTTCTAGGGAATGTGAGCCTGCAGCAGATATGGAATGCTAGGCAGGAAGTCTGTGAGAGCCAGGCTCTGCGATGACAGGACTAAGAAGCCAGTCAGGAATGGCTGCTCTGCAGAAAGCTAAGTAGAAAACTTATGACTCTGTAGTCTTTGAGGAAAGAAAAGTACGCAGCCCTAAAATTCCTCCTGGTAGTAATACTTTGTATTTTCTGCAGGTGATGTTGGAATCTTCAGTCTATTTAACACTGGCAGTTTACAGTGGATGTTGCCTGCTGGCTGCTGTGGCTTCCTTCTTCTTGCCCATTGAAACGAAAGGTCGTGGCTTACAGGAGTCCAGCCACAGAGAATGGGGACAGGAGATGGTTGGGAGAGGATCTCATTCCCCAGGAGTCACCAGGTCTAACTCTGGGTCACAGGAGTGATGAGACATGAAATCCTGATGAAGGAATGGATGAAATAAGCAAGATAAGTTCCACAAAAGGCCAACTCTGAAGCATAGAAAGCAGACCATACTGTCACTGCCAATGTCATGTGTCAAACTGCAGGAACTTTTGGGTTGAACCTAAGTAAATTGTGTCACTACTGCTCTTTGCTCACACACATAAAGACTTTACTTCCATATTGAAAGGCATTTGATCCAGGTGTCGTTTGAAATTTAGCAGGAAGGGTTTTTCTTAAGTCTGTTGTGCTTGCATGGTCAGCTATTCAGCTTAAAATGTCCCGTGTCAAGCAAATAATTAACTGAATGCCACTTGGTATAAGCTGTAATTAAAATAATGTACTCTCGATGCCTAAAAACAAAAGATTAATATTTATTGTGTACTTGGTATAGCATACGGTGGATTCCATACACTACAAAATAGGTTTTATGAACTAGATGCCTGCCTTGCACTTTTTAGCCATCAACAACAACAATGCAGTAACAGCAAACCAACCAATGCTTACTATTCCCTTGCTTATGGGTTCTGCTCCTTGAGAATTAACAGGCACTGTGAGTGAGATTGCTTGGAATCTATTTCTGAATGTTTCTCCCACTCGAGGCAGGTAGTTTTGAGTTGGTGAGGAGTGGTATTTGCTGCAGAGTTGGAATCTCATATGAGAAGTGTATGTACTCTGTTAATCTTGATGCTTTGGAGCAGAATTTGACTTTTCTACCATTGCCAGGAACATTGAGCACTGTGTTGCTTGGTGAAGACTGCTTCAGCTGTGCTGGTGTCTCTTTGTGCGTGGAGATGCACGCTGTGGTTTTCTGCATGGGCTCAGGTCTGTTTCTGCTCAATTTGCCTAAGTGTGTTCCTGCAGTGGTGTACCCAGGATGTTTGGTGAAGATGCCTCAGTCTGAACAGCTACGTGGAACAGTTTGGATGGAGCCTGTTTGGAGTGTCTCCCAACAGAAGCTGGTCTCCTGACAGCTGGACTGGACTTCTCAATAGCTGCAGATTGCATGACTGCAGTGGTAAGCAGGTGACAGAGGAATATAGCTGGCATCATGTCGGAAACAAAAATCCTGGGAAGAGCTAAACCACAGTCTTCCTGAGAAGAGGAACTTCATTCCTTCAGTCCGTGGAGGCTGTTGATCCTGCTCTTGTTGGAGAATGCAACAGAGTTCAGGTGAGGATAAGTTTGTTCTGTTTGTCAGAAATTTGTTTTTGCAGAGTCAGAATTCAGAGTCTGTGGATATGCAGTAAGAAAATACAAACAGAAACTGAGACCTGTCTCATCTATGGCTCAGTTTGCTTTCTGAATTCCTCACTATGGAACACATGACCCAATGCAATGAGATGGACTAGATGCTAATGAATAGGCTGTGGGAAAGCAATACATTTTTCTAATACGTGTGGTCCGTTGTCGCACAGAATCGTAGGTAAATGTGCAACACACTTTGCACAATAGAGTATTTTCAGGTATTCTGAGAACCAGGCCCCTCTTCTGTGGGGCAATAACAGGTTGCTGAGTTCATTTTTGGGTGCAATACAAATGAACAATGTTGGGGTTTACCTTTCACTTTGGAATTTGCAGCACTGTAGTGCTGTATAATGCTCTGAGACATGTTGGGCTGTTTGTTTGTAGCGCTGAAGGAGAATTAGACAAGAAACTGAAGAAACTCAGACCAATTTAAAAAAGGCCAAAGAGTTTGTTGATATTCCATGTTTGAATGTCTTCTGCTGAGAAAAGTTTGAGTTTGACACGGCACCAGAATGTCTGTCTGCTCACTTACTGCTTTCTGATGGTGGCTGCAGTGAGAGATTCTAGAGGCAGTTGGTATAAGCTGGCACTTTTCTTTTTGTGGCTATATGAAAATGCAGCTCAGCTTGCAGGGGATCCTGCTTGTAGATACGGGGGATGATGTAGGAATGCACTGTCTGTTCCAGTGGCTGTTGCTTCGTGTGGGTCTGGTTATCTCTGATCTTTGTCTCTGCTGTGTCTGTATCCCGTGTGCTCGGTCTCCAGCAAGCTCAAGTTCCAGTCAGCCCCCAGTAAACAGACAGGGCTCTTGTGGAGCTGACAACCAGTACACGTAATTTGTTTTTGCCACCTTTTATCAGGCTGTAGTTGGATAACTTTCTCTAATATACTATGCAACTGGGGTAGCTCAGTGCTGCCTCAGAGATGCACTGACTCATTTCCCTTGGATGCACGAGGGATGGATGTGGTGCAGGCAGAGGAAGGAAGCATCCTGGATGCTTACAGTTCATTGTACACCCCAGAACTGGAGTGCCTACAGGAGAATCCAGCTGCGTGTGAGCCCACCTTAGAGGTCAGAGTGAATATCAAATGAAATCCATGGCTGGATGAATGCCACCTCACAGCCTGGCTGCTACCTTTGTTATTGAAAGCCTTTTTGTTGAAGTTCTGCTTTTTCAGTGTTAATATTCACACGGCACTTTGTTATTTTTTGAGCCAATATTCAACAGCATTGCAATAGCCTTCAAAACATGCATTCAGAGGGCTTAGGGAAGGATAGATATCGAGTAAGCTTCAAACAAAATATTGCCCATGTAAAGACTTATAGGTAACACAAAGCCTTTGGATGCTGTTGAGTCATTCAGCGTTAACCTGTATTAAAAATTGAAGGCATTTTTGCTTTTCACTTTATACAAATTCTGCAGCTGAGAATGTATCAACCAACACAAGCATTATTAAGAATGGAAGGACATTGTAGACAGCTCACTGAAAAACCAAGGACTGTTTGGCTTGATGCACTGCAGCCTATAACAACATGTCATGTTGTCAATATGGCAATGCCACTGATGTATATAATAAGCTTCCAAAGATCCTTTTACACACTGAGTATTTTTCACTGATGAAGGAACTAATAGAGCTAGTTCATTGAAAACAATGAAGTGACATAGTTTTGGATTATAACTGAGAGCAAACAGTTGTGGGATTCAGAGTTTTGCTATTTGTTCAATACATTAATGTGCAAAGCTGTTGTGGGAAAAATAATTCTCCAAGTGTGCTTTGATGGAATGATTTCGTATTCCTAAACGCTTGCAGAAAGAACATTGAATGTTTTCCTGTGTTTGAATGTACAGTTTCTAAGCTGGATACGTTTTAATGTTTAAAAACTTTGTGTATATGGAGCTTGTTGTAAAATAATCCTTTTGTTCCTCTGTTACTGATGCAACATTGGATCGTTTAATTCCACACTAGATATTTTATGTTGGACAAATAAATAGTTTTTTCAGTAAAAAATGGCTGTTCCGTAGGACTGTTACAAAGGTAAGTAGCCTCAGTGGGGTTTGTCATGATGGTCAGATATTGGATGCCTTCAGGGCAGGGCAGCTTCTTTCTGTTAATCTACTTCTTCGTGTAAATTTATCTCATTTGTATAAGACATAACTGTGCAACTCTGACTGCATTCCTCTGCTCTTCCAATGGCATTTTGATGCCCAGTGATTTACAAAGAGATTCATATCTGAGCTACCACAGGTGATCATCTGCCAACACCGCATGCGCTATCACAGCGTGCTCCCATCTCGGCATGCAGCATCTCTGCTCTCACTGCTGTGGATTTGCATCATGGCAGTAATACTTGGGAGAGTATTTGTTCTGTGTCTTCCATGAATTTTTGGCATCCTCGGCCATTCCTAAAGTTCGTTCTGCTTTGCAAAATGCCAGAGCTGCCGCTGTCTCACAGAGGATAACTTTACTGATACTTGATGTGTTTCCAGCTTTGTTTTGTGTCGCAGGCTGTCGCTGTTAAGAACTGCGAGTTCCTAAATTGTGCTGACTCTGCTTCTGGAGAGGGCATTTCTTGCTTGTCAAGAACACATTTGCAGTAGCTGTCCAGGCTCCCTCCTGGCTCTCTTACCTTAGCGTTGCCACAAAAGTGAACTTAACTCTCCATGGTTCTTCTATCCCGTGGCGTTCCATTTATGGCTTCCAGCAGTGCAAAATACTGCTCCTGTAGCTCTGCACTCCAAGCAGAGTGATCAGCTGAGCCCGATGGCAGCGCCCCACATGGTTCTGTCTGTGAGCCCTTAGTGGTCTGAGGGCTACTGGCAGCCACGGGCAGCCACCCAAACTGGTTCACACTGCACTATTTCAGCTTCATTTGTTGACTCAAAGTGAAACGACAGCTCTTCCTTCTGCAGGGGGAAATATTCAGGAAATACGTAGCATTAAACACTGGGAGAAGGAATGATGATCTGCTGGAAATGTTTCTGTCAAATGAGCATTTGAAGTCCTATCCATGGTACCGTTACAAAGAAAAAGAAAAGAAAAAGCATCACGCACAAGGTAGTTGGCTATGATCTTTATTGTGCCCACACATTAAATTGTAGCCTTTTAGAAAATAAGCAACATAGAAACTGCAAATAGAACCCCATTCCCAGTCATTTCTGTTTGTTTTCTAAGAGGCCACGTACAACTGCATTTGTCATCCTGACTGGTGCAAGGCAGCTGTTCCTACAGGCTCTGAGATCAGAAGAATCTCGCCAGCTCGCTTCTTTATTTGGAGTTACAGCAGCGCAAATGTGAGGAGAATATAGTCCTTAATATCTCATATATTTGGAATCAGTGAACTCAAGTGGATGCCACTTCACCAAACAGCTCCTGCTCCAGCACTATTACAGACAATTAGGTTTAGCATCCATCAGTGGTAAATTTTCTCTAGGTATTTTCTTTTCACTGTTCTTTTCTGCATGACAACATGAATGTGACTGCAGTACATCAGGTGAGCTGCCAGATGAAGTGGGAAACCCTTTGGCAGACGGGCTGGACGTGACAGGAGCTCCTATTCACAGAATGGTGCTGTAGGTGTTACAGCACAGGCAAGCATCAAGGATGCAAAAGGTGGAGAAATAAGAAAGGGGACAAAGCAGCACCTCTGAGAAATTCTGGCCCTTGTGGTGAGAACTACTGCTGTATTTGTACAGTGGCAAACACTGAGCTCATGTGCTCAGCAAAGCTTCTCACGTTCTTCCCACTGCTCACAATGTGTAAAACCTGGTAAGTTCACAGTGTGAACTGTCACAACGTTGAGTGGAGAACCATGTCACAGGGAGGTCTCCTGGGGCTGTGCTGGCACAGTGACCTCCACAGCTCTTCAGAAACAGAGACAAGACTCATCGATGCCTGGGGGCAGCAGGTCTTGTGTGTGGATTGTTTCCTACAGCACTAAGCACTCACTCTTGGGTAAACTAAAGCATAAGGGCAGGTCCTTAGGCAGGGTACAGGGGCCATGGGACTGTTGAATTCAGCTCCCCAGGAGGTGAGACAAACCTGGCTGCACTGCAGCAGCTCTCATTTATTCGTACGGCACTTTGGATCTGAGGCTGATGCTTCCTGACCTCACAGCACCTGTTTGTGAAATCTTTACAGCAGGAAAGGCACGTGGCACAGAACAAGAGGCCAAAGTTCATCTCCAGAACTGTGCCTAGGGCCCCTGGAAGTGACACTGACCACCTTCTGCTCCTCTCTCCAAGAAGAGTCAACCCCCTGGGAACTGTCCTTGCCTCCTCTGATCAGCACAGCCCCAGGGCTACCTCCAGCCACATCTCACAGCAGAGGGAAATGAGAAACCGAAGTGCCCGTGGGAGTTTCAGGGACAAGAACAGCTATTTGGTGTATGCACTGTGCTATATATAGGAATTGGCAAGTACACAGAGCTGGAACATGTTGCTTTTGTTACTAAAAACATCACTTGGAAAGCCATTTTAGGTAACCACTGCTGTCTGCTGCCAGATACATTAACCAGGTGCCGAAGACCTGTGCTTTGTCCTGGCATGAGCATAAGAAAAGCAATTGCAAGTGGAGCACGTGCTTGTGAGGCCATTGTCACTTCCCCAGGAGCTTCTTCCTACTAAGGAGCTTTTGCCTCTTGGGGGCAGCTTGCAAATCCAATTACGTGCCGGGTGTCTGAGCAGCCAGTGGAGACCTCGCATGGCACCAGCTCGCTTTCAGATCCTGTCCCAGTGTGAAGATAAACTGCAGGACTGCCAAGGCTTCAACTGAACTCCACCTGCCCTTTGCAGACTGATCCCCGAGACAGAAGTGTACTTTGTCACAGATAATTAGTCCATGTTTTAAAGCACTTCCTTTGGGTAGGTTGCGCGAGGCCACAATGGAGGAAATTCGGCCGTCTGGCAAATGGCAGCAACAGAACTGGCAGCAACCCGAAAACAAGACAGGAGGAAGCATCAGCGAAGCCAGTACGAGTGTCAGAAGCCCACGTGCACCACTGTTACTTGCATCTTTTTGCTGTGATTTCTAAGCTACTGCTATCGCAATAATGCCAGCTGAGCAGGCAACTCACAGGCGGGACTGGGACTGCTTCTCTTGCAGGATGTTCCCGAGCAGCCGGGCTGCGGCCATGGCACAGCCCCAGTGGATGGTGATCCCAAAGCCACCGTGGCCGTAGTTGTGTATGACCTGCTGGGGAGAGAGGGAGTCAGAGTGCAGCATGCTCCTCAGAGCATGCAGGGTTTGCTCCTGACAAGGTAAATGGCTTTGCTTTGGCTGGAGCCCGACTTGCTGCTGGGATGGATGGCTGCACCGCTCCTGTGCCAAAGCTGCACAGATATGACATGCTGATAAAGGAACTGAATGATCCATACAGCAATTCAAACACAGCTTCACTTTGAACCACGTTCTGGGCTTTGCCTAAATACACTGAGCTCTTTCTAAAGCTTTCCAGCTAAAAATTGAATCTATTTTCATTATGCTTAATTACATTTTGCAGTCACCATCGCCTTTGGAGCTCTAATCTTTTCCTCAGAGCTGCACAGGGACACACACTCGACCCACAGTTTCCTTTGTAGGACTGCAGATGAGCTTCAGGCTGAAGAGCTGAGGAGTGATGTGCTCCTACATGGATGGTGTTATGCTGAGGCTCCAAGGACAGTGGCACACAGCAGCTGGTGCCATTCCCAACTCCTTTCTCTTAAAAGAGAAATAAGCAGGGCTTGGTGCCTCAGAATTTTTCCCTGTCCGTAAAGAACAAAGCTCCAACTACAAGTTTTCCTTTGGCAGGAATGCTGTCCCCATAAAATCCATCACAATGTTTTTGACACTTATCTCTGATCTGGGCTGAAACTGAATCGAGGATTTGCCATTAGGAGAGGGGAGATGGAGTGAGGACAGCTGAGCGCTGGCAGTGTGGCTGTAGAGCAGCAGCCAAGTTTCTAGCCATCAGCACCCAATTAGCACCACAGTTAATGAGCACAGTACCTCTGTCCTTGAAGGCCCATGGCCAATGCTCTCCCGTTCCAGGCGGACACTGGGACGTGCTGGTCTCAGGCCACTCCACTCCTGCACAATCTCTGCTTTCTGAAACCAGAATCCCATCAGCTCAGCACTGCTCTGACTCACAGCAGCCAAAATCCTCCCAACAACCACACCAGGAAGGTGCAAGCAATGAAGGGTTGCATAGAAAACCCTCCAGCTCTCAGGGTTTGCTGAAGGCAGTCACCATGTGCTGCTAATTTTGGGGTTTGGTGTTGGGCTGGAGTCACTCACCTGCAGCGTGGGCAGCAGCCTGCAGCACCTCTCCCAGATGGACTTGTGGTCCTGAGCACTGTTCTCTTCGTTCCAGTTGCCTTGCTGGTAGATGCCTCCCAAAACTGTGAACTCACTCCTGCACAAAGAGCAAAGGGCAGTAAATGGTCCTGGTGCCATCAGATGGAGGCACTCAGTGTGGGTCCTGCCATGCCCACAGCACGCTCCTGCCTGAGTTACCCTCGTGAGCCAAGCGGGCAGGAAAGTGCTGCCTGAGTGTCTGTTCATGGGAAAGTTGTTCATTAAACACTATCAGCACCCGAAAGGCCTTGGCAAAGAAAAGGGCTGATTTCATCTCCTATCAACAGGGTGAGGGAATGGAATGCTCCTGGCAAGGAGCTCAGATTCCCACCATTTTCTGCTCCCCTCACAGCCAGCCTATACCCAGCTATGGAACAGCTAGCAAAAATAAACACATGGAGAGAGGAATTTCTGTGGGGTTGGGACTGTGATAAGAGATCAGTTGGAGCACTTCACTTGGGAGCTGCGAGTATTCAAAGTTCCTATTTACATCATGGCTTCTTGCCTAATCCTGAGATATTAGCACAATGGGAAGTGCCAGACGTGTAGCATTCAGGTTACGGCTTAAAAAACCTCTCCACTGCCAAAGTGCAGTGGATGGCTGCTCTCAGGGGGACACAGGGGGGATGCACAGCAGACATGGATTTATTTACCCTGCTGCTTAGCCCCTTGGGTACATGCATCTGCTACCATCTCAGATAGATCCCAGCATATCTAAGAAAGCTCCCAGAGGGAAGCAGATGCTGGAGAAGTGCTGGAAGCTGGGCTCTGCCTGGCACTGCTGCTCCCACAGTAAAAGATGGGCAGGGAAGGCAGAGCTTTTGTGCAGATGTCAGCAGGGAGCAGAGCTGGGGGTTGCTCTGAGTGTACATCACTGCTAGCTCCAGGATCGCTGCTACCTACCCCGGTATGACATAAGGTGAGCTGTAGATCCCTGACTCTGTGTCATGAGTGATAATGAAGTGCTTCACCCATGGGGCCAGGACCTGGGGGATGAAAGCAGGAGGGTGACAGCGGGTGACAGCAGGTGACAGGCAGGACACAGGATGCATATGGGGCAGGTTGCAGCCTCACCTTGATGATTTGCCCACGGGCAGGCTGCAGAGCTGGGTCTGGCTGCAGCTCCCCAGCACGGATCCCAGTGCAGTTTATGACAACATCAATTCCCTGGGAAAACATCTACCAAGAGACAGAGGCGGTGCAGTGTGCAACATGCAGACAGTGATGCTACCCCAGTGAGCACGACTCCTGCATCAACACCACGTCAAGCATTTGGTCCAGCACTCTGGTAATGAATAAAACAGAAGGGCCAGACCCAGAGCATAGCTTCTTCAGCACAGCTCCCAAAAGTACAGGCAAAGAAAGTGTTTGCAGCTTAAGGCAAAGTTGCACTGCTGATTCCTGACTGCATCCTGGCTTCCCACCAGCCCAAAGTTCTGCTGAAGCATAGTGCTTTGGGGTGGATGGCCTCACAGAACCTTCTGCAGCAGAAATTCCAGCCTCGTGCTCCCCACATCCCCAGCTCACCTCCTTGAAGGACTCGACCTTCCTGTGGAAGAACTTCACGCCTCTCTGTGCCAGCCTGGAAGAGCAAGTTCATCTGTTATCAGCACATAAAAGCCAATGTACCATTCAAATTAATGCCTGTAATTGATGCACAGAGTAAGTATGGCTTGTTGCTCCTTGTAATAAACATCCGTGGTCTTCTCAGCAGTTCTTAAATACTCTCCAGCCATTATTAGCTCATTTCCCTAATGGCCAAAAGCCCTGCTGAGCCCTCCAGGTCATCCAGGGAAGAGCAGCAGCAGGGCTCAGTACTCACCTGTTGGTCAGCCAGGGCAAATAGCTCCTGCACTCCAGCATCAGTGCCGTGTTGAACCAGCCATAGCTGAAAGACATGAGGATAGAAAGTAGTAAGGACAACAGCTGCCCAAGGGACCCTGCCTCTTGCACGGGCACAGCCAGGGCTTTATTTTTTCCCATTTACTGCATAGCTATTTTCTTCTTGAGTTCAATGGTATATACTGAAATGAGAGAGGGAGCTGGAATGGTCTTCATGCATTGTTACTGCTTTCTTTGAGGTGATTCGAACTATTCTTAAGAGAAGTAACTGTGATGGAGTCCAGAAACTCTCAGAAAAAGGGCCTGAAAGTACCTGTAGCCAGGGAAGAGTTCAAGCTCTTTCGGTGTCAAGTTCCTGAAGCCAAGGACAATGTTCTTCCAAGATGGATCCTGCAAAGGGGAGAAGGTCTGATGTCACTCAAATAACAATAATCAACTGTGGTACTGCAGGGACAGGAGTGACAGAGACGTCTCTGCTGCCCAGCTCCAGCCCAGAAACTCAAACCTTCACACTACCCAGAGCTGGAGCCCTTCCCGCCTCCTCTATGCCCTGCTCCTTACCGGTACAGGCTGCTTAAACAGGTTGTATCCAGAAATCAGGAACAGTCCCATTTCCTTTGCTTCTGGGGAGTTGAGGTACCCCAGGAGGTGCTCAAAGGTCTCCTTGTTCCACAGCCTGTGTGTAAAAACCCCATCAGAAGACATTTGAGGCTCCAACCATCTTTACAGCCCTCCAGTGGACTCTCTCCAGTGGCTTCCCAGCTCAAGACAGACAGAAAGCTCAGCAATGGGCCCAGTGCTCCAGATATGTACAAAAAAGACAGGGAGCTGTTGGAGAGGGTCCAGAGGACGGCCACAAAGATGATCAGGGGACTGGAGCACCTCCCCTATTAAGACAGGCTGAGGGAGCTGGGCTTGTTCAGCCTAGAGAAAAGGCTGCAGGGTGACCTCATTGCAGCATTTCAATACCTAAAGGGAGCCTACAGAGGGGAGGGGAATCAACTCTTTGAAAGGGTAGATAACTGCAGGACGAGGGAAAATGATTTTAAGTTGAGGGAGGGGAGATTTAGGCTGGAAATCGGGAAATTCTTTACAGAGAGAGTGGTGAGGTACTGGAACAGGCTGCCCAGAGAGGCTGTGGATGCCCCGTCCCTGGAAGAGTTCAAGGCCAGACTGGATGGGGCCCTGGGCAGCCTGGTCTAGCATTAAATGGGGAGGTTGGTAGCCCTGCATGTGGCAGGAGGGTTGGAGATTCATGATCCTTGAGGTCCCTTCCAACCCTGGCCATTCTGTGATTCTGTGATACAACCTCCCCAGGGCAGAGCAGAGGGGAGAAGAATCTCCCTCACCCTGCTGCCTGTGCTCTTTGTAATGCAGCCCAAGGTACCATTGGCCTTCTTAGCCATGAAGACACAATTCCGGCTCATGATAACCAGGACACCCAGGTCACTTTTCGCAGAGCTCCTTTCTAACAGCTCAGCTCCTAATCTCTGCATAGTTATCACAGAATGGCTTGGGTTGGAAGGGACCATGGAAGATCCCCCCAACTCACGTTTCCTGCAGATTGCCATGGTCACTCAGGTAGGGCTGCCACAGGCCCGCAGCCCCATCGCTGGTGGTGTGCGGCGTGAAGCAGTCAGCATAGACCTCCAGCTGCAGCTGGGGCACCAGTGCATGGAAGCGGTCATGGATGCACAGGGCAGTGGACAGGCCGATCACTCCAGCCCCGATGACAGCGATGCGCATGGCTCTGGGCTCTGCATGGTGAGAAAAAGGCCTGAAAGAAGGCACTGGGGCCAGGGTGGCATGGGATTTCCTGGTATCAACCCAACACGATTCCAGTTTGGCTGCTAGAGCACAGGAGGATTGCACAAGGGCTGAGCTGTGTTGGGGCACTTCACATCTTCCCCACAGAGTCTCCAAAGTGCTCTTTAACACCTGCCTGCACTGTGCAGGCACTGAAATCACAAATGTAGGGTTGCAATGTGCCATGGTGGCAGGAAAAGTTTTCAAGCATTGCTTGCAGCCCCTGAGCTCTTGCCAACAGCCCTGGCTCTACCCATGGACCAGGGGCTGGCCTCCAGCAAGATCATCATGAAGTCACTGTAGAATCATTAAGGCTGGAAAATACTTCTGAGATCACCAATTGCAACCACATCCCTAAGTGTTACATCTCCACATTTCATAGAATCATGAAGATTGGAAAAGACTACTAAGATCATCTCATTCATATTTTAAAGCACTGGGTACAGCCATGGGCAGTAGGCTGCCAGAAGCATGCCAGACCTTGTCTGGGGCAAGATTATAAATTCGACACCAGTTTTATCTGGATAAGGTGAAGTGCAGCACACCTGCAGCACTGCTCAGCTCACAGCAGGACTGACGTCTGCTTGGGCTCAGGATGAGTCACGGAGATGATGGGCAGCAGGACAGGGCCATGCTGCTTCCCATCTGCTGCCACTCACTCAGGTCAGAGCCAGCAGAAATCAGGGCTACCTTTGCTAAATGCAGCCCTGAGGAGGAATCCATCTGCCCCGTGAGCCTTCAGCTGGTCAATAAATAACAGAAACACAACCTTCCACTGACCTACCTGCAGAGTTCTCCAGGTAGCCTCTATGGGTTTTGGAGGCTTCAGCAGAGCCCTTGGTGCAGTGTAGCCTGTTTGGAGCCCCACAGTCCAAGGTCTGAGTGTCCGGAGTTTGCAGCTGCACCCTGTGCTGGGCAATGGGGTCAAAGTCTTTGCTCTGGACCTGGGAGGTGGAGTCCCTGGTGCCCCATGGTCCATCCTCTGGAAGCCCATAGGGTCACTGTGGTCCATGTCAAAGTCCCCAGCAGTAGAAATATAGTCCCACAGGAGGCAGGAGGAAGGTGGGGACAGGCAGGCACTCTGCTGAAAAAAAGGAGAAAAAGAGTTATTCAAAGGCCTAAATTATTAAAGGCTTTACATATAATCAGCAAAGCCTCTTAAATTAATTACCTTATTACTTGCCTGCTTCTTGCTTTTGGCACTGCTGACCCTCCACGCTTTCTTCAGCTTGGTTCTAGTATGGCTCCTTGATGCTGTACCTGGAAATAGAGGCTCTGCAGATGCTCTTTGGATGCCCTTTCATCCCCATGGCACCTCCTCAGGATGTCCGGGGCATGTGGATGCAGCAGCCAACTGGTTTTTCATAGAATCACGAAACCATGGAATGTTTTGAGTTGGAAGGGGCCTTAAAACTCACTCAAGTCTACTCTCTACCATGGAACACTTTGCATAGAATCACAGAATCATTAAGGTTTGGAAAAGACCACTAAAATCACCAAGTGCAACCCCAACCCATCCCCTCCATGCCCTCAGTGCCACATCTCCACATCCCTTGAACACCTTTGGGATCGGTGACCCCACCACCTCCCTGGGCAGCTGTGCCAGTGCATCACTGCTCCTTCTGAGAAGGAATTGTTCCTAATACCCAACCCGACCTTCCCCTGGTGCAACGTGAGGCCATCACCTCATGATCTATCGCTGTTAGTGGGAGCAGGGACCCCCCCTTGCTATATTGTCCCTTCGGGGAGCTGCAGGGAGCAGCGAGTTCACCCAGACTGAACAACACCAGACACACTCAGCCTGGCCTTGGGCACCTCCACGGATGGAGCACCTTCAGCTTCTCAGAATGACCTCCACACCCTCACACTAAAGATTTCCCTCCTCACATCTCACCTAAAACCCTCCCTCTGCCAGGCTACAGCTGCTCCCCTTCTCCCACCACTACAGTCTCCACAAAGAGAAGCACTGCAGAGCCTTCCCTCCCGTGGGCCGCACCCCCAATCTCTCAGCCTGTCCCTATCGCACAGCTCCTCCATCCCCCGAGCACCCAGCAGCTCCATCTCCTCAAAGGCTCTGAACCCCAAAACCCTGCTCTCAAGTCCAGCCCTGCTAGGCCTCACTGGGCCTGCTAGGCCCCGCCCCGCATAGGCCTGCCCCCCCCTCCAGGCCTGCTAGGCCCCGCCCCGCTCAGGCCTGCCTCCACTCCAGGCCTGCTAGGCCCGCCCTACCCGCGGCCTACCCCCGCTAGGCCCCGCCCGGCCCCAGGCCTTCCCCAGCTCCCGGCCCGCTAGGCCCCGCCCTGCCGGTCCCTCTCCCCGCCCCTCAGCCCTCGCTCCTCCCCGCAGCGCGGCGGCCGCCGGCGGGGCCCGGTGCTGCGCAGCCTCCGGGCGGGATGAAGGCGGCCGGAGTTCCGCAGCCGCCGTTGTAGCCGGGCCCTCGTCGCCGCGGTCCGCCTCTCGCCCCCATCCCCTTTCCCCCGCCTCGCCGCCATGGCGCTGGTCACGCTGCAGCGCTCGCCGACCCCCAGCGCCGCCTCCTCGGCCAGCACCAGCGAGGTGAGGCGGGGAGGGGTGGGGTGGGCCTCGGACGAGGCCTCCGCGGGGCCCGGCCGTCCCTGGGGGTGCACCCGGCCCCGCTGTGCGGCGGTTCGCTCTGCCGCTTCCATCACCGCAGCCCCGCGCTGCGCTCGCCGCTCCCCTTCTCCCATCTTTGGTGACCCCAAAAAGCTGTTTCTTCTCTGCCTTCTCTCCCCCCCCCCCCCCCCCCCCCTCCATCCTTCTCCTCCCTGCCCTTGGCCCCGCAGGTGTGCAATCCTATTTGTCACCTGTCAGGGCCCGCTGGCCCCCGATTAACTGTGCGGGGATGAGCTCCGTGCGGTGGTTGGGGCCCGGAGCAGCCCTGCCCTGGCTGAGGGATGTGGGGATGGTGCTTGTGCCCTGCAGAAGGAGCGTGTTGGGTTCTGGCACGGATCCCGCAGCTCAGAGCTGCGGAACGGGACAAAGCAGTGTGGTCTGAAGGAGAAGAGGCCCGGGGGAGGAGAGCTGATGGCTCCCTACAACTCCTAACAGCAGGCTGTGGGGAGGGGTCGGCCTCTACTCCCAGGTAACAGCAGCAGGATGAGAGGTGGTGGCCTCTGCACCAGGGGAGGGTTGAGATGGATACTGGGAGAAAATTCTCCAAAGAAGCAGTGATGAAGTGGTGCAGGCTGCTCAGGGACACGGTGGTGTCACTGTCCCTGGAACTGCTAAAGGAATATGGAGATGTTGCACTGAGGGTCACGGTTTGTAGGCCTGGTGGGGAGGGCCTGGCAAGGGTAGGTTGAGACTGGACTTGGTGGTCTTAGAGGCCTTTTCTGGCCCTTATGATTCTGTGAAAACCTGACAACCATTTCATCTCTCCAGATGGTCACCACCAGCTGCAGCTGATGCAATTGGGCTGGGAGGGAAGCTCCAGGTGGGCTGCTTACTCCCTGCCCATGCACACCTGGGTTAGGTTTCCTGCTGTGCAGCTCATTGCCCGCAGGTGGTTTCTTGGTGGGGTAACCATGAAGCCCCTGGTTTTTCATCAAACATGTCTCCTGGCTGTGCGTTGCTGGCCCTTGGAGGAGTCCCCTCTCCCATGTGATGTTCCCTCCTGGCATGCAGCTCTGCAGAGCTACAAACCATCAGAATTCAGCCTGGTAGCAGATTTTGAAGGAGAATTTCCCCCCCCCCCCAGAGTGCCTTATTTCTCCCAAGGATGGATTTGCAGGATTTTTAGCCTATGGCAAATAATTACCAGACGATAGAGCTTTTTAAAATGGAAAATGATGACCAAATGTTCTTGCTAATTGTGAGTAAGCTGCTGCAGCCTCTCTTGACTCCTCAGCCTGAAGGAATGTAGGAAATGGATGCTGCTGCCTTCACGAGACTCGCTGTTGTAACACACCATAAATCCTTAGGGGTGATCCATCAGAGGAGTGATGGTGTCATGATGTGTGTCCTGGCCCCACGTGCTCATTCTGTACCCCTTGTGGGTAATGCCTCAGAATGTGGATAGATGCTGTGCCTGTGCTGTGGGCTGCTTCTCTCTTCCATTGTTTCTTTCCTGCAGCAAGAAAAGTAGACTTGAAACCAAGTCAGTGGCTGCGAAAACTGAGCCCAAAGCAGCTCCAGGGCCCAGCTCTGCTGCTCAACCTCATCTGGGATTTCACAGTCCTCCTTGTTTAAAAGAACGTTGCTCTCCATCGTGTTGCTACGTGACTGACCCAAACAAACACAGCAGTGACCTCACTGGACCCTGCAGCTCTCCCAGGGCCATGGGCAAGGGGCTCAGGGTGCTGTGAGCACTGCAGCTGCCTTTGGCTCTGCTTCTGGCCACGCCATGTAAACAAACTAAAAATAGAGCTGGTATGCTTTCCTCCAGATCGTCGTCCGTTGTGGTTGCTTGAGATGGGATCTGTGCCTTTTTCTTCCTCCCCATGGCTGTACTTCAGTACCCAGACTGAGTGGTTGTGTGGTTCTTGCAGGTTGCAAACTCTGACCCCTGAGTCATAATGGGAGGAGGATGCAGAGCGACCTGGTCCCTGTGTTCACACTCTCAAAATTTTAAGGTTAAATGTGTGATGTGAAACTACTTGCTTGTTTTTGAGTCATGAGAAACCACCTGAAAACAACTAATCCTTCCCAGGACCCTGTTTGATGTGGGTTTTAAGCAATGTTAGTAAATAAGAAAATGTTGCTGGTGCTAATGGGGAGACACAGACTTTCAGGAGAGCATGCTCTGAGTTATCCAGGCTCTGGTGTCCCATGTGCTGCAGGTCTGAGCAGAAGTTTCCCTGTTGCAACACAATCCACGAGGTCCTGGATCCCTAGCACAGCCAGCCCTTCAGAGGGATGCTGCTGGCCATCGTTCTGGTCATGCAGAAGCAAAGAAAAGGGATGATCTCTGAGCTTTTTTTCTTCCAGTCAGCTCTGGATGCAGTTAACCAAAACTGTTTTCCTTTAATGTGGAATTTGGTCTGTGAGCTGGTGGGGAGGTAGAAGCAGGCCCAGCCTTTCCCAGCACTCTCTCAGGACAGCAGCAGCACTCCTGTGTGCACAAGGCAGGTTGATGTGCTTCAGAGTGATGCACGCTGCAGGACCAGCTTGCAGGATTAGGGCCTAATAGCCTTAAAGCCCCCATGAGCCCCTTTGTCAGCAGGCGTGTGTTGCCAGAGCATCTCCTTTATCCCCCAGCACTGCAAAAACATGGGGTGCAACCACCCACTGTTGTTATGACAGTTTTAAAGAATGTATTCTTTTCCTATTAGTCCTGTGGAAACAATCAGTGTGTAACTTTCTCTGTCTCCTTCTTTTTTCCCCTCAGCTGGAGGCTGGCAGTGATGAGGAGCGCAAATTAAATGTGAGGTAAGCAGAGCTGTTTGGCTGCAAGCATTGTTTTTGCTGTTGTTAATTGTGTGCCATGCATTGGAGTCCCAGTCCCACCCAAAGTTCTGGTTTCTCACTCCCCTTTCTTGGCCAGCCCTGAGGGAGCTCTGCACTGGGGACAGCCTTCACCTTATCAGCTTGGGTTTGAGACAAGGGTTTAATGAACCGAAAGCATAAAAGGGAGTTTTTGTTCCTGATGGGAAGAAACTGGAAAACTACTCATCAATTCTGGTCACAACACTTAGCTGTTATCTCAGCATCTCTCTTTGCTGCTGCTCTGGGGCTCTGAGTAGAGAAGGAAAGGGAGCAGAGCTCTGAGCTTTCCTGGCTATAGAGCCGTCCCATAAGGGAATTTTGCCTCCTGGCTTCTGGGGATTGTACCAATTTTGCTCATAGAGGGAGGAAGGGAAGACTGAGATGCTCTGCTGGAAAAGGATAAGACTTCCCTTGGTGACACTGTGTAGACACAAGGAGCAGTAATTACACAGGTAATTTGGTGGGACACCAACCTAATGGGGCTCTGAGTAACAATGTGGGTTGCTCACTCTAAAACCAGCTGCTGTAGATAACCCTCTAACCTGTAAACCACAATCTGAGAGACAAAATGTAAAAGCACAACAGTGCCTATGCTTCTCTTTATGACTTCCTACTTGAGAGAAAGGGAAAGTCACAAATGCTGCTGCTTTGAGTCTGTTCTTCTTGTTTCCATTGTGTGGTTTGAGATGTATTGCAGCAGTGATGTAAGAGCTGGACTCTGGTGGCAGCTTTCTACTGCAGCCTGGTGGATTGGCTGCAGCAAGGACAGAGCTAGCTGGGGTTGGATCCTGTGACACCCAGCAGGGTTGTGCAGTGTGTGGATGTTAGACCTCATGTGATTATCCAGCAAGGGAAATCAGAGAGGAAGGTAGGAGGTGATGTGACATGGGTGCAACAGATGTTAAAGCAGAATTCAGGATTCCTGGTTTTGTTCCCAGCTTGATTATGGGCTCATTACACAAGAACTTAAGCAGGAACCCACTGACATCATGAGCAACAACACATCCTTGTGCTTTCTTCTGTGTTGTATTGAATAGTAACAGTCTACCAACAGCAGGCTGATATTTTGTTTGTGTGAATGATATTTGCACCAAATGAAGAAAAACAACTTTATTCCTTCACATTGCAAGGTCAGCTTGATGGCAAAGCACAGAGGGATGGCTGGGAAGTGACTGAGTTTGAGGGCCACCTTTTACTGACTGACCACTTTGCAAGCCAGAAGCGTGCATCCATCTTTGACCAGTGTGATCCTGTGGGAATGGACAGCGCAGAGCTGAGCTTAAAATCCAGATGCTTTTCTGCACACCGCTGAAAACCGATGTTAAACTGAGATCCCAACAGCTTCTCCTTTCCTTCAGCCTCTTGGAGCTACTCTTTCCTATACAGTTTTCAGGTTAAGAATCTGGTAACCAGGTTGTGAAACAGACCTGGAGAATGGGATGGCTCTTGTGCTGAGCCTTTGCTGTGCTCAGGGGAACAGCACTGAGGCCATGTGGAAAATCTGTGGCACTGATGCAGATACAGCTTCGGTGATAGATAACACTCCTCTCTGCAGGGGTTGGATGAATCCCACCCCCTCCTGCTAGAGCTGGTCTGGATCAGTTCCCTGAGACTTTACCCAGTGCCCATGGGGTGGCAGAATTGCTCAACTTCATCATGCTCGTTCTGCAGCAGCAGAATGAATAGGTCATCTGAAATAAGCCTAGGAGTGGGCTGGGATGGTTTTAGTGGATTTTAAATCCTGGAGCAGCCTTGCTGGAGTCTTTGATGTCAGCTGTGCTTTGTCACATCTGCCTTGAGCACATTCCTGGTCATTCCAGCGCACAGCTTTACAGACCTCAGAGGCCCTGATAGGTAGAAGGAAGAGTTGTTGGAAACAAGAGCCCAACCTGTTGCCAGCTCAGACTGGGTTTCATGGATACAGAATGAATGTGCTCTTACTCAGTTATGACATAGCTTTTTCATCCACACGAACAGAGGATTTTCATTCTGTACAAAAAACTTGAGGATTTTCATTCTACGCTCTGCAGTTGGATGTGGTGATGTGAGCTATCAGGCTTTTTCTTTCTGACTTTTAGAGGAAGTGGTCTGTGTCCCAGATTTAGAACTGACCATGCGTTTTACTTCTCTTTGCTCTGAGTTCCTGTATGGTTTGTGTCATTCCAAAATGCCTTTCTTTCTGTTTTCTCCCTGAAAAAGTTTTTACCCTAAAACAGAGAAAAGGAGCATCAAAGATGTCACTATCTGCATTTTTAGAGACATTACTGTGCTTAGGAATCCTCCCAAAGGCATTCCAGCAGCCCCATTTCTTTCTTTGCATCATCTGCTGCAATCCTCCTTCCCAAATGCTGTCCAGCCATGGGATGCTGTGCCTTGATTCTTTTTTCTCCTGCAGAGCACCCACATGATCTTGAGAAATCTCAACCAAGGCGAGGTTACATTAGGCACACAGGAGTGTAGGTTAGCTCATTTTCAGTGGGTAATTAGGTGGAGCCTACAGGTTTATGAGCCCTAACCCCAAGCCTCTGCAGCCCAGCAAGAGGAAGATCACCATAGGCAGGCACGTTGCAGAGCATGGTCCTGCTGGCATCCACCAACAGCCTTGTTAGGAGGAGCTCATTAGGTTAAATTAATTGTAATGAAGCAGGCTTCTGCCTGGTTCTGTGGCCACTTTGGTTAGGGAAACTCTGAGCCACGTGCTGCACTGGGAGGATCTTACTGTGCTTTGATGCATCTTGGGTTTTAATGTACAACAATTTTTTTATTAATGCTTTGACCTTTAACTTCTGCAGGGATTTCTGTGCATGCTCAGCTGGTGGCAGCACGGCGTGGATGGCTCTGAGCAGCTGTGCTTTGGTGCTGGGGGTACCTGGGCCTGGGGCAGCTGTGTGACAGTTGTTTGAGGGGAGGTCTTGGGGCAGAAGCTGCTGACTTTGTGCACTGTTCAAAACAGGACGCTGAATCACATCCTGGCTGGGCTGCAGCATCCTGCCCTGGTGTGTTCTGTACAATGGAGCAGCAAAGTGACAGGCTGGTGACCTGCTGGTGCTTCTGGCTTGAGCTGTGGCCATGTGAGCCCGTGGGGATATTGTTGGACCTTGGTTTGTGAGGATATCAGGCGAGCTGGGGAAACTTGCACTTCTCTCCCACTTCTTTGGGATTTGGCCTTTCCAGGAAACTGCTGCAGGCTTGATGCTGAGCAGCAGGGTAAGTTTGCTTGGACAGCAGGAGGCTGCTGGTTTGGAGATGCAGTGATCAGACCATTTAGGAATTATACATAAATCTTTTTCCCTTTTTTCTTTTCTTTTTTTTTTTTGCTCCCCCCAGAACCTCAGCAATTTGGCAAAAGCCCTCTGGCCCTGTTATCAAAGGAACCGACTGCGTGCTGAATGCTTTTTTTTTCCTGTGAAGGCCAATGTGGTTACTGTTTGTTTAGGCACAAAGAGCCGGGTCAGAAAAATATTTTGGTTCCAAATGCCTCCTGATTTTTTTTTTTAAATACCTTAATCTTTGATAATCAGCTGCCAAGATCTGCAAGTCAGGGATTTCTCATACAAATGGGGCCGTGGCCAGCTTGACAAATGCCCTTGGGAGGTTGTGGAGGATATGAAATGGACAGGACACCTTTAGAGGCATGGCTTCACTTTCAGTGAAAAGCACAGAGGTTTTTATTTTATCAACATGCACACAGTGCTCAGATCTGTGATGTGGAAGCACTCTAATGGCACGCTGGGAAAACAAAGTAAGGCAGGCATAAGAGCAGCTTCAAATGAATGGTTCGCATCCTGTCCTTGTGAGTGGGATCAGAAGGACCCCTCAGCAGAGCTTGCTTTGCCTCTCTGCCCCATGAAGAGGTCAGATGGAAGGGCTGAGGGCTCCACTCAGCCCCTGTGCACTCATCTTTCCCTGCCAAAGCCGTGCTGCCCATCCCTGTCCCTGGGCTTCAGTGGGTAAGGCAGCCTGCAGCAAACACTAGAGGGGGTGCCTGTGTTGGGTTAGAACTTTTCCTGCCCTTCTTTTACCCTGCATGATCCATCATGATTTATTTTCTTTTCTTTTGACGCGTTACCAATGTGTCAAGTACTCCCTGGTCTCCACTGCCTTTTTTGGAGTCATTCTGAAATGCAGCAGTGGAGCTGTTTTGTGGGTTGCTGTGCCACTGCTGCTTCCCATGCTGCTGGCTGTATCCTGGCTGACCTTTGCTTGGGAGCTGTGTTTTCCAGCCATGAAACCATTCTACACCTTCCTTTTCTTTTCCAGCAGCGTGGCTGGAGAGTTCCCACTTGTTCTTTGTCTTTGGGAAATGCTGCCAGTGGGTGAACTGGGGTGACTTAATGACACAGCTCGTTGTTTTCATCCCTTAAGCTGACGGGGAGGTATGCAGGAGGATGGGGCCATTTCCACCAGCTCATATGGGGAATGGGATGGGGATAGGGCAAGAGCTGCTCCTGGAGGGACCTAAGAGTGGCTTAGGTTGGAAGAGCTATGGCTTTAGCATGGAAAGAGGAACAGAACTGTAAGGAAAAAGAGCAGAAAGGAATGGGTAGGACAACACAGGGCTTTGGGATTTGTCATTGAAAGGGAAGGGAGCCAGCATTTGGGGAATAAGCAGCTGCTGGATGGGCTGAGGTCTGTGGGGGGGTTTGGCCCTAGGGTTGTTACAGCAGTGACCTCATTTTCTAGTGGGAATCTCAGAAATGCCTGCTGCCATTCAGAGTGTTAGCTCTGAGCATGTTGCATAGCTGGGGATGCTGCACTCAGCCCCTTGTCTTTCCAAACTCTGCAATTAATGGGATGTGCAAAAAGGATTTCATCTTTTTTTTTTATTTTTATTTTCCCTTGTGAAACAATCTTTGTTTAATTTGGCCTTTCACCATCACGTACCAGGGATTCCTAGAATTTTCTCTCCCCAGGCCATTGGGAGCTGTTCTGCTAACTTATTTTGCGCAAGTCTCTGCTGAAATGGGGAGCTGTGTTCACTTTCCTCTTCCTCCACCTCTCAGGCAGGGCTCCAGCTGTTATCTGGGTCTTGCTCCATGCCAGTATGGTGCTGGGATGGAGCTGGGCAGGAGTTGCACAAAGTATGGAATGGGGACAGAGCTGCCATGTCCCCTCCTGTCCCCACTGTCTGCACAGAGCAGGGCTGAAGGCTGCATGGAGTGAGCAGGAGTGGCTGGAAGCAATCTATTTATCTTAGGAAATCAGCTTTTGTGGGCTCCATGATTGATTTCATTTTTCTTTTTCCTCTTTGTGCCGGAGGAGAGTTAGTATCTGGTGCTGTGAATGGCCTGCAGTGTCTCCAGCCCTTCTCAGCATTCTTGTGCTGTGAATGTGGCCCACGCCTTCAGCCAAACAATGCATGCTCAGACTCCTTGTGTTTCCACAGCCCTGAAAACACGAGCCCTGCTGAGTCTTCTGCCCTCCTTACCATTCCTTGGATGGGATCAATGCGGGGTGCCCTGGCTCTGTTGAGAATGATGGGGATGAGCTCTGGGCTGTGCTGTGATTCGCAGCTGATGTTTTGGTTCTGATGTTTTGGGTTTCTTCTTGGAGTCCTTGTCTGTTATTTGGTCAACTCCATGTCTTCAGCTGAGAGTGATGACTTCTTATAACCCATCAGAGCCACACCCTAATGGAGCCACAAATATGGAAAGAACCTTCCTGCCTTGCATTTTTTTGGTAATAAAATGCTATTTGAGAAGGCAAACATTTTCCCTAGTTACCCTATAGGCAGCTGCCTCAGCTCAAGGTGCACTGGAGGGATTCTGGCAGAGCACTGCGATTGCAAGCAATGCAATGTCAGGAGCTGGTTAGATGCCTGCAGTTCCCATCTCAGGTCAGTTGATCAACATGTCACGGAGCTCTTCTTTGTTGTAGGACAACCATTGTTGTGTTGGGGTTGGGACTTTTCCTGCTCTTTCTCCTCCCAAATTTTCCTTTCTGTTTGATGTACCTCTGCGGTGTAGCTGGTGTTATTTTGGTGTGGTTGCTGAAGCCTGGAAGCTGCCCTTGTCCCCAGAGAGCTCCAGCTCAGCCCCAGTGGACTGATGCCTTCCTCTGCCCTCATGCCACTTGTGTGTGTCATTCTGTTAACAAGGGAGAAATTAAGAGACTTAATTTGACAAACATCTAGTGACAGGAGAGCATGGCATGGCCCTGTGCCTAGCAAGGCTCCATTGCAGAGCTTTGCTGGAGCACAGCACTCTGCAGGGCACACAGTGTGGGTACTGCTGAGGATGGAGGATGACTGCAGACTGCTTGTTTGCCTTTGCAGACTCAGGGAACGGTGTTTTGGAATGATTATGAGCCACTGCCTATTGTGTTCTAAAGCAACTTGAAATGTAATTGATGTGTGTTACAGCCACGTTCTTCTGGAGCTTTCCCAAAGGGGAAGAAATATTTCCTTTTAAAGCTGAGCAGCGTGGAGCCAGCAGACAGAGCAAGGAGGTGCTGTAGTCAAGAACCATCTTCTCCTTGCAGAGCTCCAGGCACAGCAGGGTCTCTGGTTTATGGCCAGCAAAGAAATGCAGCTGTTGTGTCAGCACCCTCCTGCTGACACTTGGTGCTCCCAGGTGCCTGTAAGTGTAGGTTTTACCCCTCTTAAAGGGCTGATGTGCTGCTCCCTCTGAGATCATTTGGTAAGGGGATGCTCTGCAGCCCTTCTGGAGCACCCAGATCCCATGCCACAGCAAAACCCCTGCGCTCACTGTTTCTTTGAGAGCTAAAAGGGGCTGCTGGAAAGCAGTGATGCTGGTTGGGATTTCTGGGAGGGCATCCAGCACATCGGTGGGTTGTGCTGTGTGTGCCAATGGGGCAGGGTAAAAAAGGAACAGAAAGCTGCTTCTTCCTCTGGGGGGACTGGTACTGCTGTGGTGAAGGAATTAATCAGGGATTGGTAAGAAATCAGTCTTCATTGAATTTGGTTATAGGCAGTCCCTGACTGAGGAATTCCAAATCACCTGAAAGAGGTTCTTGTTCAGCAGCACACCAGCATGTGGCCACACCATAAGCGAGGAAGTATCCTGATCTGACTGCGATGCCTTTGCCACACAGACATTCTATTAGAGGGCTTTAGTTGTAAAAATCAGTAAGGCAGTGGGCAATATGGAAAGTAAGCATCAGTGCAGTGCTTTTCACCTCGCCCTGCCCTGCGTTGCTCTGTGAGCATGGGGAGGAAACAAACAGCTCGCACCAGTCTGTAGGAGGGAAGTGATTAGACGAGCTTCAGCTGTTTTTTTCCCCTCCTGAAAGGCCTTCTTTCATTAGGATATGTTAGAACAAGTGCTTTTTCAAGCCAGGATATCAGTGGAAGACACAGTGTTCTGTAGAAGTCATCCAGTTCCTGGGTAGCATCAACAGATGCGATTGCTCTGCACAGAATATACGACCGACCTTTTCTTTTCCTTCTTTTCTTTTTCTTTTTGTATGGGTTTAGAAGCAAAAGGATGTGAGTTTTATAGCTAGTTATGAATCTTTTTGAATTTACTGACTTCTGCCTGACTCTTGGGCCAGCACAATGCTTCTGCTGTTCAAAGAAAACCAGTCCAAATTAGTATGTATAAACCACTCGTGTTTATGTCGCTAACAAACGCTGCTTGCTAAGGCATTTTGCACTGCTGCTGGGGAGAGAGCTGGGGGGGCTCTGTGACGATGGGATTTATTTATTTTTTTGGTTCTTTGGGAGATTTAAAAAGAAAACAAGCTGAAATTTGGATGTTTACTGGGGCTGCAGGATTTCAGAGCGTTGGAACGCTGTGTTGGGATATCACATCATGCCTTTTTCTCACTTTTATTTTGTTAGCTGTTAGAGGATTCGTATGGAGTGGCTGAGGGCGAAGTGTTCCTGGAGCAGAGTTAAGGGTCAGCATTGGGTAACCTCACCGTTTTGCTGCAGTGTTCCAGGAGAACTCACAGTGGCTGTTGTGCAGCACCGCGCCGGTGGCATCCAACAGCAGCTGGGGGGGAAATAGCAGGGGGAAATAGTGCTGGGGAGCACGAGCTGACTTACTCAGCACTGTGCTTTGTGCAGATGGAGACGCAAGCGTTTAAGCTAGAATGCTTTAAGCTAGAACAGAAATCTTGCTCTCAGTCACTTCTTCAGTTTTGCTTTTCAGTTCATTGCCATGCAGATAAATACCCGGTGGCAAAACATGCACTGTGCGGGTCAGCCTCTGCCTGTGGGTACTTCTGCTCCCCCAGCACAGCTCTCTGACTGGGAATGTTCTGCCTTATTGTGAAGATTTCCTGCCTGCAGTGAACGAGAGTGTTAGGAGCTGCATGTTATCTAACCATTCTTTTCCTCTTGCTCATAAACCAGCTGGGTATGCACGAGGCTGCAATCTAGTGAACATCTTATACATTGTGTTGATGTCGCAGCTTTGATGTCACTTCTGTCCTTTTTTTTAATGCTTTCCTGTTAGATCTGGAGTAAGAAGGAAACAGGGCTCTTCCTGCGTTGCTTATGGGATGGACCAAGTGACTGCAGGAATTCTTGCTGGTGGTGGGTGCTGGTGGTGAGGGCTGCAGAGCCATCGCTGAGAGCTCCCAGTGAGCCAGGGGTGAGTGCTGTGGGAGCAGAAATGGGGAAAGCTTTGTCCTCATTGCAGTGCAATGGTCCTGCCGACAGTTTGTTGGTCTGAGATAGGGCTGAGGGAACCTGAAGTTTGTGCTATGATTTTAGGTTGCTTTTTGGGGGGGGGGGTGAAATCTGAAATTTAAACCCGATCCAGCTTTTCTGGGAGCTTTGTGCCTTGAAGAAAGCTGTAAATTCAGGCAACTAACTGCGAACCTTGGCTCTGTCCTTGGGGGGAGGGAAGACCTAACTTGGAGCAGGAGCTGGGAAGGCTTGAATTGATGGCTATTTACCACACTGCTGGTGCTCACTGCTAGCCAGAGGCAAAGACCTCAGAGACAGAGCACAGAGCAGATGAGCACTGGGAGCAGCAGCTCCTAGGGGATCGTTTTCTGTAGCATAAGTAACTCTGGTGGAGCACAGTGTCATAGTGAAGCTTTTATATTTAGTTGATAGCAGCCAGTAATGAACGGCTGCCTATGATGGGAAGTGTGGGACGGCAGGAAGTTGGGCTCTGTAGCAAGGAATGTCTCTTGTGATGCTCCCTGCCTGATGTTTGGAGTGGGGTAGGAAGTGCAAGGTAAGCAGTTACTGTGGCAACTAAAATGTAGCTTAGGAGATGTTCATTTCCAGCCCTGTGGGAAACACCAACTTTACCACTTGTGTCCATGTCTGTTTTTGAAATGCTCGCAGTGCATTACAGGACTGTGTGATTAGGCTTGTGCTGCTCCTTGCTCTAACTGTTGGTTTTGATTGGCTTTCTCATTAGCCATGTTTCATTTGATCTGGGAATGCAGCTTTGTGTGTGCTTACGCTGTGACCTCCCTTCTTATCAGCACTGTTTCCCAGGTCAGTTGTATCTCAGCAGAGCAGAGAAATGCCTTTGCTGCTGTGCCTGTTGCTTTTCGCCCTGAAGTTTCATTTCATTCTGCTGTGATGTGCAGGTTTTTCACCTTCCCTCCCTACCCTGTAAATCTATGATTTATAGCTCTGTGTTCTTGTTTCTGCATTCCAAAGAAATCTCAGGAACTGAAATTAATAGGGACTGATTGACTCAAGAGCTGATCCGGAGTTATTTACAGGTCTATGCCTGTAGGAATTCTTACCCTCTACTGTTTTTAAGTTGCAGAATTTGATAATCAAGTGATAAAGTCATTTTCAGTCCATGACAGCTCAGGCAAGCATCTCCTGCTATGGCAAAGCAATAAAATGTTGGTGGAAAATGACACCATTCCTCATTAATAATCCTGGAGCCATGCCTTGCAAGTGGTGGAATCAACCTTTGGGAGCAGCTTCTTGTGGCAAATCTTGCTGTGTTTTAATGAGTAGAAGTCCTTTCTTCCCCAGGCACACCAACTGGAGCACACGTTTTGCTGCTGTTTCCTTTGAGCTGACTTCCTGTGTCCTTTGTTTTCCAGCCTAAGCGAGAGCTTTTTCATGGTGAAAGGAGCAGCCCTCTTCTTGCAACAAGGAAACAGCTCCCAGGGCCAGCGAAGTCTCCAGCATCCTCACAAACATGCAGGTATGGATTAAAGCATGGCCTGATGCTCCATTCCCTCTTTCTTCCCAACTCCTCTCCTCCACGCTGACAGCCCAACAGCAGGTGTGGTGGTGGTTGGCTCCTCTGTCACAGTGTGTTTTGTACAATCTGCTGGGAAAAAACAGGTTTTCAGTCTACTTGACATGAATGGGAACGTATGGTGATCTTGTCTTTGTTTAAATTTCTGTCATCCCCTTGAAAGTGTGTCTGGAGCAGGAATTTATTCTCTGCAGACATTGTGGCATTCTGTAGCCAGGAGAGCCCTCTAAGCCAGAGTCTGTACTGTATGTGTATCCCTGTTTTCTGCAGCCTGCAATGAAGAAATGTCTCTTGTTTCTGCTTCAGTAGTTTGATCTTTGCCTTCTCCTTTGGCCTGTGGGGAGGAAAATGCAATGGGTTGAGTCATGTGGCTCCTGCACCCCTTCTGTGGTTACTGAGCTCCTGATTGTATCAGGGACGTTTCTCCTGAGTGCTCTCCCAGCCTCCCACAGTCTGAAGCTTGGGACTTCATGGGACAGCATCTTTCTTTTTATTATTATTATTTTTAAACCACCTGTTGCTGGTTTTGTTCAGTGCTACTTCTCAAAAGTGAGGTACGCTTTCAGTAGGATTTGAGCCTCTGGACAAGCACCCCTTTCTTATTGCCTTACACCCCCTTTTCTGGTTTCAGGAAATCCCCTTTTCAGTTAACCGATCTAAATCTGGCCTGCAGGCATTTCTCATGGTTTGAGAACAGCTTGTCCTTCCTCCAAGCACACTCCAGTGTTCCAAAATGGTGGGAGGAGAGTTGTGTGGCGAATGTCTGTAAGGACTGATAAGTCGACGGGGTTTAAGGAAGTTGGATCCCACTCATCCTGTATTTTTATGCCTTCTGTCATTGATGGTTTTGTAATAAGTGGTTAAGGGGCAAGAAGAAATAAGCTCATCAGGGCATTTTGAGTGCAGAAGCATGTGGGAAAGGCACAGTGTGGTACTGTGTGCCTGCTGCTTAGTAAACACTCCAAGCACAAAGAGGCTGTTTGAATGCCAAGCGTGGCTTTGGGTTTCTTCAATTGTCAGCAATTTCATATACCCAGCAAGCATCCTACGGAAGGAATTTTATCTTTTATGGAAAGTTATGAGTGTGTTACCAAGTTATTAGATGTGACCTTGGTTTGTTTTCTTGTAGATTCTTTGTTCCTTTTGCTCGCTTTCACTGAGCAGAAATATACCCACCACTTCGGAGTAGTTGCATGAGCAGACCTTTATTTGATGCAGAAGGGGTACATCACCTGAATAGAGCCACTCCTGCAGCCCTTCCTCCTCAGAAGCTACTTATGTTCAGATGACCTGTTCTGATGATTTCTCTTCTCTCACTGCAGGTGATTTGCCCCAGCACCTCCAGGTGATGATCAACCTCCTTCGCTGTGAGGATAGAATCAAACTGGTAAGAACAGGTGCATTTTCCTGCCCTTCTTTCTGTTGGAGTAGTTTGAACCAGATCTCTACAGGCTCACAGAAAGCATTGGCAAATTCATGGTTAGCTCCAGACTGCTGCACTTGGTTGCCTGGTTGCCAGCCCTACCGTGCTTCCCTGTATGCAACTTTGGGGCTGATCCTTACATCCAGGTTACGAGTTGGGTCTGTGTTAATTATCCCCTCTAGAATGGCTAGATAGAATGCTTCAGTGAAGGCTTGTCAGTGTGGAAGAACCCTCTGAGCTTCTCCAGCTTAGTGCACAATCAGCACTTCTACCTGCTTTCAAGTTGAACATCTTTAGTGGAAACGTTCAGATTGTATTTAGTAATGCTTCTGCAGTGTGGGACAGGTCATCTAGACTGCTCTTATTTCTAATCCTCTCCTGATTCCAAGTCAAACTGGCAACTGGCCTTGCTTGGAAGAGGGATTACCTCTCCCAGTGTCTTTCATCCTGCAGCTAAATAAAGCTTTGATGCACAATTACACCTGTAAAATATTAGTCAGCAATGGAAGTACAGATTATCCAAAAGCTGTTTTGCAGAGCTTGATGTCTTTTTGTTGTTGATGTTCCTAGGCTGTCCGTTTGGAAAGCGTGTGGACAGACAGAGTCCGGTACATGGTGGTTGTGTACAGCAACGGGAGGCAGGACACAGAAGAGAATATTTTACTGGGTGTGGATTTTTCCAGCAAGGAGAGGTATGTCTAGGGCAAAGCTAGGCTTGGAAATCAGGCAGGCTGGGTTCTCTGGAAAGCTTGTCAACAACTATCCCCAAGCAGTTAATTTTCATGTACTCTAGTAAAAGAAGGGACATAGTTGTTAATTCTTCTGACCGTTGTGAGAGCGCTTTTTGTTCCAGAGAACTTTCAGTCTCCTTACAAGCTCTAGGCACTCTATGCAGCTGTGGGCAAAGCATTCACTTGTAATCCATCTGGAGGGCTATGGTTTCTACCTCATTTGTGGTAGCTTGCTGTCTCCTCACAACAAAATGCTTCTGTGGAAATGTTTCCTAAACTGGAACTTATTTGCTCCATCAGACTTCAAGTCTGTTCGTGGCATGATGCAATGGAGCTGTTTCAGGTAGGTTAGTTGCCAAATAGCATCAACAACAATAGTGCAAAAGTGCCTCCAAAACCAACAAACAAATGTGTTAGTAATGAGCTGTTCCTTTTGTCTAACTGATAAGAGCACAGAATGTTTTGAAATGAAAATAAAACATTGCTGCAGACCTTCTCGCATAATTCCAGTTATAGGTGAGGAAACCAAGAACAGCTCTTGGCTGGAAGAGGTGAGGCTGCTTTGGCAGAGCTAGAGTTAGAAGGCAGACTTCCAGACTCGTTTCTGTTCCCTGGTAGATTGAGCATGCTGCCATGCTGAGCTGATACGGCCGATGGGGTTTTGTGTTTTTGTCTGGTTAAACCTCTGTGGATTGAAGTGGGAAGGGAGAGCTTTTGCACTGCTGTGAGTCCTGTTGCTGAATTCCTAGCAGTGCCTTCCTAAGGAGATTATTGACCTGGCTTTGGTGCTGCTTCTGTGTCTGCTCTTAATTACTGCTGAAATTTGAACGTTACATTCCCTCCTGGCACATCTGCAGCAGCAAGGAGCATTGGCCTTGTCCTCTCCAAATCCAAGGTGACCATCCAATGATTTCTTCCTGGAGGTGATTGGTGTAAAACAAGAGGAGATAGAAAAGTAATGGCACATCATCCTAACTGCAAGGTTCTGCTGGTTCATTCAGTTGCATCTGAAAAGTGAGGGATTTGTTAATTAAGGAAAAGTGTCATGCATAAAGAAGTCTGTTGGCATTAATGATTCTTTGAGGGACTCCAGGGTTCCATTTTGGGGCTGAAATGGCACTTCTCAGCTGTGAGTGTGCTGGCTGCTGACAGTTGGGCTTTTGTGGGCTTTATTCCTTGTATGTGTGTTTAATAAGAAACTTTTTTTCTTGCAGAGCTCTAGAGTGTACACTGTCTATGTGTGTTCAAACTGGCTTTTGTAAGAGCCTTTGATTCACTGTAGACAGTGGCTGAAGGCTTTAAAAATAATAGAATAAAAAAAAAAAACAATCCTGAGTTCTTTGCTACTGGTTGTTGCATGAGTCCTGATTTCCTTTAAAACTTTAATATCTCAGTGACTGAATTATTTAGTGGTTGAAAGTTGTTGGCCCCCCCCATTATAGTACAGTTTTCTTGCCAAATTGCATCTTTGAAATGGAAGTGTTCTTCTGGATTAGGTACACCCATAAAATGCTTTTTTTCTTTCAGCCAAAATGATGAAGTGAGAACCAAGCACACAAACTTTTGAAAGGCTCCTGGGATCCTCTCTGCAAAGGGCAGAAAGGAAAGCACCTACCAGCACTTGCTGAAAGCTGAATCTTTGCTTTCAGAGATGATATCCTGCTCTTCTGTCCTGTTAGGGATCTTCCTTGCACTGAGCTTATGAGGGTGTGATAGAAGGAGAGGTGGTGAGACAAATACTGCAGTGCATTCTGGCAGCTGTGGTGGTGATGACTCTTGATTCTGTGCTGTTGGTTCTCCAGTTGGTATCAGAGAAGACCTTTACACTGTAGTTGTCCATCTCCTTATGTGCTACACGTTAAATAGCTGAAGATGATATGAGGAGTTACTAAAGCAAGGCTAGAGGATTTTAAAAATTAAAGACTGTTAATAATTGAGGACATTGGCATGACTGCATTGTGGCCTATATTTAACTTCCATAACATTTCTCTTCCAGTAAAAGCTGCACTATAGGAATGGTTCTTCGTCTGTGGAGTGATACTAAGATCCATCTTGATGGCGATGGGTAAGAAACCCCATTGAAAGGATAGATGAATGGCCTCCCCTTCTGGGGCTGTTGTGGAAGAGACACTGTCACCATACAAATTAAGTCCCAATTTCAGATTCATGGCTGCAGTCCTTTAATTCAGGGAACTCCAGGGGTGGAGCTCCCATTCGTGGTGCTGTATGGCAGGTGTCCACTTGTCCTTTTTTTTGGGAGGATAATAAAAATTGGTGATGGAAATTCTCATCCCTTATTCCTTTTGACTGTGGGTGCTCCTATAGCTACCTTGCAGCAACCTGAGGTGCAGAAAAGAGCAATTTATGACTGTTTTTTCCCCCTCTCTCTTAGTGGCTTCAGTGTGAGCACTGCTGGGAGAATGCACATCTTCAAGCCAGTGTCGGTGCAAGCCATGTGGTATGTGTGCTAATTAGCTTTATTGAGAAAGAGGCTGTAATTTCTGTGAATAAATTAACAACAAACAAACTGCATTTTAGCATTTTCCATAACTGATATTTAGCGAGCTGCAGCAGAGATGCCGCTTTCCTGTGTCAGCTGGTAGCAATGCTATAAAGGGGCTCTGGGAGCACTGATCCAAAACCAGTATCTTCTGCTGCAGCTGTGTGCTCTGTGACATGAGGGCAATGGGAAATGGCACTAATGAGATGCATGGACATGAAAGCCTAACGTGAATTCATCAGGGTGCAAACCCAGTCTTTCCTCTCCATGCATAACCTCCCTAGTATGAGGGAGTCTTATGACCCGTTGCCAAACTGATGGCATTTCCAACTCTGCCCCATTCCTGGGGCCAGGCTGGGGCTGCTTCTGCATGGAAACTTTCTGCGCCACTCCGCAATCATGCTCACCTTTCAGCTCCTGTCACCCCTCCCATGTGCAGGGATTCCAAAACGCTGAAGCAGAGATGATTGAATCAGCAGCAGCTGTGCCAGCAAATGCCTTCTTGAAGAGGCTTTATCCTGCCCCAAACAGAGAAAATGCCTCTCATTGAGCTCTTTGTGGAGCCTCAGGAAACTCCTGTGCTTGTGATAGCTGGTAGGGACGAGATGAAGGTGTAGAGAATGGTGATGTGTTAGGGATGGTTTGGTACAGAAACAAACAAAACTTGGTCCTGTCATTTTTTTTGAACTCAGCCCCTCCTGTTGGCAGCCTTAGATGTGGTTAATATGTTCACTTCAACGACATCTTCAGAGCAGAGTAGAGCCTTAAAAAAAAAAGAAAAAAAGGAAAAATGGAGGAGGGAAGGGAGGAAAGAAAAAGTAATGCTAAGATTTACAAAAACAAATGACCCAATCTGGGTCCTGTCCCTGGAGCATGTCAGGGCCAAGAATGCTGTAAATATGTATTTGACTCCTTGCTGAAGGTAGTTTGAAAATTGTCCACGTTCTTTGTTTTTCTTTGGTCTGGCTTTACAAGTTAGCTAATGATTAGGTCCCGGAGTGGCTGTGCCTCATGCTTGCCAGTTGATGAGGAGAAGATCTGAGCCTCCATCTCAGATGGACTCTTGAGAAAGCCTCCAAGATACTCCTCTGAACCCTGATACAGTAAATCTGAAGCTGTCAAAAAGTGACTGCAACACAGTGCCAAAAGTCTTCTATGAAAATCTCTTAATCCCGATTTATGTGTACTTATGCCTGCACAATTTTGTTCCCAATCTTGCAGGTCTGCTCTACAAATCCTCCATAAAGCCTGTGAGGTTGCAAGAAGGTACAACTACTTCCCAGGTGGGATGGCCTTGGTCTGGGCCACATACTATGAAAGCTGCATCAGTTCTGACCAGAGCTGCATCAATGAGTGGAATGCCATGCAGGACCTGGAGTCCACCCGCCCTGACTCTCCAGCTCTGTTTGTTGACAAGTCAGTTCTCAGTTTTATTATGAAAAGTTGACTTGGTTCACAATAGAAATCCCCTTTTGTTTCTTTTGTTCTTCTGGCAGTTAATTTCCTTTCTCTACTTAAATGCCTTCAAATGTTTTTCTTCCATTTTCCTGGTCAAGATGCTTTCAATGCAAGTCCTTCCCACCAGTGCTCTGTGCTGTCCAAGTTGCATTGTCTCAGGAGTGTTTACTGCTGATTTGGAGACGTCCTCTCCCTTTTCCTTTTCAGGCCAACTGAAAGGGAACGGACAGAACGCCTGATTAAAGCCAAGCTCCGGAGCATCATGATGAGCAAAGACCTGGAAAATGTGACTTCGAAGGAGGTAAATAGAAAAACTTCTGCTCCTTTGTTCTTTCTGCTGGACTCCTTTTCCAGAGAATGTTATACTGACAAAGAGACACTGTATGATGAGGTGCCATTGACTTTTGAGTGTACTGCTAACTGATCCTCAAAGGTTCTCTTTGGCTTTGCTGCACCTCTGTTTCTCTGGGTGTAAAACAAACTAATGCCAATATTAGAGCACATTTTTCAAGACCTTAGTAACAGGCCAGAGTGGCATCAGAGGTGATACTTCATTACATCTTGCAGCACTTGTGGGCATGTCCAAGCAGTGAGTTTGGAGCCACTTATCCCTCATAGTTGTATAAGCAAAGATAGCTCTCTCAAAAGATGCAGTTAGTGGCTTTGTGTCCTCCCAGCTGTGAGTATACACGGCTGTTTTAGAGGAGCATGCTGATCTCCAGTTGTTCTTGGACACGGAGTGTGCTAAGAAGCAGTGTTTTTCTTTCTCCTTGTTGGCTTCACTTTAAGATTTTGTTTTCTTTGTTCCTGAACAATGTCGGAGAGGCTTACTGGTGAGACCTTGCTGGTGTGTCTGCGGATGAAGAGTCACAAGTCAAGGCTAAAACTAGTTTGAATCTGTCCCACAGGGATACAGTGCAGATGTACTCAGTGCAAATGGTAGAAGTTCTGTGTAGGTTTGGGTTTTGAGTTTCATGTTTGTTAGTTGCTCTCCTGGGTCTTGTTCATCTCAAGTTATTTTTTGGAAGGAGGTGCATGATAAATGTGTGTTTTACTTGGATGTTATCTGAAGTCTTCTTCAGAGATCTCAAATATGGGGGCTTAAGATGCCACGTAGTGAGATTCTTTGTCTCCGAAAGGCTGAATCCCTCCTGCTGTCTTTAATGAAGTACATAAAAAGTGTTTTGTGAAAGAGTGCCAGTAAATGTTTCTATTGAACAGAAATGATTCTAGGTGGCATCCTTTGTTTTCTGCTCTGCAGATCCGGAATGAGCTGGAAAAACACATGAATTGCAACTTGAAAGAATTCAAGGAATTCATAGACAATGAAATGCTGCTTATCTTGGGTCAGATGGACAAACCCTCTCTGATTTTTGATCACTTGTATCTGGTGAGTTGCTCTGTTAGGAGCTCTAGCAGAGCTGAAGGCTCAGTGAGAGTGACCTGATGGGTTTCTGGGCTGTGAGGGATCTGCATTTAGTATCAAGTTTTGTGAGTGTGGCCGAAGCTGTATGAAGAGGAAGGCTGAAGGTGCTGTGCCCTTCAACATTGAGCAGAAGCAAAAAAAGATGTGTGTTCTATGTAATATTTTGCCCACTAGATGGAACTCCAGGCAAAACCAGACGCTGCCATCTGGAACAAAGACTTGCTTGAGATGAGCACATTTGTGCCTGTTATGCTGGGGTCACTTTTAGTTTTTTTTTCCTGGAGAGAGTCAGAGGAAGTGTTGATGTCTGAGGGTAAATCCTGCTTTTTAAACCCTATTTAGCTTTCTGCTATGTGGATACAGTGAGATCCAGTGTAGCCACCTCTAGAACTTGCAGGATTTGCCTCACCCTACCATATGTATATACTTATGATCACAGTGGTTAAAAATCCAGAATGGCCAGGGTACAGTGATTTGGGATTGAACTTACCCCTGACTCTTGCATCTTACAGGATTTCTTCCTGTACAGCCCTTATGTCTTTTTGTCCACAGTTCCTCTGACTTCAGAGGGACCGTGAACTTTCTTATGCCTGAATTTGAGGCTGTTAGGACGAGCCTGGTCAGGCAGCATCCTGTGGTTCTTCACAACACTCTGAAGCTGGTGGTACTAATTGTGCCCTTTAGAAACCATTAGCAGTGTTTCAGTTGGCAGCTGAGGAGTAGTGCTGAGACTGGGGCAGTTCAGAATCTTAGAAATGGGGAAGCTCCTTTGAAAGATGTTTTTATCTATGTGACTGTTGCAGGGGTCAGAGTGGAATGCCTCTAACCTGGAGGAGCTGCAGGGCTCGGGGTGAGTACTGTACCTTCCAGGCTCTGAGTCATTTGACTTTTACACTGAGGTCTCTTGAGATGCCATGTGGCATTTGTAGATGGTAGGGAAGAGATCCCAGCAGTGTGGGTAACTGATCATCAAGACTTGGGTCAGGAAAACTTTCCTATCTTGTCTCCATCCCACATTCACATACGATGTGGAAATAACAAAACTTTAAGACCTCTTAACCACCCTCCCGGTGTGTAGCAGTGAAGTAGACATATGCTGTTGTATCAGGTGTAAATTCCTGCAGGTTGCAGAAGAGCAAATGTTACAGTGTTCAGGAAAAACTCCATCTCAATGGAGCAGAATTTTCTGTGGATGAGCAATCCCCACCTCACCTGCCCAGACAGGCAGCTGCAGGGCTGTCTTTCACCACACTGTCATCACCACACCACTTCTTGGCTTGATTTATTTTCCGGCTTTTTAGATGAGTGAGAATTTTACATAATAATATTTGCGGTTTTCCCAAGGCATGAACCACCTCTGATGTGAGAAACTGTAAATTATTGCTCAACAGCATGACTAAAAATGTTTAATTTGGAATCCTTGGGAACTGATGTCTGAACATCTTTGAGCAAATGGATCAACCAGCATGTCAATGCTTCTGATCTATGATGAGGGCATCTTGACATGCGGTGCCTAGAAGTCAAAGCTGGGCAAACTGAAACAAATATCCTGCAGCCTTGATTTATCTGAGTGATATGAAGTAGTAAATCGATATGGGCCTTCATTCTCCCTGGGTACACTGTAAACCCTGCTGTAATGTTTGGCAGGAATCAGGAAATTCACAGTGTGCATCAGTTTCCTTTTCATGACCATGGCATTTCAACTCTATTTTTCTTCTCATTCTCTGCAGCATTGACTACATTTTGAACGTGACCAGGGAAATAGATAATTTTTTCCCTGGCTTGTTTGCTTATCACAACATCCGGGTGTATGACGAGGAGACGACTGACCTCCTGGCTCACTGGAACGAGGCATATCATTTCATAAACAAGGCCAAGTAAGTGGGCTGGGGGACGTGGCTTGATGCGAGAGTGTATCCAAGCAGAGTGCATCCAATCTAAGCCACAGCAGAATCTGCCTGATGTCTGGAGGAGGTGACACTGCCCCACGTGCTCCATCCAGCTCTGCAGCTGGAGGTGGCAGCTGGGCTTTGCGTTACATCTTCTGCCAGGAGTTCTGTGTCCCTGGAGCTTCCGTGTACTTTGTGTCTTCCTGTGCTGGTTTTAACCCATTTCTAACCCATGGGTTTTTTAAAATAATAGCAATTATTTTGTTTTGCTCCTAAAAGGAAACGAGAACACTTCCTCTACTTGAGATGTTCTGGAAATATTCCAATGTGTGTCCTTGTTGGATGAGCCCAGGAGATGGTCACAGATCCCATCACACCCTGCTGCTGTCACATGCAGGTTGCTCCTGCTTATCCCTGTGCCCAAAGCATTGGGCAAGTAGGGGGAGGCTTCATGGTGGCCTCTGATGTGACAGCTTGGCTGAGACTGGCCTTCCCACCTCCTGCTTTTTCTGGAGAATTCTTCTTCTCATGGGCATCTTAGTCTAAAACCCTACACTGTGGTCATTAGAGTGGTTAGCAGGACAAAGTACTGCCCTTCCACCATTTATAATGTTAACAACATATATGATAAGCAGAAAGATTAGAGAGGTGTTTTCTTGATCTTTCTGCAGGAAGAATCACTCCAAGTGCCTGGTGCACTGCAAAATGGGCGTGAGCCGGTCTGCGTCCACTGTGATAGCTTATGCAATGAAGGAGTTTGGCTGGTCACTGGAAAAGGCCTATAATTACGTGAAGCAGAAACGCAGCATTGCAAGGCCAAACGCAGGCTTCATGAGACAGCTTCTGGAGTATGAAGGCATTTTAGATGCAAGGTAAGGTGACAGAATGAAGGGAAAGGTGATCTGCGGGAAATCAAAGGACCTCATTGTAGGCAACACCTTTGGAATTTCAGTATATGACAAAATACTGAGTTCCAGGGATTTCTGTTCAGGCAATCAACCCTTCTGCCAATGAGCAAGACAAAGACAGTGACAGTGTGTGTGGTGCTGCAGTCTGAAGGCCACAGCACCATGCAGAGGGGCTCTTTGGAAAGGCAGAAGCAGGAGCCTTGGCTAACTGCACTTTGCTAAACTTTTTCTCTGCCAGCCCACCCCAGATGGAAATTAGCTGTCTTCAGCTCTGGAGTAATTCATTGAGGGTTTCTCTGTGCTTGTGTTGGTGTTTCTCAGCAGCCAAACTGTTCAGCAAAACATTGTTCTTGTTTTATGAGGCAGAACTGAGCTTGGGCAGTGTTGGAGGCATTCTGGGTGACCATGCCAATCATGAGGCTTTGTCGTTGCAAAGGCTGTAGTGTCTAATAAGGGTTTCTGCATGCTCCACACTGCATTTGGCCTCTGCTATAGCTGAAGTAGAGAGGGAAAATTTTCCACTCTGGTTCAGTAGAAGCCATGCCATGAAACGTGCAGAGATGTTGGTTCAGAGCATTTTATGCTGGCAGAAGTCTCTGTTCCCATCACGTTTGCAGTAGAGGGCCCTGCTATGAGTCTGCTGGACCAAAGAGATGCTGGAGGAAGTGCAGTGGGCAAACTCCTTTGATGCTCAGGTGGAGCGTGGGGCTGGACCTGCCAATCAGTCTGTTCTGAGTTGTGAATCTGCTCTGTGCATAGAGAGGGAGGGATGCTCCTGGAGCTGAGCGCTTTCAGCTTGTGCTGCAGCCATCAGCAGCTGCTCCACTGTGCTCACTTGTATCTCTGTCCTTCCTCCAGCAAGCAACGCCACAACAAGCTGTGGAAGCAGCAGGCAGAGAGCAACCTCCCCCAGAGCACAGATGGCACTGCAGGGTCAGGTGACTTCTTACTTGAGAGCTTGGACATCGACCTTGAAAACCGGCTGGCTGACCTGGACACCCCATCACAATCAGCCTACCTGGACAACCGAGCTGGCACAGAGCTGCCCATTGGCTTCAATTACTGCTTCCGCCGCCTCTCGGACACACTGCTGGAGAACAAGGTGCCTGGGGACAGGGGGAGCTTTTGCCACGTGGAGCAGCTGGAACGGGATGTGCTCACAGAGCGTGCGGCCTCGCTGGCGAGGCAGCCTCCAACTGTGCCTCCTGAGATGGCCAAAGGCCTGGAGCCAGCAGAGCCACTGGCAGAGCTGAGCAGCTTCTGTGAGAAGGAGGTGAAGAAGAAACGAGACTTCAGCCCTCGGAAGGCGAGGATGGTGCTGGGCGCCGTGGAACCAGGGGAGGATGGTATCAGGGAAGAAAACCCAGTGGAGAAGTGGAAGCGGCGGTTGTCCATGCACAAGGAGGAGAGCAGGCTTAATAGGGAGAACTTGAATAACAACAACAGCAAAAGGAGTTGCCCAGAGGATTTTGAGGTGCGTATGGATCTGATGTGTGGGTGGTTAGCATGGCTGACTACTGCAATCGGAACTACTCATCTTCATGGCACAGTTTCATTTGACTTGGATAAAAGCCTTCCATTCCATGATGAGCTTCTTCCTTTTCAAAGTGCTTCTGAACATGGTTTTGCTTGCCCAAGCTATGGATATAGATGCCAGACACAGAGAGAGCACACACATGAGTGCACTATAAACTGCTCTGGGCAGCTTGCTTGCATGACCATCACTTGAGACGGTAGGTGTCCTTCCACTGGCAGGTATTGTTCCTGCTGCAGGGCATGAAGAGACAGGGCAGTGGGCTGCTGTTCAAAGCTGTGTAGAGCTCGTGATCTTTGCCTCTCACTGTTCTGTGCCCATTGATTTGTCCTTGTTTTCTCTCTTGCAGCATGACGCTGTGTTTGGGATCCTCAGTAAAGTCAAGCCTTCCTACCAGTCCTGTGCTGACTGCATGTACTCCTCGGGCAGCCTGGCTCCAGACTCCTTTGGGGAACAGTGTGAGAAGCTGAACTCCAGCTCTGCACATCGCAGCTCCACCATCTGTACGCAGCCAGCCCTACTCTCCCACCTCCCCCCTTTGGGGGAGCACCTGCCCAGCAGGACACGCATGGAGGAGGGAATTGGGACTAGAAATACTGAGGCACTGCTTCCTCTGTCAGCAGGAGGTGGTGTTTTGGAAGCTGGTGCTTGCAAATCAATGGTGGCTCATCAGTGTGGCTTTTCAGAGAAAGGAAAAGATGCACCAGAAATCCCTGTCAGAACACTGCAGCCCAGGAGAAACTCACACTGTGACAAGAGTTTGCTTAGCGCAGAAGTGGTGAAAGAAGAGTCTCTGACTAGAAAAGATAGCAAACCTACCAAGGACCTGAAGTACTTGTTATTCAGTAAAGATTTGGAAAAGCCAAGTGCTAACAGTTACTTGATGCAGCATCAAGAGTCCCTTATTCAGTTGCAGAAGGCAGGCTTGGTCAGGAAGCACACCAAAGAGCTGGAGCGGCTGAGGAGCCTGCCCTCAGACACCTCAGTGCTGCTCCGAGAGAGCGCCCTGGGCAGGGCAGAGCCCAGCATTGCAGAGGAAGGTGAGGAGCTGGTTCCACATCCTGGCCTCGTGCCTCTCCTGAGGCCTTCACCACCTGTACCTGGAGATGCTGAAAGCGACCTGGAGAAGCTGGAGGTCAAACGCGTGCTGGAGGTTGGGACCTCTCAGAAAACCTCCACCCCCATGGTGTGCAGGCTGGAACACACCAGCAGCTTCACCAAGGACTTCCTGAAGACCATCTGTTACACCCCCTCATCCTCCCGCAGCTCCAATCTGACACGCAGCTCCAGCAGTGACAGCATCCACAGTGTGCGTGGCAAGCCTGGCCTGGTGAAGCAGCGGACTCAGGAGATCGAGACCAGGCTGCGGCTGGCCGGCTTGACTGTCTCTTCCCCTTTGAAGAGGTCCAATTCTCTCGCCAAGCTGGGGTGTCTTAACCTGTCTTCCGAGGACCTGTCCAGTGACATGGATGTGTCGACCATCACGGGTTCCAAGGAGGCCGTTTCCAGCGAGTCTTCTGGGCTCTGTGAGCCGCCCTCTGTCCCAAGGGGTGCAGATGTTGGCTCCAAGATGTCAGCCAAGCCGGCACTTGGGAACATGAAGACTCCACTTTGGCTTGGCAAAAGTTGATGCCTTCTGTTGGGGGGGGGGGGGGGGGGGGGGGGGCTGGATATTTGTTGTTGGTTTTTTTCTTTGTTATTTTTCTAAGGCATTTATTCATTGCACCAATCATCTGACTTGCACCATCATCTGATGCCACCTCTTCTTCCCCTCCTTGTACTCTTAAGTGGGGAGAAAAAAAAAAAAGTAATGGGTCATGGATGGCACAAGGGAAAATAAAATGTTTTGCATGGCTTAGAAGAGGACCGTGTGTGTGAATCGCCTGTTGTCCTGCAGGATGCTGTTTCTCATACTGTTTGCCAAGTATAATAATGTGTTTGTATATGGATAGATACTTCCATCTATTTATCTATCTATCTATATAAAATGCTGAATTGAGAGACTCAGCAAAACAATTAGTCATGGCTTTTTTTTTTTTACTGAAATGTCTCCTGCTAAAACAAGCAATTGTGGGAAAACCTTTAAAGCGGTGACACGAACACTACCTCTGTTCCTGCCGACTTTTAATTGTGGTTTGTTTGGGTTTTTAAAGGCTTTTCCCACCATACTGACTGTTATCTGAAGGTGTTCCCTTACTGTTAGCTGTGATCTGGAGGAGTAGTGCTGGGCTGTCCTGCACTGTGTGCTCTTGCTGTAACGTCAAGTGAAGGAGTGTGAAGCTGTGTTCGTACCGACTGTGATCCATTGGCGTTGACCTTTGCTGCATGACCACGTGAATCGTCGTTGTCTCCTGTTGGTGATGGAGTGCATCCAGGTTGTGTTGCTGTGGAAGGTTCATCGTGCTCAGGTGGAGAGGTGCTGTGCCCTTTGGGTGTTTTTTTGCTGTTGTCTTGGTTTGTGATGTCCCAGTGATGATGACCAACCAGTGAGTGCCGTGCACCATAGTGAGTCTCAATGTGTGATGCTGTGTTGGTGTTGTGGGGACCCTTTTTGGGCTGCTGGTGGCACACAGGACAATGAAGTTATCCCCTACCTGGCGGGGAAGGGCAGCTCCTGCCAGCCTGGCTGCCTGCTTTTCCTTCACAGTGTGGAACATGCTGGGTTCAGACCGGAGCTCACAGGGCAGAGATAGCAAACAGATGCTCTTGGAACTCCCAGGCTGAGAGTGAGCCCCAAACCTCTAAAATCCCTACAGAGCCCTATCAAAGCCAGTCTTAACGATCCTCTCATTGAGGTGAGGGAAAAGCAGGACTGTGAACTGTCATTCTCAGCCCACGTTCATCAAAACCTCAATGGCTTGAGAAAGGGAGCTGTGTGCTTTGCTTTCTTACATGCCTAGAATTACCTTTTTTCAAGACTGTACTTGTTTATACTAGCAGTGTGAGGAGTTGTAGGGACTGGGAATCAGTAAATAAATATCCCTCTTTAACGGGTCCTAAATCCCCCATGCATTTTAGGGGCATTTTCCCTATTTCTCCCACAAACCATCATTTGAAGCAGAGCTCCTTACACGTGGGGCCCTGGAGGAGACACGGGGCTCTGCCTCCTTTGGGATTTGGGAGAACACGGAGCTTATACAGATGCTGATGCCCACTGCCATCACCAAGAGCTTGGTGGTGCCACCAATGGCACTGCCATCAGAACAGGTGCAGTGTGCCATCCGGGGGGGGGTTTGTAGCCAAATCCGTGATGCTCACAGTCTTGGATGTATTGCATGAGAAGGTAGATGGTTTGCTTTTGTTTTCCACGTATCGTAATCGTTCTTTTACAATGGAGTGCCTTAAGACTAGTTTACAAATACTGTGTATTTACGCTGAGCTGTTCAACTCTGCTGTTTGCTGTTCATTTCTTGGTGCTTTCGGTGTATCCGGTGGCAGTGAGACTGTTGCCACTTCCTCCCTCCAGCCACGCTCACCCCTTCCCCATTTCATTGCTGCCCAGGGGGTGCTCAGCCAACTCCTGCAGCAACCCAAACCCAACCCCATCCCAATGGAAGACCCCAAACGGGGCTCTGTTCTCCCACCTGATCCCCATTGGGTTGGCTCAGCAGCTGTGGGAGGAGAGCGAGGGTGGGTGCTGTGCTGTGTCCAGTGCATCGCTGTCCTCTCTCATAACAATGTTCTTTTGATTCCATTGTATTCCTGAAGTCTGGTTTTATATTTAAATCAGCCGTATCTTTTGTACTGTGCGTTGACGGTAGGGGGATGCATAATGCACTTTTTTTTTACTTTTGTTTGTACAAACGTACTGTATATTGTATGTCCTTCTTGTGAGAAAAATAAACTTTTTTTTTTCCTTTTACAAATAAGCTTTGCAGCATTTTTGGAGGTGGAGAAAGGATGGGCTGGGCTGTATCCTCACTGTGCTGGGCACGTTCTCCCTGCCCTGCTGCGAGGGTGCAATGTTAGGAGCCCACCTGAGCCGTGGCACGGGCACGACTGTGGGTTTTTAAGGAGAAAAAAGGGGAAAAAGGTAGGAATTTCTCTTTTCAGAGCTGCTGGGCTGGGTGCGAGGAGCTGCCCTGAGGTCCCCCCAAGAGGAAAACCTCCACCCCGCTCCACGCCAGCAGCCCTTCCCCAGCACCCACTGTGTTTTTGCCTTTAAAGGCAAACAGAGAGCGGTGCCGCACGCCTGCGAGGAGCCGGGTGCTGTTCTAGCTCTGAGAGCTGCATCAGGAGGAACATGTCAGTGTTTACCTTGGCAGGGAAGCAAAGCACAGGGCTGGAGATGCTCTCCGACTTCGGTACACTGTGCTGAGTGCCTCAATAAGTCCTTAACCCCCACCAGAAATGGGTGTTTTGGGGAGGTTTTCTGCATCGCGTTTGCTGCGGGCTGGAAGTTGGGTGCTGGGCGAGGTGCTGATGTGTGTCACAGAGCTCACTGGAGGGGGAAGGAAGCCCTGGGCTTGTGGCATCTCCACGGCAGTGCTTTGCACGCACAAAGTTGTGCTCTGGGGAGGCACTGGGAGTGGAGGTGAGTTTGTTCCTCGTCTGATGAAGCGTCACTTTTGGCGGCGCCATGCTCGTCGTGGTCGGTGCTGCATCCTGTTGGGATGTTGCTATGGCAAAGCCCCATCTGCAGTGACATGAGGACTCAGCGGTCACGGGGCTGAGACTTCTCAGTGTGTTCTGCCCCAATGCATCCTTATGTGGGACCTGAGATTTTTAGCCTCTTCCCCTGCCTCTGCAGGAAGAGCTGGGTAGCAGTGCTGTGCCTCCATTGAGTATCTCCCATGGGCTGGAGTTGAGCCCGAAGCTCGGAGTAAGGACTCTTATCTGTAGGAGAGAGAAAATGATGAGTTTGGTTTTGACATGGAGGGGGGAAAACTGCTCTGCCACATCCCTGTGAATGGCTGTAAGGAGTGGGAGCGCAGCACCGGCTCAGTGCCCTTTGGGCCAATTTGGGAGTTTTTCTGCATGCCGCGTTGGGATCCCGCCCCAGGGCAGCACTGCACCATAAAAGGCAAAGCGCTGGGGAAGCGCTGGGTTGGAGCCCAGTGCCAGGCACCCGCTCCCCCCATGGCCGAGCTCCCGGAGCCCGCTTGGCAACGGTGGCCACATCTGAAGGGAAGAACTTTGAGCTCACAGCACTGTTTAGAGAAGCACCCAGCACATCCGTAGGGATTTTTTGCTAAGTTATGCCTTGGAGTCTCCTATAGGAAACTTGTTTCTGAGCGTGGCTGCCGTTGAGCTCCGCTGTTAGTGATGCCACAGAAACTCCCTTAGCACTGAGCCGTCCCTGCCTTCACTGCAGCCGGCCCGGCCCTCCTGGGGGCCCTGCGCCAGCTGTGCTGCATCCCAGCGAGCGGCAGGCTGGCGGCAGCCACGGGGTGAGCCCAGCGCTCCTGCTGAAGGGTGACCCTGCCCCGACGTTGGGCCTGACCCCAAATCACTGAGAGCAGAGGGGAGCGAGGAGCTGTGACTGCTGGGGAAAGGAGGAGAGAGCCTGGAGGAGGATGCGAAGGGAGCGCTGCCCATAAAGCACCATGGGGCAGCACGTGGTGCGGTGATGGGCACTGCGCAGGGAGCGACCCCAGGCCTGGAGCTCGGAGCTGTGCCATGCCAGCGGGCAGCCACGAGGTTGAGAAGCCCCCACAACGCCAGCACTGAGCAAGGAGAAGGTAGTGAACCCTGGTGGAAGCGAGGCGCCGAGAATGGCAGCCTCCACCTGGCAGTCCTGTGGATATTTACGGGATGACACAAGCCAGGCACGAGGCACAGACTGCGCCACGTCCCGGGGAGGTTCGGCAGTAACAAGCCAGGAGTGCAGCCCACAGCCTCTCCAGCAGGGCCTGGGTGCCACGATCCGGGCACACTGCCCCGCCATGAGCTCTGCGGGCATGGAAGGAGAAAGCCCTCCGAAGGTGTATGAGATGCAGGTGGGGCAGCGGTGGGCCGGCAGCGGGCGCACGGTGAGGCCGGTGGTGTACAGGCTGGAGGAGAGCGAGTATCGGCGGCTGCTGAAGGAGGCAGAAGAAGGCCCCGAGGAGGACTGGGAACCTGAGAATGAGGGGCTCGGATCGCAGGAGGGCTGCCCAGGGAATGGGGTGACGGCGAGCCCCAGGCTCCATCGGATTGATGTGCTGCGGGGAGCCCCCCTGATCCGCTCGTACTCAGAGAGCAGCGTGGAGCTGCGGGTGGGGAGCAAAGCACCGGGCTGCCCCACGGAGGGTGGCAAGCCCCGCGTCCCCGCCAGATCAGACAGCTTTGAGCTGATGGATTACATCCTGCAGAGCAGGCAGGAGGCGGGGGCACCGCTGTCCCACAGCCCCCGAGATGGATTCATGCAGGTGTTGGGCTTTGCACCGTGCCAGAACGGAGAGGATGGGCAGCTCACAAAGAGCCGGGCGGCGAGAGATGCTGGGAAGCTTACAAGGCAGAACAGCACCCAGGTGCAAGAGAGCAAGGAATGGATCGGAGCAGATGTGGATATGGAGATGCTGGAGTCATACAGCCAGAAAAAGTCACCTCCGGCCCCACCGGCCAGGTCACACAGTAAGGAGAGCCTGGCACTGAGCATGAGCAAGACCGTAGCACTGAGCGAGGCACTGCTGGAGCCCTGCAGCCCTGCGGCCCGGCAGGGGGGGAAGGAGCCAACAGGAGGGGGCCCGAAGGAGCAGGGGAGGAAAAGCGAGGAGGAGGAGGAAGAGGAGGAGGAGAAAGTGCTCAAAGTCGCCGATGCGAAGAAAACCTTTGAGAAGGCAAAGGCAGAGGGGAAGGCAGCGGCTAGCAGTGCCCGGAAAGGTGAGGGGGACAACGGGGAGAGTGGGGCACAGCTCTGCAAAATGGGAGGAAAGGGGTCAGAGGGGTGGGGGCTGCGAGGCAAGGCTCCATCCTGCAGAGCTGTGGTTGTATCAGGGACTGAATTCCGATGGGTGTCAGTGGAACTGCTGTGTGAGATGGGGCTTTGCTATGTCATGGCTCTCCTGGAGCCCTTGGTGCAATTAGTAAATGAGTGCCACGTCTAGTTTAGATGCTTTTCATGGATAGATCTGACATAGGAGCGACTGCACGGAACTTTTTCACGCTTTCACCTGTCCTTCTTTGCCTCTCTGCACACTGGGTGATCCGGTATCAGTTTAATTATAGTGTAACGAGCAGGTATTGTTGTCCTTGGGTTCTTTTTTCCTGTGCTGGGACCTGGCTGGGTGATTGCAGGAGAATGACATCAGTTGGAAGCAGTCCACCTGCAAAGCTGTGAATAAGTGAACTCTGCGGGGATTTTAGCAGTGAAACAGAAACAGGGAGAGGTTAGAAATGAGTGTGCTTGAGGACGTGTCGGACCGTAATGGTGAAGCTGCACCTTCGGTGTATCGGCAGTCTGCGATTGGGGATCTCCTTATAAAGGAAAATAAATGTCAGGGCACAGGAAATCTGTGCTGGTTTGGAACAGAGTAATGCTGTTATTTAAAAGTCAGGGGCAGTTATCCCACAGGGCCAGGCGCTCCATGGGGGCAATCACACTGAGAGGAGATCCCTCCTGGGGTGGTACAGAACAGGGGGGAGAGTTCTGTTCCTGCAGCCCATTGAGCAAACCTGCTGCTGAGCGCGCATCTTCCCACGCCTCGCGAGGACATCTCGCTTCTGTGTACCGCTGTGTGATGCCTTTCTTATACCTCTGATTTTTCCAGCACCTTTGGCCCAACTTGATCCTAGACAGCAGGGAGAGAAACAGAACGAGATGGCAAAAGGCTCCCAAACTGGTTGACTAATGAGGACAAGACTGGGCTGTGGGATGCGTGACACGGAGACCCGCAGCGCCCAGCCCCGCACGCAGCCACGCTCACAGCTCCGCTCACTCCCTGCTGCCTGCCTGATTTTTTCCTGCTATTCAGAATGATAGGAAGTGTCAGACCTGGGATATCCGTGTTGTAAATAAAATATAGCTTGCTTTTTTCATTATTGCTATTTTTTGTGTGTGTGTGTGTGTGTTCTGCTTTCTTGTCTCTCTCCCATAGTCAGTCATCTGGTGTAGCCGAGATAGCAACAAAGAAAAATCCCATCTGTTGCAACTAATTGCTTTGTGGTTATTTGGTGTCCCAACAGCTTAGTTAGGTGTGGGGACCACCAGTCTTTTATTGCAAAAGTAATGAGGAAAAAGGAAACTATAATATACTATGTGATCATAGAATGGTTTGAGTTGGAAGGCACCCCTAAAGCCATCTGGTCCCACTGCCTGCAGTGCACGGGGACACCCACAGCTCCATCAGTGCTCACAGCCCCATCCCCTGACCTTGGGTGTCTGCAGGTCCAGGTCCTTGAATGATCCTGGACAGAGAAGAAAAATACAGGAGGAAAAAGCCGAGCTTGGATTTAATATAAAGATCAGCTCTGGCTGTAAAGCTGTGCAGCACGCATTCTGTGCCTTTCCTATGGAGCTGTTGGAACGGATGGCTGTGACATCTATATTGCTACGCATAACATGCGTGAGAGTGTGCATACGTAGTAATAGATGTGCTTTATGAAATGTGTGTTAAATCATTCATAGGGGCAGTATGAATTATGGATAATGCCATGGCCTAATGCTCGTGTGCAGGGATGGGGCCACGCAGAGGTGGGCAGAGCTGTGCTAAAGCTGGGGGGCTCCAGCTCCTCACCCCTACTTTAACTCACGCATTCACCTTTCCTTCTCCCTGCATCACTGACCTGCTCTCACATTTCTCCCTTTCCCAGCTGTTATTCTACAGACCTAACAGAACACATGGTTCACGTAAGCTTTGCTCTGTGATTCCACAGCTCCCCTTTCTGGCCGAGGACTGAATAAAAGGGATTTGCTTGCATGGTCCCAAGGTTTGAAGGCTGAGCTGGGACGGGTGGGCCAGCACCAAGAAATGCCTTAGAACCACTGTGCCCTGCTTTGGGTGGCCATTGAGGCGTCCCTTAAAAATCAAGCCTGTGCAATGGCTGGAGCTGCTTTTGCTTCCCAGTGGTCACTGGGAAGTCCAAAGGCTTCAAGAAATATGGTGGACACAGATGTCCTGGAAAAGTTGTTTAGCTGGGACGCCCACAGTCCCAAACTCTCCAGTCTGGCGTATTTTGTGTGACTTAGCAGTTAAGCTGCAAAAACGAGACTTTAAATTGCTGATCTCTCTAAAACCTCCGTAAGCCGTTTTCCTTCATTCAGAATATATTTAGCCACAAGGATTTTGGCAAATTGAAATGTTTGTAACAAATGCATCCCCCCAGTGACTTCCTAGACTCTGCTTGGCCGGGCTGCGTCCATCGGGGACGGCTCTGCCCTGCCCTTAGGAGCAGCTGAGGCCCCCGTGGAGGCAGCAGGCAGTCTGTGCCACCCTATTTTCCATGTTCTAACGTCTCGTTTATTGCTGTCTTAAGCGCTTATTCTTTTAGTGAGATGCCCCGGGGGAGACGCACTCCTGAGGTTTGCTTCTGATGCTGCAGCTGAATTCGCGCCGTGCTGCGAGCAAAGCAATTTTCCAGCAGCGCCGAGAGTCACAGCTCTGGGCAGACGATGAGGAGCAATGCTCCAGAGCTTTGCAAATAGCCCCGCGTGCCTCCTGGCGTTGCTTTCTTCACCTTTTCTGAACTAAAACGAACTGGCAAGGAACGTTGCGGGGTGTATTGAATGTGTTACTTATAAGGCGTGTCGGGATCGCCGCGGTGATTTATTGCACCGATGGAATCGATGCATATTTGCAAGCAAGCTAAATTTAGCTGCTGACCTAAGTTCCAGAGATGGAGTCTGGAGACACGGTGCTGTTTCCGTATAAAGGCTGTGAGGCAGACTCGGCAGCGATTGTGCATCCATGTAGCAGAGGGCAGATAGGTGAGATGGCTGAAAGCAGCAGAACATGCTTCTGTATTAATTCTGATTTTTTCCTGCAAAACGGAGTTACTGGGTGTGTGAGAGCTTCTAAAACAGAGGGGCAAACTTTGTTGTCGGATCCCTTGTAGCTGCAAGAATTTGGTAATAGGGTATTTTCCTTTAGAGAACTTTGAATTTGTGACATATTTTGACAAGCTGTTAGGCTCGGCTATAATTTATGTACTGTTTGTTAGAATGATTTCATTCAGCTGAAGTGATGAAGATTACTGTTTACAGAGGAACCAGAGAGCGCCTGTAGAACCTTGGCCATCCTTTTCTGTTGCTGAAGACTTCAGCCTGAAATTTCTGTCATTTCTTCATCGCCTTCTATGGTAGTCTGTTGGGATTGACACGGCTCATTAACGCAGGTCAGGGGTTGAGTGGTCTTTGGAGTGCTTCCACCTGAACTCTTAATGTAGCACCAGTGAAAATCCAACAGGTATCGCTTCCTTCTGAGTCAGCTCAAGTGACTCTTCCAATGATGTGTTGAGTGAGCTGCCCTGCAGAGGGAACGCAGAACACGTCGGTCAGGGCTGTGCTCTGGTTGGATTTCTCAGGGCAAATTTCACTCCTTCCCTTCTCTATATCACTCATCGGAGAATCACAGAATGGTTTGAGTTGGAAAGGACCCCCGAAGGCCGTCTGTTCCCACTGCCTGCAGTGCACAGGGACACCACAGCTCCAGCAGTGCTCACAGCCCCGTCCCCTGACCGTAGCTGTGTGCAGGGATGGGGCACCACCACCTCTCTGGGCACCCTGTGCAGTGCCTCACCACCCTCAGTGTAAAAAGTTCCCTATATCCAATCTAAATCTCCCCTCTTTTAATTTCAGACTGTAGGTAGATGCCAACACTCACCTGGTTTCTGTTCTAAGCTGTGTGTAGTGTTGGGTACTTCCACCTTGCCTGTTGCATTTCAGACCAGAGTAATGATTAAAACACCGCATCCTGAGCTAAAAGGAGCTATAGGCATGCAAGATCATATTATGATCAGTACCATTATCCCTTTGCATGAGTAGCTTCAATCAACTTTTACCCCAGATGCTCAATAGGCGCAGCAGAGTGATGGCAGCGGGGCCGGCGCTGTCACTGACTCATTGTATGACCTTCACTGAGTCACGTACCTGGATGGAAAACATGAATCACCATCCAAACCCATTAAACTGCAGATTACCTACGGGTCTGCCCCCTGTAGGGCTGCTATGCTGCTTTTGTTTTCCTCTTTTTTAAGATTCCAAGAGATCATTTGTGTGATGAGGGCTGAGCTCGGAGGAGGAAGACATTCATTTCGTGTTAAGTGCTGCCAAGGGCGGGTGCTGGCCGGGATGCAGCTCTCATCTCGAGGTGTATCGTTTTGTCCCAAGATGTTGCTGGGTACGAAATGGAGATTGGTTGGCTGTTGGACTCGCGTAGAAGTTTAGCCAAACATTCAGTGGCGTTTGATGGTCGAATTTGCAGCTGAGGCCCACGTTGCTTCCGCCCTTCACACACACGCGGCTCGGAGGCTTTCTGCAGGCCCTTCACATGGGAAGAGGAGGCTCTCGTCTCCCCACGGCCGCCTCACCCAGCTCTGTACCACATAGAGAGGAAGCCATGGGCGTGCCGCTCCCCTGCGCAGCCAGGCCCCCTTAACCACATGCAAACAGATTCACCAATATTGGCTGAAACGCACGAGGAAGCCGTGCAGCCTCGGGTTTTGGCCATGTATGGTAAACACGGCACAGACTGATGTCCCCACGGCTGTGGGCAGCCCCGCACCGGCATCACCTTCAGAAGGGCTTCGCTTCCAGCTTCCGTCTCTTGTTTTCACAGCAGCTGGGTGCCCGCTGATGAGCCTGCACGACCCAACGAGGCGACGGCTGATTTCAGCGTGGAATTATTGGGTCCGTTCAGTGTTTTTGTTGGGAGCAGACCAGCCTCGGGGGTTGTGAGGAGCTGTTGGCTCTGGCTGTGCTCTGCTGACACGGGGAGCCCCAAAGTCACGCTCTGTGCACCTCCGCCTGCCGTCCTCTCGTGTGTTTTAGCTCAAAGGACAGGGCAGGGTTTGTCGTCACCACATCAAGGACCTGCGTGCGACAGGGCAGGGCTGTCGGTGAGGGAAGAGGCCTGGGGCAGCCTGGGGAGCAGCGGGGACTGCTGTGAGCACTGTCCCAGTGGGAGACCAGGCACTGATGGAAGGGTCCGAGAGCCTGAGGGGAGCGGCGCTGCTTCTGGCACTGCCAGAACCGTGAAGGGAACAACCAGACCCCCAACCATCCCTAGCATAGAACCGCCCGCAGCCCCCGGGCTTTTAGCGGCGCCCGTCAGCAGCAGGGTGGGAGAGACGGAGCGCGCGACCACGCGTGGATGCGAACGCCGCGCCGCCATTGGCCGAGACTCCTGCCACTCATCCGAGCAGCGGGAGAGGGGCGTGGCTACGGCGGCGGGAGGCGTGGCCACGAGGGGGCGGAGCGTGCTCCCGCTGCGCCGCGGTCAGTCGGGCGGTGGCGGCGGCGGAGGCGGCAGTGGCGGAGGGGGATCCGCCGGGCTGAGGAGCGGACGCGGGGAGGCGGCTGAAGGATCGCGGTGCGCGGGGGCGGAGGGAGGGGAACCGGGCACGGGCGGCGGCGGGTCGCCCGGTAGGGTGGAGGTGGCGGAGTTGGGACGGCCGCGCTCCGCGGCGAGGCGGTAGGGCCGGGCCCGGGCCGAGCCGGGCGGCGAGGGCAGGCGGGGCCGCCCAGAGGGAGCAGCCGGTGGCCGCGGGGGATGCTCGGGCGGGGCCCTTCCTTCTTGGGCCCTTCCCTCGGAGGCGGCTGTCAGCGCCCGGGGCCTGCGGGGGAAGCGCCTTAAGAGCGCGGGCGGCTGCAAACCGCGGTTTCTCGCCGCTCGCCTCCTTATTAGGTAGCGAAACGCTCCGGCACCGCCGCGGTTCCGGCATCCGGCGGAGCGCTGCCGGGCTGGGGCCGCCCGCTGGGTGCCGGCAGCGCCCGCCGTGCCGCCCGGCTCGGCTCGGCACAGCCGCCCTTTGTCCCGATGCCGGCTGCCCCGGGCTGTGCCCCGCTGCCGGGCTTTGTTGTTGAGCACGGGTAGCAGCGCGCCGAGGGCCGGAACGCTGCTTGTCCGCGCCTTGCCGTCAGCCGCCGCTCGGCTGTGCTGCACGGAAAGCCTTCTGACACGCATAAGCATCCCTCTGTTGTGCCTTCATCCTGACAATGTGCTGCAGGAGACAGCTTTCGCTCTGCTGTGTTTTTTTTTTGTTTTGCTTTTTTGTTTCTCTCCAATCTATCTAGAAACAAAAGTACAACTGATGGATGCGTTTCTATTGTGGAGAGTGAGTGCTGTGCATCGGTGTGGGTTTTTTGTTCCCAGCTGTAGTTGCAGGCTGTGTTTCGGAGCATGCCCATTCAGCCCATTCATGCAGCTGTGCCGTGGATTAGACCCAGCAAGAAGGATGGCAGCGATGTGGAGGAGTGACATTTGCAATGCAGCACTCTGCGGCGCGCTTTCCACTTTGCCAGTAGCAGCTCTGCTTTCATTTCAAGCCGGGCTGTACCCAAATTGCTCACTGTGTTGCTTACTCCCCCCCCCGTACCTTGATAAGCACACAGGGCTGGGTTCGACCCCCTTGAATCACCCCCTGCTCCAGGAGAAGAGCAGATTCCTGTGCACTCATTGATGGTGCTGTGTTGCAGCTGATAGTTGTGTTTGCTGCAAACCGTGCAAGCAAAGGTAGCAGACGAAGTGCTGTTGTGATGAAGTCAGTGCACGTTTGGCAGTCATTTTTCAGTGGTCACTTGTAGCCTTGTGTAGAGATCGCTTTAATCAGCACTGTGTGTCTCTTTTATGTGCACTGTTGGCACCACCGCGTCTTCTAGTGAGCTGCCTTTCAAACATCATTGCATTTTTCAAGCTAAATCTTCATGCTTATTGCATCTGTCACTTCTGGGATGCACTCCAAGCGAAAGGCAGATTCAGTGTAATGGCAATGGGGTGGAATGCACAGAAGGGTAAAATATCAGCCTTCTTCAGAGATACGGCGGAGGGCTGGGAGAGGTCCGCGCTCGGTGACTGCTCCATGCATCACACTGAACTTTAATGGTAGAGGCTTTAACAGCTGTGTCATAAAATGGCTCATTACAGCATGAAGTTGCGTGTCGGTAGTAGGAGAATTTATGGTAATGTTTTTAATTTGGTTATTGATTGCCGGGAAATATAATTAGCTCGGATGCCAGCTTCCTAGTTGGAAGACGTGAGCAAAACACTTCCTGGCCTGGGTTTTCGCCTCGGTGAGGTCATCGCTGCACCACTCCCAGGGCCAGGAATGTCCTTTACTGCGAGCTTGCAGGCACATTTTCTCTTGGCTTTTAAAACGTGGTTTTGTTTGTTTTGGTTTTGTTTTCCTGAGGGCTCTGGTGATAACCTCAGCCCTCCCGTAAGGATGCGTTGGAGCAGAACTCGCTGAGGATTTGAAGCGCCCCAGTTTCAGCATTGCAGGGCACAGGCATAAGAATTGTATGTCTGTGCTCTCTTTTAGTTCTCTCCCTGCAGCCTCCCCCACCGAGAACTTTGGGTCAGAAAGGCTTTGGGCTGAGAGCTGTGTCTCAGGACAGGTGGGGGGGAGTGCTGATGGTTCCAGATGTGCACATGGAGGTAGGGATGGCTTTCTGTGCTTTCTACCTGCTGATAGGATTCTCTCATTCTGTTTTTCCCAGCTAAGTAATAACACACAAAAATGGATTCTTTGAGTTGTTTTGAGGTCTGGCTGCTCAGCAGGTGACCTCACATCACTTCAGGGTGATGCTGGCATCGGCTCACCCAATGTGAAGGGCGCTCCTCCGCAATAGGCGTAGTGAAATTCTTCCTGGTTGCAGCATCATGGCATTTGTTCTGCTGTAAATAAGCCTTGTAGTTTTATGTAGTGAATAAAAAATGGTCGGAACGAGCAGCAGGATATGGCTGGAGGTAGGGATTTGGCATGAAATGGAAGGTGACTGTTTAGGCACTGCTGTGTGCTTGTTCAAATAGATGATTTTTCTTTACACTTTTGCCACGCAATCCTTCATGCTAATAAGACAGATGTAATCTCTTAACAGCTGTCATCCTTCTAAGAGGTCACCAAGCGCTCCTGAATTGGGGCGGACCTGTGATGGAATACCATAACAGCTCTAAAATCCAGCTCTGCAGGGCAGGAGCTAGCAAGGAACTCAACAGAAATCAGGAAAATGGTGTCTGTTCGTGGAGGAGAGGAAACCATCAGTTCTGTCAGAGCCCGTCTGCCTGGTGCCCTGCGATAGAAGAGGTCTCCCTGCTTCAGAGGTGACAACACACAACGTTGTTTATGGTTTAGATACCAAGGAGGAATTGTCTGCACAGGAGAAAGGATGATTCCTTCAGCGTTATTGCTTTGTTTCTTCATCGGTGTTGCTTTCTCTTTTTTTTTCTTCTTTTTGCTAATAACAGCGATAGATAAGTTTCTCACTATCAGCATGTGATGGCTGTGCTGAGGTCTGGGCTCGGAGGGGGAAGCTGGAGGTGGTTGGCTCAGTTACAGCACTGCCGCTTGGCACTGAGCTGGGCCTCCTGATTCGTCTTAATTGGGTTTTCCTTGGTTTCCATTTTAATAATTTGATTTGGAAAAGCAGTGGAAATAACATTAGAGTAGTGGTGGGATCTGACATAAAGTGATTACGTCGAGCCTGATGCGGTCAGTGTGCCGAGATGCACTAGCAGCTCTCTTCTGCAGCTTCAGCCATTTGTGTTGAAGTCAGTTCTCTTTTGGAAGGTTCTTGGTTTTTTCCTCATGGCTCTCCACAATAGGTGCAAATTATCCCCAAATCTTGGCTGGCCGAAGCATCTTTGCCTGCATTCCGTATGTGCCCCGGTGCTGCGTTCCACCTGCAGCTCCAGGATCTGGGATTTTGGGTCGTCCGAGTGCTCTGCAACGTGGGAACTCGGTCCCTGTTCTGCATGTAGTTGCCATAGTGACTGTGCTCTCCGGTCCCTGGGAAGCTCTTGTTTATCTCACGTAAATGCATCAAGTGCCACCCTGTAATGCTGCATCTGGCAGGATTCGCTTTCTGTGCGGATCTGGCAGGGATTTGACGTCCTCTGGTCCTGCAAATTTGGATACTGGGTGTGTGTCAGGCACAGTCAGCCAGATTGATAATGGAGATAATTAGCACCACCAGGGATTAGCAGGCAGTAATGAAGCTGGAGTAGTCGCTCTGCCCCCTAGGAGCTGGCCAGTTGCTCAGCACAGAGATGGCCATGGGCACACACGTGGCAAGGGCAGCAGTGCTGGTGTCTCAGATACTCTTAGATATGGTTTTTCCACTCACTCCAAGTACTCAAGCCTCTCACAGTCGGTCAGTGCACGCTGGTATCCTGAGCACACGGTGGTTTGGGGTGTACACTTGGCGTTGGGTTGTGGTTTTCATTGCACTGAGGCCAGGCAGCGTTGCAAATGCTTCTTGTTTCCGAGTGGGAAATGGGAGGTCATGCATTCTGCTGGGCTCCTCAGATGGAGGGTTGGGCAGCCCTGCTGTTTGCACCAGCACAGGTCGCAGGGTGTGCACGTAGATGGCCATTCGCACCCTGAGCTGCTCAGCTGATTTCGTACCGTGTGACTGGTGGAAGCGCCGCAGTGAAGGATGGAGTCAGTGGCCACAAAGCTGCCTTGTTCAGAATAGGGGGAGGATTAATTGAGTTATTTCTTTTTCTTTTTTTTTTCCTTTTTTTTTTCTTTTTTTTTTTTGTTTTTTAATTGGTTCGGGGGTGGGGTGGGGTGGGGGGGAGAGTAATTTTCATTTTTGATCTGCTGAGGTCGGTTTGCAAGGCAGGAAGAAATGGGGGGCCAGCTGCCAGACACAGCCCTGCCTTGGTGCAGCATGGTGTGGAGGCACAGCTGTCCTTGCTCTGAGCTGTGTGTTGTGCCTTCAGCATTTCTTTTCCTGGCCCCAGCCATCTCTGGAGCGATTCGTTCAGGTTCTGCACAGCTTCTCCCAGTGCAGCCCGGATTTTGCCTCCTGTTTCACCATGCTTTGGATGCTCGTGTGTTATCTGTGCCCTCCTCACTTCACTCCCTGATGTTTCTCTGGGGGCAAAGGTTATCTCTCAGTTCCTTTTATGTAAAGCTTGCCACGTTGGTCTACAAGGGGAGCTCTGAGGCATTACGAAGGATCACACGAAAAGCAGCTGGGGCTTATCTCGACGTGATGCTGCCCGTTGTTTTGGCTGTTCCTCCCGCAGTGCTGTAAATGCCACAGGAGCTCTGTCGGAGGGTTGAAAGCTGAGGCTGTGTGTGCGGTAACGTGACTGTCGAGACAGCAGGTAGGTAAAGCCTAAAGGTCACTAGGGGCTGTGATTCCTGCCTGCACTGCCCGAGGCCAGGCTGTGCCCATGTCTCTGCTGCCTGTGCCGGACATTGGGTCCATGAGCAGAGCAGCTGTAGGACACAGATGCTTAAACTCAGCCCTTTGTTAAAGCAAACATTGGAGTGGCTGTAGTTGGTACTGTGGGACAGGGATCTAAAATTGAGTTGGCAGATTGACCTTATCACTCTGTACAGGTAGGTGGGGGTCAGCTTCTTCCCACAGGTAACGGCTGTAGGACAAGAGGTGATGGCCTTAAGTAGCAGCAGGGCAGGTTCGTGTCAGACAGGAGGAACAATTTCTGCTCCAGAAGAGCAGTCAGGCACTGGCTGCCTGGGGAAGTGGTGTGGTCAGTGTCCCTGGAGGTGTTCAAGAAACATGGAGATGTGGCACTGACGGACACAGCTACTGGGCTTGGTGGGTGTATGGGGTTGGACTAGATGATACTGGTGGTCTTTTCCAGCGTTAATGATGCTATGATCTAGCCCAACCCTGATCTTCAGTTACTCATTATGGAAACGGGACAGGATGACAATGGTGCTCGTTGAATTACAGGCTGCTTGGCCAGAATTGCTGGCAGGACAGCAAATGGAAATCTGGAGAAGGACATGCCAGTTCCAACTGTGGGAAGTGAGATTCATTCTGCAGCTTATTCGTCCGGCATTAAAATCTGAAACGTGTTCACATTCGTCCAACCTGAACCTTCTGTGTCTCCTCTGCTGAGGATACTGTCTTGCCTTCAGCAGTTATCATAGATTGGCGTGGGTTGGAAGGGAGACCTCCAAGATCATCTAGTTCAGTGGCTGGGCCGTTTGCAGAGCTCGGTCAGTCTGAGTCACACTTGGCAGCACTGCTGTCCTGGCTGTGCTGAGCTGACGTTTCTGCTTTATTTCAAAGTGGTGAGGAATTTGCATCCCAGCTGCCTTCGTGTTTATAGCAAAACACTTTCTGTGGGTCTGGGTTTCCTTGTGGGGCTCAGGCTGAGGTGCTGCGGGGTGCTTGGAGAACATCCGTGAGATAGGTTTTCTTCAAAGCATCTTCAGTGTTTGTTGTTGTGTGGTACATCTGGGCACTGTGACGTGTTGGAATTTAGGAGGAACAGAAAATGGTTCATCAAATTCTTTGGAGATTTCTTCTTTTGTTGAATCTTTTTGGGCTGTAAGGTGTGATTCACGTAGCTATAAGCAAGGAGAAACAGCACGTTTCCAGTAATGTCATAAGGCTACTGAGGTTCAACAGGAAACATGCTTACCTTAGAAAACACCATGTTAATCAAATTACCTTCATGACTGCACTTTCTCTTGACTTGTGTGGAATGGGAAATCCTGCATGTGTTATTCGTTATGTTGGGCTCCCAGCTCCTGGGTGCTGCTTCTGTTTGGCCTCCAGGTTAGGTTCATCACCGAAGATGATGCAGTCCTGCATCAGGAGCTGTTTTGGGTCCAGTGGATACTGATGAGCTCCTGTTGCACACAGGCTTAGGTTTGCAGTTTACTTCATTTGAGGACCTATGATTGATTCAAGCTGCAGGGGAAAATACAGTCCTTTCCTGCTGGTAGGGCTTGGTTGTGCTGGTGGAAAGCACTCGTGCCTTGGAAAATTAGTTGGGAATGGTGGGATGTGATGGGCTTCTGCTGGATTCTGAGGCTAATGGTTTGGTAAGAAATTAATGAAGGCCTGGTGGGGAGGAGCTATTTCTGCATTCATAACCACCACCCTTAGCTGCTCCTGTGCTTTCACATGAAGCTCATCTCCCAGGTTAAAAGGAGGGAGAAGAAAAGCCTTGTGGTATGTCACTCAGGAATACAAATGATCTCAGAAGAAGCTTCATGTAACCTACAAGAGAACAGAAGAACTCAGCAAATCGGAGTAGCAGCCTCAAACAGTCTGGTACTTCCCCGTTAGCTCTGCTGCACTGATAAGAGAACTAGGTCAGCTGTATGGAGCAAGCATTTTATCTGCATACTTCTCTTAACAGGGATCCTGGAGCTTGGCTGTCAGAACAGGCTGGCTGACTCGCAGCCCTGCAAAGGGGCTGTGCTCTCTGTCTAGTGTTTTCCTCAGGGTCAGAGCGTGGTCTGAAGTGCTGCTGCTCTCCACTTTGTGAGTTATGCTGCTCTTACCGTTGAGGTGATGCAGTCGGTCCCCAGGGGTGTAAGTAGCATCTTCCATCAGGCTGGTGTAATGTCTCTGGCTGAAGTTCATAGGGCTGTTGTTCAGCACTGGAAGTGTACTGCTGTCTCTTGGCAGTAGATGTTGTACAGTGTGCAAGGAAACAATCTCTGGTGTTTACTCCAGTTGAGAAAGTGTGGAAGAAAGGCATTAGCAAGAGAGCACGGGGAAGGCGTGTGTTATGTGCCACTGTGAGATCTTGTCCTGGGTTTTAATGCTTTCTTCTTTGCTTTGTTCTCCCTCATCTTTGGTTATTACACGTTTTTCATTTTTATTGACCCTTTTTGTCCAGACTGTACAAAATTGCCATCATCCACACATCCCCCAAACGCATCACTTATCAGTGCCTGTGGCATGACACAGGATGTTACAAAAGATGCAGGCTAGGAAGGAGGTTTGGCTGGAGACTGCTATTGGGATAGGGCAGCAGGAGAGCACCCACTGCAAATTACAGTAAATGGTGTCATGTTAGACAATAAAGGTTAAAGCTACAAAATAATGTGAGTAACAAGGTTGTGCACCCAAGAAGATGAAGGTTTCCAGGCATGCAATTCAAGTGAAAATATCTGCTGCATCCCTGCGTGTTCTTGTGAGGAGCATCAGCCCCAGCATGGGGCCATGCTTTCCAACAACGTGTGTGAGATGTGAGCGTTGGTACACCTCTGAAAGACAGTGGTATCAAGTATTTCACGGCTTAGAACTAGCACCTTGCACTTTGTCCAGGACTGCAATTCCAGTTTATTTCAAGTTTGGGTTGCGTTACATTTTTGAGTGTGCTGTGCTCCCCAGTTGAGATATAATCAAATTCCCTGGTAGTTTGTGGCTTAGGTTCCCATCCCAAAATAGAATCTTGCCAGTGGTATAACAGCTGGAAATTTCAGCATTGAGTTCAGATTGCAGCTTTTTGTCTTTAGAATGAAGTGAAATCAGATGGCAGAGTCTTGCTCAACCTAGACTAAAGTAACCAAAGACTGAAAATAATCTGTGCGCAAATATGATGTATTTCGGGATTGTGACCATCTGTAGTAGTGTACACCCTGGGTTTAAATAACTCTGAACATCTGAAAACAAAAGTTCTGTCAGCAGTGGGCTTAGCATGAATTGATTTGAAATGGTGCACCGCAGAGGTGACAGTGTGAAGCCGAACAGAGCAGGACTGAGTCAGGCGGTTCCCTTTTCTACCAGAGCTTTCATGCAGCGTGGTGGGGTGAGCTGCAGTTTTTGTGGTCATGTGATTTCTTATTTTATTTTTTCCCCTCTGCTTCCCCCTGCCTAAATATGGCAAGACGTTATGAGACTGTGCCCATTGATTTTGCTCAGGAAGGGAGATGAGCTCCTGCAGCCTTGCTGGTGCTGTGCTGGTTCTGCACTCTGACTGCCATTGCATCGTTTGCAACCCATCACAGCCGACCCAGCACTGCTTGCCTGGGTAACTCCTGCAGGTTGGCCTGCTGCTTTGGGCTCAGCGATCCGTGCCCTTAAAATGATCTGGCAAGCTTTTCCTTTTGCTGGCTGTTTCCTCTGAGATGTTCTTAAGGTGCTGCCCTGTGCAGTATGGTAAGGCTGCGAAGCATATGTCTGCAGGCAGATGTGTGTTTGCACTGCACGCACTGCACATGCGTGGCTCGCAGAGGATGTGCTGAGGTTGCACAACCCAGCACTCCAAGATGAAGAAATGCCAGCGTGCAGTGATTAGGAAATACCTGGGCAGCGCTCAGCTGCTCCCTTCCTCACGTGTGTTGGGATGGAGCAGTCACACACCCACCATCCCCTTGCTGGGGGAGAATCGTATGTGGAGTGATAGAAGGGACGCAAGGGACTCTCCGTGTCAGCAGCAAGGCAGGTGTCCCCTCATGGTGGGCATCGATAGTGATTTGCTCTGGTAACATTGCCTACAGTGCCTTGGTCTTTCTCCTTATCTGCTTTGCATTTGTTGATCGCTATCTGAGACTGAATTTATTTCAAAGCCGCCGTCGAAGCGCATGGAATCCCTTCAATAAAGCTGGTGCTGAATGGAGTTTGGGGCTTACCATAAACAGATGCAACTCTTGCTTATCTTCAAGTTTTCCATTTAAGGGAAAGCCCTGCTCCTTTCCAGCCCCAAAAGAAGCAGCGTTTTATAAGGAAGCGCCGTTCTCCCAGGCTGGTTGCTTTGTACCCCCCTCCCTCAGCCATAGCCTCCGGCTGGCTGTGCCTCAATCCAGCCCTTTCTTTCAAATGTCGCTCTTTCCAGAAGGGATCACAATCACATGGGCTGAGCAGGATTTTGCCATTAGTGGGGGGTTTTCCTGTAAGTGTTCCCTAGCAGGATGCGTTTCCTCTTGCATAAGCAGCCTGAAAACCCTCCGAAGCCACAGAAATACATCTGTTGGCTTCACTAGACAGATAAATCCTTTATAAACAGGAAAATGGGCAAACTCATGGTAACTCTTGTGACACATCGTGATGGGAGATCAGAAAGAAATGGGATGAAAAGTATCACTGTGCAAGTATGGCTGATGGCATTCTGCATTTCTGAGATCCTTTTAAAGACTGGAACAAAGGCTGGAGCCTGAACCATATGGCAGTGGGAGACGGAGCTGAATGCGAGGTAAAATTCAGCTGAATGTCACTTGACATTTGGGGAGGAAAAGGCTGAAAGTGGAAGGCTGTGTCCTGCACAGGACATGCAAGATGTCTGTGCCCCCGAGCGGGTCCAGGAGATCAGTGCAGGCACGGAGCTGTCAGCACTTCTATTGTCGCTGTCTTTGCAGGGCGTCGAGCGCTTCTGTTCTCATTTTGCTGAGGGCTGTAACTCTGGCAAAATTCAAACTCCTTTCAACTCGCAGCAGTGAGGCTTTAAATCCTCCGAAGTTGTACTTTACCAAAAAAAAAAAAAAAAACCACCAAAAAAAAGCGTTTCCTGTCTAGCAAGTGTATGAGGATGGTTTCAGCTCCTCAGCTCAGGTTTAGCGGCAGCGACCACGATTTCATTATCCTTCTCTTTTGAAAGCTTAACGCTGAGTCCGCTGCCCAGGCCCAGCCCTGTTTGGCTATGGATGTGCTCTGGCTACCAGAAGCCTTGCAGCGTTTTGCAGATACCGAAGGCTGCATCACTCTTTCCAGACATCAGATTGGCATAAATTTTGGCATTTCACTGTATGATCCCGCAAGTGAGCAGGCTGAGTGCTGCCCTGCCTCTGCTGATGGCCAGGAGAACCTGTCCCAGCCCAGTTACCAAATTAGATTCGTTAGAATCTCTTCAATTGGAAGGGATCTTTAAAGGTCATCTGATCTAGCTCCACTGCAGCACACAGGGACACCCACAGCTCCATCAGGTGCTCGGAGCCCCATCCCCTGACCTTGGGTGTCCCTAGGGATGGAGCTTCCAAATTCTGCTCATCTTGTGGGTGGTGAAAGAGCAGCCCGTCACACTTCAGTACTGAGAGACAAATTAGGATTCTGAACGCTCTTCGCATTTTCACATGAGGCTGGCATAGGGAAAAAATGACTCTTCTTGGTGCTCGGGATCGAGCTAACCTCGTGTTGTTTTCCACCTGCCCACTTTCTGTGCCGTGCAGGAAGATCCATACTTGCTGCTCTTTATAGCTGGAGCCTGCACATTTATTTTTTTTCTCCACTTCTCTTTGGAGAGCAGCCAGATCAAAATGGCTGTGATCCAAAGCCAAGAATCACTCCCTTTGCTATGGAAATGAGGACTCAAAGGCTGTTCACCATGTGTTCATCATGGAGAGCTCCTGCTAAGAATGATGAGCTGTAGGTGGGGGAAGAGGGCAGTGAAGGTGTGCTCAAACAAATCGGTTTGGAACAAATGGGGGTATTTTGGGATACATCTGGCGCTCTGTGATTTTAAATGTCAGTTGTGGAAAACAAGAAATTTACTTTCAAATGGTAAAAATCCTGGGAAATGGTAAAAATGAGGGAAATAGCATAGTAGGATTTTATTGCTGGGGAAAATAGTATGCTTGAGAGGGACTTCCTTATGGTGTTCAGGTATTGATGAACTGAAGGAGAGAGAGAATTATCCAAGCCATACAAACAAACCACCCTATCCATGATCTCAGCATTAAAGCAGACAAATCACAAAACCCCTGCGTGTACCCTGTGTTGATGGTGGGCAGTTTGCTGCACGTTAACTCCACCAGACAGCTCTAAGCCCTCTCTTTACCTCTAAACATCAGTGGGATGAGAACTGGCTGTATTCCCACCAGGGAGCCAATGTGACCAGCAAGGCAGTGTGTGGCTGGTGCTCAGGATAGGAACAGAACTGGAAGCCCTCAGAACCAGTGCCAAGGGCAGGACTGGCAGCAATGGACCCAAAGCTCTGTGCGCCACCGCCATGCAGCACTAAAGGCTCGCTGGGAGCAGGCCCAGCCTCTTCCCAATAGATCAGCAACTGGGTGTGGAGCTGTGTTTCTTGCATGCTACGTCTCCGTCAGTCCTCAAGCAGCGACAGGATGACGCGTTTTGTTGCTTTCAGGCATCTTGAGCTGAAGTGCTCATGGGTCAGGCTTTGCTGAGGCCTGCTGAGAGCTCAAAATGGCGCCGGCAGGCCGTGCTTCGTGCTCGTATTGCTGCTGCTTGGTGGCTTCCATCGCGCTGTGCTGTCGCTGGGTGTGCCCAGCCCGGAGCAGCTCCGTGGTTTTAAGTGCAACGTGTGGCAGAACATGCATTGTGCAATTCCACTAACCGACAGAGGAAGCCTGAGTTCATCCGTAAGGTGACAGTAATCATTAATAAGTGGCATCTAGCGTTTTTCAGCTGGGAATTGTAATAGTTCACAATGTTTGGTGTTTAAAAATTACAGTTGCTTTTGTTTTTCTTTTTCTTTTCTATAAGCTGCTCTGGCACAGGGTGCCCAGAGAGGTGGTGGTGCCCCATCCCTGCACACAGCCACACTCAGGGTTGGGGCTGTGAGCACTGCTGGAGCTGTGGGTGTCCCTGTGCACTGCAGGCCTTTGGGGGTCCATTCCAACTCCAACCATTCTACAACTCCGTGGTTACAAAATGGTGTTTGTGGCACTTCCGTGTCTTCAAAATGACGGAATTCATTTGGGAGATTGAAAATTGACCATCGGAAACCATCCTTGTCATGCCCTCACCTGGGCAGAACCTTGTGATGGCAGGGGGCAGTGGGGCTGCAGGGTGCTCAGGGGGATCTAGTGGGAAGCAGGCAGAGTGCTTTTTTTTTCTTACAAACACCTAGAGCGCAGCGTTTCGCTCTATAGCTGCCTGTGACACTAACTGTAACGTTTTTCTCCTCTTCAAACACCGTGTGACTGCTTGATTTCCCAGCTCTGATGAATGCTTTGCTCCAGTTTTGCAGCTCTTTGTAACCTCCCGACTACAAACGGCGCTCATTCTGCAGTCTCTTTCAGTGCTCTCACGCAAAGGTGCTGCAGTCAGGTGGATGCTTTTCATCATCAAAAAGCAGGGATGCACTTTCACCCTGCTCAGTCCCTCACTTGGGCATCAGCCTGAGTCTTCAGGGAGCAGCTTTGCAAAGCACTGTGGCTTTCCCAGCGCTGTTTCCACATGGGAAGTTTCTGGGAAGCAAGACAGGAGGTGGATGCTTGCTTCCAGGGCTGGGATTCACATGAGGTCCCCTACCTGAGTCTTCATCCAGCACTGGAATTTTCCATGCTGGTCAGTTTCCCTCTATTTTAACTCAAGCCTTCATGAAAATCCTTGTCTCAGGAGAAGTGCTACAGACACGCTAAGTTAATTTGAGTCATTAGGTTGTTTCCATTACTCCTTTCTGCCTAGGAAACTTAATTTTATTATTTTTTTAGTGAGATTTTGGAGTGAGAAGAAAGAAGTGGAAGCTGGCTGACATGTGGAACCACTTCACAGGAACACCGGATTTTGAGAGCTTGCATTTTTATTTACATCTTCTGGACCCAGTCTGACTTGAAAGTAAACAAGTTCAATCCAAGCCCAGATTTATCCCTGAAAATATGCAGATACTTGTCTAAGAACTGCTTTTAGGATTAGGGACTTCCTTTGCTGCAGAAAGAGCATCTATGATAGCAGTGCTGACACTTAACCAAGCGCGCTCCTTCTGTGAAACAGCCTTGAACGTGCGGTTTGGTTGTGTCAGGGATGAGGCAACCTGTGTTGTTTTTTAAATGTAAAACAACTTGAGAACTTAGCAGGTCTCCAGGAAGCTCCCTGTGAATGCAGCAGCGTGTGCGAAACTGCACTGTGTAGCGGTGGGGCCGGGTGACAGCGAGGAGACAAGCCTTCGTCTTGCCCTCTGTCAAGCAGCACATCCCTGCGTGTGGCTGACCACCCTCTGCCATTCCTTTTCTCTACAGACACAATGAGGCGAGTGGTACGACAGAGCAAATTCCGGCACGTGTTCGGCCAGGCAGTGAAAAACGACCAGTGCTACGATGACATCCGCGTCTCCCGCGTCACTTGGGACAGTTCCTTCTGTGCTGTGAACCCCAGGTTCGTCGCAATCATCGTGGATGCGAGCGGCGGCGGGGCCTTCCTGGTGCTGCCTTTGCATAAGGTGAGTGCTGCTGAGTTTCTTGCTGTTAACGTGCTCGGCTTTCCCTGTCACTTCAGTGCTTGTTCGTGAGCGGCGCTACGCCTGTGAAGCCTCTGCTGTGTTGTGACAAACATTGCTCGGTTGTGCCGTGTGAGAACACATGTAATGCTGCCGCATTAAACGCTGTAAATAAGTAGTTTGCTTGACTGATCTAAAACGAATCTTTATGTCAGAGGTTTCCGAGTAGAAGTCGTGCTTTTCCTAAAGCCTCTCCGTTTGTGCTCACTGCAGTCGGGTTTTTTGGCCATCGGGATTTGGCTTCTTGAGCTTCGTGAGAATCACTAAATTCAGGAATGCTTCTCCCAAACCAGGACGGAGTGGGTGGCACAGCTGGGTGCTGCTCCCTGCAGTGCACGTGCACAGCCCTTGTGACCATGGCACAGCTGGTCTGGCTGCTGCTTGTCCTGTCGTTACACTTCTGTTGTATGGTGTGAGACGAGAACTAGTTCAGTGAGACAACAGCTCCAGGGCTGTCACAGCTCTCCTGCATCTCTCCCAGCCTGTGTGGCTATGTCTGGGCCCTGACACTGCACCCAGGTCTTGCTAGCCCTTAGTACCTGACACAGTGCCTGACACAGAAGCAGTGCTTCGTCTTGGCTTGTCCCTTACTTTTTCTGTGCCAAATGCTGCTCAGTCTCCAGAAATAATCACACAGTGAGGCTATATGTACAATTTACTTCTCTTTCTTTTGAATGTTTTTGTAGCTCCTCAGGCCTGTGCTTTGTAAAGCACACAGAAAGGATAGTTTGCTGCCCACCAGCTACAAGAATGGCTGCATCAAATAGCTGGAGGAAGCTGTAAAGATTAGCATGGAATTCTCCCTGCCAGTCTCATAATTTTATGGCATAAAAGTGTACAAATGAGCAGGAGCAGTGTCTCAGACTGAAATAAATTCTTATAAATTCGTTCTGCCCCCCAGGTATCACGTGGAAAAACCACAGTGCATCTTTCATCCTTGCAGGAGAGTGTTGCTCTTCTCTCCCTTTCTGATGTGCTGGCTTTTACCACAGTCACATTACAGGAATGCTAACCTGAAAATCTTTGACAGGCTCTTGGCCACCCCAATCCCTTCATGTGTTCGTAGTTAAATACAAAAGCAAGAAACATCAAACCTAAATGCATTACTTCATCTTAGTAATTTCTTTCCACAGGAATTTTTTCTCCTTTGAAAATTTACGATATGTAAGATGGATAGCTTGATGAGATAGAAGGGAAACAAATGTCCTTGAAAATGACAGGGGATTTTATTGAGAATTTTTCTTGCTCTCCTCAATTCTGCATGTTTGATGCTTCTAAAATTGCACGCCTGGCTTCGTTTATGCATTTAGTGTAAATTCTTGCCGTGTTAGGTAGAATCAGTAGTTCAATACTGATACAAACTGATTTTAATACAAACTTAGAGCTGAAGTATTTTGATGGTGTTGCTTTACAGAAGCAGTTAGATTTGTGTTCATAACCCTTTAGAAAAAAGGTTCTTTCCAACAGAGGAGCACTGGATCAGGAAGCGTGCTCTGTGGTGTGTTCCAGCATCTCCTGGTGTTTCCTCATTCTTTCAAATCCTTCCCATTTTTTGTTTGAGATGGCATTTTGTATTTGTGTGAATCAGGAAAAAAGAAAAGCTAGTATTCCTCTTTAGTAACATTTTGTCTTTGTGACCCTCACACCTCTCTTAGCTGTACTCCAAATGTTCTGTCTGTTATCAGCCCTTTTTCCTAGTTCTGTGTGCAGATCTGTCCTGTTATAAATAGCAGAGGTGACCAGAAGTGAATATAGCATTCTGATGGGGAGTGCATCACAGGAGCAGACATGGCAAGTTCTCACTTCTGCCTTGCTAGCTCTAACGAAGCAAGCCAGCCCCCGGGCTCTTATCTAGCTCTGCATTTTGCTCATCTCCTCAGCAGCTCTTTGCAAGCATTCTGGGATGTGGCTGCCCTCGAGCTGCATGTCCTGCTCCAGCCCAAGCCTGGTGCCATGACTCAGATCTGGGTTGGAAACCCCTTGCTCAGTTGCTGTGACATTGCATGTCTTGCAGCACAGCCCTGCCAGGACAGGCTCCTATTTTCTCCTTGCTATGTGTTATTATTTGGTGGGTTGTTTTTTTATATATTTGTTTCATTTAGTCAATGATTCCTCCTGTCATCCTTTGGCTTCACTTCTGTGTCCTCAGCCACATTCCCACCCTGTTTTCCACTTCCCCAGTGTTCCCATGTGATGAGGTTTAGGCATAGCTGGTTGCTGAGGACCGTTGCTCTTAAATCCCTCAGCCTGATGATTTCTTTTGCAGAACAGCACGCTGCAGGCCGTGCTCTATCACTTCCTGTGTTCCTCCTTTATTTCTGCCTCTGTGAGTGATGACACTTGCTCCTTCAGCTCCCTGAACATCTCCCCTTCTCCCCCCCAACCCCCCATTTTGACTTCTGATTGAGTCCATTTAGCACAGGTGCTTGAGTTCCCACAGCACAGTGCTTGCTGTTACGTTCTGGAGATGAAAGCAGTCACTTTTACGCCTTGCCTTTGCTATGCTTTTAATGTTTGACACCTGATGCAGCTCCAGCCACAGGGAAAGCAGCCCCCTTCCACCTCCTGGGGCATCACTCTTACAGTCTGACCTCCGGGAGCTGTCAGCACGGCAAAGGCCGCAGGAACCCCGCATAACACCGGCTCCATACCCCACTCTGCGGCTGGTTCCCCAGCACTTCACCCCTCCGGAGCCCGCTTTGCTTTGCGGGCGCTGCCGGTTCCGGGCCGCGCACGCCTCACTCCCCCTCCCTTTCCCTCGCCGCGCGCGCGCGTTCCCGCGCCCGCCGCAGCGGCACTGCGGCGACCGCGGCTTTTTGCCTTATATGGTCATGACAGCGCTCGGGGCCGCCGGCAGCCGCCGCTCTGATTGGCGGGGGCGGAGCCGCGGCGCGGCAAGTGCGAGCCGGTTAACCCCTGCGTGACCGGGGCTGCGGTCGGCGGAGTTCGGTGCCGCCGGGCTGCTTTGTCCTCCGGCCCTGTACGTGGACCTTCCGGGATTCACCGTCCCCGTGCGCCAGCAGGAGCCCTTCGGACTTGCTGGGAATTGCGATTCCCGCGGGTTAGCTGCTCTGCGGGGCGAGCCGTAGATAAAGTGCTTTAATGTGTATCCATTATGGAGCGCAGATAATGGGCTAATTGGAGTGAGCTGTGCGCTTCGGGGAAGAAGAGTGGAAACAGCGCGTTTGCTGCAGATTGTGTGTGATGGGCACTGAGCAGAGCTGTGCAGAGCTGGGCTGCAGAGCTGATCTGGGATCCTTGGCCCAGTGAATGTACATGGAGGGAGCCCGGTGAGGAGCTGTGCAGCAGTCCCCACAAGCAAGCTCCACACAGCTTCTTTGGAGCCTCTCCTGCATGCTGCACACAGCAGCTCCATGGGGCTGATGGCTGGGAGTTTCCCGGTGTGCTCAAAAGCGACTCACAAACACCGTGGTGCTGGGGCTGTGCGATGCGGGGACTGGGGACACTTCCCCCCCCCCCCCTGCAAAATCTTTGTAGCTTGCAAAGAAAAAAATGCTGCTGCAGGGAGTTCTCAGTTGTGGTGGCAGAGCGTGAGCCGTTACATAAAGCCTCCAGAAGGGGAAGTGCTGCCTTTTTGCCGCGTGTCTGTGGGCTCCTTCTGTCCCTCTGAAGACCACAAAGGATTTTTTTCCTCTAAATTTTGCTCGGATTCTCACACAGCCCCAAGCAGTGGTGTATGTTGAGAGGGGGAGATGAGAACTCAAGACAACTGTGCAACAACTAGATCAAAAAAAGCAAGATATTAATGGTTTTCATTTATCACCACCAGCTTGTTTGCAGTGGATCCTCAGGTTCTTGATGCACTAAGGAAGAGCAGGCAGGCACTAAAGCTTACAGAAATCTTATTTCTGTAGGAAATTGAGGGGTAAGCATTGTTCCCTCTCTGCTTACTGCTTAGGTAATGCTCAGTGCAAGGCAAGGCTGCTGCAGCTCCTCAAGCCTTGTGCAATGCTGAGGGTGGAAGCTGTGCTTGGTGGCTGCAGGCAGGGATGGAAGGGATCGCTGCACTGAGCCATCAGCGTCTCTCTTCATCATCTTCCATGTTAGCTATGGATGCTGTGATTGGTTTAGCAGTAACTGATGGCTATTTGTCATGGTCACGAGACAGCAGTGCACTTCCATTGCATCCCGTGTTATTTTCCCTGAGTGCCACGTGCGTGGCCAGCTGCTGCAGCCAGAAGTGGAAGATCAGTGCCCAGAGTGCATCAAGCTTCACTCCATCCAATTTTGCAGGATTGCAGATTGTCACACAGCTCAGGGAAGAGGACAGGTAGCGGTCAGTTGGTCTTTCAGGCTTGGTGCTTGCAACCTGATTTCTTTCTTCAGACTCCTGCGAAGTGAGGGTGGTGAAATCGCTGCTCCTTGTGCAACTCAATGCCACTTCCCCCTTGGTGGTGGTGAGCATAGCCTGGCCTGGGGGAAGCAGCTGTTCCCAGTGATATTTTTACCACCATCTGGGGGCTGTTTCCTGCAGCCAGTCACCCTTTTCTGGCATAAAAGCAGTTGGGAGACAATCACATTAATTGATAAAACTGCCACTGCTGAGAGTGGTTTTCCCGTGCTGCTTATCTGACCCCTCTGGGTTTAATAACAAAGCTTTTTGTTCTTATCTGTCAGTCCTTAAGGGCAGCCCACCCCTGCCAAAGGACCTGTGCTCCTGCTCAGCACCATCCAGCACACTGGTACTGGTCCTCAGATTCACTTTTTATGGCTTTTATAACTCTTCTCAAATCACAACTTTTAGAGCATCAGAAGCTGTTACGGTGAAGTGTCACTCAAGCAGAGCAGTAATGGATTTTGAGAAGGATTTAATTTCTTGAAGTCATACTGAGTTAATTTTAAGCTGTGTATCAGCACTTGAGGTTTATTTTAAATCCTTAACTAATTAAAAGATTACATTAAAAAAGAAAGAAAGAAGAAAAGAAAGGAAACAAAACCAAACCCTTGAACCTAGGAGGACTGTGGTAGCACTTTAGTATAAGAATTCACTTTTAACCAACCCCTCCCTCCAAATAAATCTTAAAGCCTTTTTCTGCATGGGATGGGGCCATCCATCCATTTCTTTTCCTTTTCTTTATTCCTTATTAAGAATCTTTTTCCATAGGTCAGCCCACATGCAGACAGGGGAGGTGTGCAGTACAGGTGATGGATGTGTGCTGCTCATCACTGTAGCATTTTTATTTTTTTTTTATTTTAACCTGAATTTGGTCATTCAGGAAATGTGTGTTGTGGTGTTCCTGTGTTTTAACCCTGAATCCGTTGGATCTCTGTCTTGTTTTCTCAGCAGGAGAGGTCTGGAGGTCAGCGGTCCTCCAAAGCCCACATCCAGCTTGATTCTGACCCTCCAGCTTTGAGCTTCTGCACTGCAATCAGCAGGAGGAGTGCCCAGCACCAAGGCTGAGGCTGTCACCACCAAGTGGTGGCAGAACTGAAATGCCAACCATTTCTTCCACATATTTAAACACAGAAAGTGAAGAATCCGTCCCAAAACGTTCCCTCCCTGCCTTCCATCAGCCGTGTTTTGCTGATGCATCCATGTGGGCAGCAAAATCCTTTAGGGGAGGGGGCTGCAGTTCCTGGCCCTGCAGCCATGGGAATCTCACTCCGGCTTCAGGATGTGAAAGGGGTGCTGTGTTGGCATTGCTGGATCCATCTCATGTGGGGTATTTCGTTGGCTTGTTCTGCTGAGGAGCTGACTTTGGTGGCACTGGGTTGTGCCATAGGGGCAGGTGGGGATCCATCAGGGCGTTGCTGTGGCAGTCGGTGGATCACTTTTCTCATTTAGTCCTGTAACACGGCGTTTTGCTTCACTTAACTGCGCCTTAAACACTTTCCATCTCAGCAGAATGCCTTTGGGATGAAAGCGAGCCGGCTTGGTGAATTCAAAGCGCTGCAGCACCCTGCAATTAGAGCTGCAGCCTGGTTATCTTTAGCTGTGGCTGCCCACTGTCACGAAGCATGAGCAGAGCTGGTTTGCACCACGGGATGCCTCCAAGAAGAAAGTCGCCGGCTCGTTTCCTCTGTTGGTGCACAAGATGATCCAAATGCCATAAAACTGGATACCAAAAGCCTCAGTGAAGCATTAGGAGGAGTCTTCCCCTGTTGTTTGAGATGTGCTCTGTATTGTCAACGTATCACAGCTCTCCCCTTTGTTTTTCTCCTCCAGACGGGCCGAATTGACAAGTCCTACCCAACGGTGTGCGGGCACACAGGACCAGTGCTGGACATAGACTGGTGTCCCCACAACGACCAGGTCATCGCCAGCGGTTCTGAGGACTGCACTGTCATGGTGAGTGGACCTGTTTTCATGCTGAGAGTGATGCTGCAAATGGTGCTTATGTTTCCGAGTGCACGTGGCTGTCTCCTGTCCTGATACCAAAGGTAGAGTCCTTGCGGCTGGAGGAGTACTTGTGGGCATGCTCTGTAGTGGGTTTTGGTTCTGCTTGAGAAATGATGGTGCCTTCTACCTTGGCATCCAGCTTTCAGGTTTTCTCTTGGGCTAGCAGAAGAGCAGTTCTTCCTCTGGGGCTTTGATGTTTGGGAAGACAAGGAAGGCACTGTGCTACTTAGTAGTGGCTTGGTTTGGTTTGCAGTGCTTTACAGAAGGTGGAGGAGGTTCCCAATCTCAGGTATCCAAATGGATGTGATGGTGTGTGCTGGAAAGCCATGGAGATTAGAGGGATGAACAAGTCCATCTGCTTTCATAATTGCTTCAGCCCTTGGTTTAAAGTTGAAGCTTACATCTTTTCCTAGTCAAAGGTTGTGAGTAGATGTCAAAAGTTTGGGATTTCTTAACATTTATTTTTATTTTTTTAAGTATATTAACAGTGATCCAATTCTTACACCTGCCAGCCTTGGTCCCCAGTCCTGTTTTACCCACTGAACAATAGACGACCTTGCTCAGTGATGGATGTGGAATCCTGTGTATGCAAACACAGCAGAATAAGTGAAAGAAAATGCTTGTAAGATGAAATAATGCCAAATAACTTCAGTGATCTTTGGCCATATTTAGAAATGCTGTAGGCTGAATGTTATATTGAAATCTTATTATAGATCATGTCAGATAAATTCCTCTGCTTCTGTTCATCGTTAAAATGTTTGGGAGGGGATTCATCCCAAGTGGCTTATGCTGGGACAGCTCTTGCCTGTGATCTCTCTGTCTTGGAAGCCAAAGCATGTTAACAAAGCTTACTATATTTAATATTAAACAAAACAACAAGCTTCTGTGTTTGTAACAGTCGCTACTGGGCTAGAACTGAGCTTTGAAGGATGCTGTTTTGTTCCTCTAGAAACCAGAATCCAAAAGGGCTGTGAGTCAGAATGAATGCTTTCTGAAACATGAGCATCAACAGAAGCAGACAAAGCTATATAGTCCATAGCTGCTTTGGGGAGGCAAGATAAGTCACTAATCCAAGTGCAATGACAAATATGTTGCGAGGCTCCAGAGGGACTGAATTATGGAGAAAAACTGACAGTGTTCAGTTACGAGTTGTCCAAACTCTCCTGGTGAGCAGACAGCGCCGTCCGCGTGTGTCAGAGCTCACTGCTGTGCAAACAGCTCTGCAGGGCTTTGTCTGCTCCAAGGTCGCTGCCCATCCTGTCCCCACACCCCGTACGCGTGGCTCTGGGAAATGGTGGTTGTGAATTGCTTTGAAAGCAGTGGAGGTGAAAGCAAGCAGGGCTGGCTGAAGGCTCAGCTGAGTCTCTTGTTAGGTCTTGTGTAGTTTCTGGTGAGCAAGTGGTCTGGGACACGTATGAAGTGGGCTGGACAGAGAGCTGGAGATTGTAAAGAGCACGGCTGGCCTGGATTGCTTGGGAGAGGAACTGGATGAGCCGGTGAGCTGAGCTGTCCCAGCTTTAATTGCTTGTCTGGCTTGGCACAAGTTGTTCCGCATCCTGTTTTCCTTGCTTTTCTTCAGCAGAGGTTTTGGAGTCCTGTTTCCTGAGCAGCCTGGCGCTGAATAAACTCGTCTTAATTCCTTTGAGAGATATGTAGCACTTCTTCAGCTCTGAGCTGTTTGTTAGCCAACAGAAAATGCAAAAAAAAGAAAACAACCAACAGTGATGCAATGGAGGGAAGTGATGTGGCTTTTGCAGAAGCACCAGCTGCTTTTAAAAAGTAACTTAAATTGTCAGAGGCCATCTGTATGTTGACACTTAAGGATTTAGGATCTGACCCTGTGCCACATCAGCATCATCTGGGCTCGTGGTGAGGGGGAGAACGTGGCTCTGAGATTCTATCCAACCAAGCAATGAGAAAAGTCAATCTGTGAGGTGAAAATAGCCTGGGAGCTGCATCTGAGCAGGTAATTATTTGGGCTCATTAGAGCACTGGGAAAGCAGGCATCTTTTTTTTGATACCAGTGGGGCATCCCCATCTTCTCTGCTCCACACTGTTCTCAGAAAGACTTCTTTGAAAACGCAGAGGCATGCGGATACCTTCTGTGGCTTCTCTTTGAAGAAGGATTCTCTTGTGCCAACAAATCAGGAATTATTTAAATATTCATGTTTGGTGCTCTGCTGAATGACTGTAATGTACTGAAGGCTTTTTAATTCAGCTGGAAAACGTTTGATTCTGGAAAGGCTCGTAAATGGTATCAGATGGTCCTTCTCAGATAGGGAAAATTTGCTTCATCAGAAGGTGAACGCTAATGATCTTCTTGTTAACAATCAGAGGAGAGTTCATTCCATGGAGCAAATTGATTTCAAATGAAATTTGATTCTCACCATCTTGCAGTGGTGAGAATGGCTGCTCCCAGTGCCTGCTCCTGCAGGGATGCAGGTGAAAGCGGGGGCTCATTCACTTCATCATGCAGTGTGAAGGCCTCCACGTGGGAAGCCTGCTGTGCCCATTCCATCCCACACAGGGAGGTTCCCTCCCCACGCAGGAATGCTGGGCCGGGTCGCTCGGGAGCACACCCCGACCTTTTACACTCCTGGCTTTTTTGCAATACCAAGCAGGATTATTAGGTCAATAGTTTGTGTAATCTGCAGGGGATTACACTGGCCTGCAGCTGCTGTAAGCTATAGGGGCTTTCCCTCTTTCCCTTGAAAGAAAAAAATACATATCTGTCCTCCAGAAGCTTCTTAAAAATCCCTTTTATTGGTTTCTGCCTTCAGTCCCTTCCTCTCCCCTTCCCTCCCCTCCTCTCCCACCTTTCATTTGCTGGTCCCCCACAGCTGGAGCTCAGGACTGGCTGGCTCAGAACAGCCATCAACTTGGGGTGAGGCCACGTGAATTTGGGACAGAGCAATGTGGAAGAACAGCTTTATGTCTCCGAGGGGAAAAAGATGCTGTGCTCATCAAGGTTTGCCATTTCCAAGGGCTCTCCAAACTTTGGGGTGAGCAGAGCTCTGGCTCCCTGCCTCATCCTCAGCTCAACATCAGCCTGCCTCTGGCAGTCCTAACTGTCCTGGCCTTTTCATCTAAAGGAGAAGCATTTTGGGTGGCTTCTAGGTTGTCTTTGTTCCTGGTCGTCTCCCACCTGTGCCCCAGGTTGCACTGATGGTCCCTGTTGTTCCCCCTCCCCAGCACTCCCACTTCTCCCTGCTGTTTGCCCCAGGCAGCAGCTATTTCCTGCAGCGTTCCATTCGCGCTCAGAATCATTAAGGCTTTGGAGGTGGTTCCTGTGAGACCTACGTAAAATAATTACATTAAGTGCCAGTGCCAGTTTTAGCAGACTGACTGCGAAGCTCTGAGCTGCTGTCAGCAGACGTGCGTTAGCTGTTGCTGCTGTCAGGCTTTTATTCCCTGGCTGGCACGAACAAAGCTGCTCCTATAAGAGCTGACAGCTCTCTAACCTGGAGTTACCTTGTCACGGGCAGGTGCACTGACTTGTTGCAGTGTGCAAGGTGTATTTGGCTTTCAGATAGAGTCTGCAGTTGCTGATGCTGCCGTGCTCTTTTGTAAGGTGATGAAAAAGGTGATTGCTGGTGAAAGCCAGCACGTGCCATCCTGGTGCTGTGGGTGCTGCTGGGATGGCTGGACAGGAGGAGAAGGAGGGGTTTGCAACCCTGGAGGGTGCAGGCAGGGGTGCAAGCTGTACTGTTGAAGTCATTGGGGTTGTTTGGAGGTGAGCTGCCCTGCTTCTGAAATCCTCTTGGAGTCATCCTACTACCTCTGACAGCTCGCTGGGCACTGCGGGCAGGGCTTGGCAATGCCTCTTCTCCTCCAGAAAAAGCAAACAATAGAAAGGAAGCAAACATGCTCTGCTGCTGCCACCTACCTCCAGCAGCTATAAGTGCTCAGTTGAAGGCTTCTCCTTTAATTATTTTTTAACATGCCGGATGTAGGTCAAACTCAGTTCAAATATGGTTGTCCAATGCTGAACTGTAGCAATAGCTTTGGTGGGCTGCTCCTTCCCTGGGCCACGGGGATGGATCTTCTCTCCTGTCATTGCCCATCGCAGAAGGCACCACCTGAGCTCAGTGTAGCTGTTCTGGCCCCACAGCTGGGACTGCAGAGGTGTGATCAGAGCCCTGGGATTGCTCCTCCCCCTGCTGGCACTGTCCTGACCAGCGGAAGGATGTGGAGCCATGTAGGTGAGACAGAAAACAGCCAGCATTTCTAAAGAAGTAAACCACAAACGTAGCTGCAACTTCTTCTTTACGAGGGACAGGCATAAATTGAAAGGACAGCGGCTGGTTCAGGTGGAATCGAGCAGTGAGGCAATGTTTTCTGAGTCCTTCTCAGGCAGCAGCTGACACGTCTGGCTCTGGGATGTAGTGGTGGAGGGGATTCGTGGTGTGACCAGCCATCAGTCAGGTGCTGTGCTGGAAGGACACTCAGCCTTGACAAAAGTCTCCTCCCTCTGTTTCCCCATTTATGTGTGACAGCCTAGTTTTGGCACAGGATGCGTGAAGCAAATGACTAATGTGCTCTTCAGAAGGACGCCCTTTGGCTCACCATCTTTCCTTTTTCCCTTTCCAGGTATGGCAGATTCCTGAGAATGGGCTCACGCTGTCCTTGACAGAGCCAGTGGTAGTTCTAGAAGGCCATTCGAAGCGAGTGGGCATCGTGGCTTGGCACCCGACGGCGCGCAACGTGCTGCTCAGTGCAGGTATGTGGCAGTGCTGTGTGGGCAGCAGCCATCCCCATCCCAATTGGGTGTTTTGGAGGAGAGGGAGCTGACGGCTCCTCCTGTCCTCTCCCAGCTGCTTCAGGGAATCACAAGACCCGTGACAGTTCCTAGGAATGCTGTGACATGTGGCTCACAGCCCCTTCCTTATCTTGGCCTTTTATTGCCCTCAGTTTACAGGGACAAGAAGCAGGAAATTGGAGGTATGAATTACAGGATTACAACTGTTAGACTTGTCTTTGATCTGCAAGTTTTACCAGCTGATAGGCGTTTATATGCACTCTCCTCATCCCCGTTTTCATGTACTACTTATAAAAGGCCTAACTGTTCCTCCATTTCACTGTCAGCTGTCTCAATGCCTGGCTCTTCATTCCACAAACTTCCAGTATTTTCCAAATGGCCTCCTCAACTGGTACAGTTTATGCAATGAGATTCTTTTGGCCACTGAAAAGCAGTCAAATCGTTATGGAAATAAAATGGAAAGTCGTTATCCATTAGCTCACTCTGCAGCTTTCATAGCATGACCTTTAGCTTGGAGCGTAATAAAAGCAGCAAATGGTTTCAGCTGGGCTGTCAGATGAGTTGTGTGTTTTTGGTAGATGTAAAGATTCTCTGAGGTGCTGGTTTGGTTTGGATCTGGTTTCCCCAAAAATGCTTTGATGCAGACTTTGTGGCAGTTAAATTAACAAAGCTCAGTGTGGGGATGCACAAAAGGAAAAGGCAGCTTGCTCAGACTCCTGCTGTGTGTGTCCAGGCAGCCTGGCCAGGAGGATACCATCAGGTCACTGCAGCCTCCAGGCTTCCTCTAGTGGCACCAAACTGATGTTGGATGTTTATTGGACTGTTTAGGAGTGCAGTGGGATCATTATCTTCCCCTCAGTATGTTTTCACCCCACCTTAAGCGTTAGGAAGCATTGCTAACTTGCAAGTTGTGCTTTTGTTCCCTTTTCTGGGATCTTATGGCTGCAGTCCTGTTCTTTATTTTGCTGTCATCTTGTTCAAGGCTTTATTCTTTGTCGTCTTGCTGTTTGGTCCTTGAACGAAACCACCTGCCTAATGATCCTCATGAAACAGCTGACCTCAGCTTTTGATGCCTGCTGTTCCCCCTTCATCTCCCCCCCATGTTCTGCTGTTTCTTCTACTGTCACTTGCCTAATTTTCCATCCACGCCACTCTTTCTGCTGCAAATCTCTATAACCTGAGAGGGCAGTGACTGTCAGCCAGTGCTGCCACGTGTAGAGCTGTAAGAAAGTCACCTCTTTGCCTTCTCTGTCCACTTCGTCCCCTCTCTGACCCCGTATTCAAGTGAGGTGGTGCTGCCTGGGGCGATGCACACAGAGCACACTTCAGAGACAGTGCCCGAGGCACTGCAGCTGCAGCAGGTCTTATTCCTTGTTCTCTGCTGCTGGCTTTCTTCAGTTCGCATCACGGCTGTGATTTTCTTAGCTTTTATTTTCTCTTTCAGGTTGTGATAATGCAATTATCATCTGGAACGTGGGGACAGGTGAAGCCCTCATCAACTTGGATGACATGCACGTGGATGTGATCTACAATGTGAGCTGGAATCGCAATGGCAGCCTCATCTGTACAGCTTCCAAAGACAAAAAAGTTCGAATCATTGACCCCAGGAAACAAGAAATCATCGCTGTAAGTTTGTGCAGTCATTTCACTTCAGCAAAGAGAGCATGAAAGGAAGTACCTTTCTTTCCCAGTGCACACCATATTCAGTCATCTTTTTCAAAGCGAGAAAGAAATTACAAGAGGGATAGCAGTGCTTGGAGGATTTGTCTGGGTTTATTGGAATTAGTGTTTGAACTGGGATTTGAGGGCTCAGTTTTAAAACCTGCTGGAGTGTAATTCCACATCTAATCCTTTTGCATAATTACAGTTTCAAAGTTGTGTATGCAGAATGGAGATTTAGCAGCCTTGTATGCATTGTAGCTTGAGAAGAAGCTTTCCTTCAGCCTTGTAAGAATTTGGATAGGCAAAGCTGAAACAAGTTGGCTGTGACCACTTCTTTTGTAGCTTAGTAATGGCTTTCTTCCCTCAAGCATAAGGCAGGGATGGCTGGATGTTGCTCCATACAGTCAGCATCTTGCGTGAAGGAGCAGCATGTCCTGCTGGCATTCTGTGCAGTCAAAAGAGAAGTCACCACCAGTGGGGCATTCTGCTCCTTGCTAAAGGCTGTTCTTTACATCTATTTCAGGAGAAAGAGAAAACCCACGAGGGAGCCCGGCCCATGCGAGCCATTTTCCTCGCTGATGGAAACATCTTCACAACCGGCTTCAGCCGCATGAGCGAACGGCAGCTGGCCCTCTGGAATCCAGTAGGTTCTTGTCCCACTGCTGCTGTGCTGCTGTAGTGCCCAGCTGAGCTGGTGACCAGGGCCTACAGTCTGTGTTTGGTTGATCTACTTGAGCTTCTTCCTTCTCTGTGATCCTACTCAGACTTCCTGTGCCAGAGCGTGTTGATGTTATTTGGACTTAACGCTCGCTCGGGAGAGGAAGTGGGTTTTGTTCTGTCAGCCCCTGCCTCGCCGAGAGCAGAAGTGAAGCTGGCAGGTGCACGTCTGAAGTGCAGGGAGAGTACATGAGCTGTACAGAGCGAGGCAGCAGCAAATCTGTCACACTGGCACAGGACTCTCACTAACATGACTGCATCATATCTTTCCCCTCAACTTGATCCCCTTGCCTGGGGTCTTGCTCGGAATGTGTCTTGTCATTAAAACATCCTGAGGGAATGGATGAGCTTGCAAGACATCAGCATTTGTTACTCTTAACTTGTGGAACCTTCAGGGGGGGGAAGTTGAGTGTTCTCTAGCTCCAAAGAATCTCATGTTAATATCAACTTTTCTATTCTTTGGTAACAATAGAATTTTCTTTTTCAAATTTCCAGAAAAACATGGAGGAGCCAATAGCCCTTCACGAGATGGACACCAGCAATGGGGTCCTGCTGCCGTTCTATGACCCAGATACCAACATTATTTACTTGTGTGGCAAGGTGAGGAGAAGCTCTTAATAACCAGGCTTGTTTAGAGGTAGACTGATTGGGTGAATGATGCTGATGAAGTTGTAAACAAATCTGAAAAATTCCAGGCTGCTTTGATCCTCACTCTGCAGGGCTACACAGAGCCTGTGAGGTTTGCACTGTGAAGGCCTGGTGTGTAATTGGATGTTTCTAGGGGATGAATTTATATGGGTACAGCTGCTCTTTGTGCAACAAGTCAGATGCTTTCATTCAAACATCATCTGTTGGCGTTGACCTGAATGTTTGTGCCTTAGTATGGGAGGAAAGTGCATTTTAGACTGTGTTATCCTCACACTTGAAGGTGATGGAGCATGCAGCAATGCTTATGCTAATTTTGTGGGGATTAGATAGTAGAAAACTGAGATCACCTGTGCTCCTTTCTAAAAGCAATCTGCTGGCATTAAGTGCTCTGGAGTGCCCAGCTTTGGACTTCCCATGAAAAGGAGCTAAAAAGAAGAAGGGGTGAACAAGTAATTAAAAAGGAGGATCCATACAAGTAAATCCAGTGTCTTTGTAGGCTGCTAATGGGAAGCACTTGTTCCATATGCCTGCTACCTCTCCTGCTGTTTCGGACAGGCTCACGTAGCAGGATTCACTCTGAAGTGATCTTTTTGTGTCCTGCAGGGCGACAGCAGCATTCGTTACTTTGAGATCACGGATGAATCCCCCTACGTTCACTACCTCAACACCTTCAGCAGCAAAGAGCCGCAGAGGGGGATGGGGTTCATGCCAAAGAGGGGCCTTGATGTGAACAAGTGCGAAATTGCCAGGTAAGGGGAAAGGCTGATCCCAATCTCCTGCTTGTATGCAGCAAGCAGGTTGGAAGCTGTCTCAAGAATTTGTTGTGAGCAGCTGTGTGTGCAGGTGTGATTCAGAATCACCAAGGAAAGTAAGGCAAAGGAAAGCTTCTAAGGGATGCAGGCTGATGTCTGCAGTGGTTCCTGGCATACTGCTGGTAGGGAATGTGCTGGAGGTGGTTTCTGAAGCTGCTTGGTCCTCCTCTTGTTATTAATGAAAGCAGGAGAGTCAGAAAGGAAGCAAAGCCTTCAAACAAATTGTCTGCAGCATATGAATTTTCCAGCAGCAGTGCCCCAGTGGCTGAGCTGGGGAATTGGAGTTTGTGTAACTGGCTTAGAGTAGGACTGTGTAGTGAGCAGGATGCTGCTGCTGCTGCGATACCTGGAAATCACTTGTGTGGTGCTTGTCTCAACAGCCCAAGCAGCGGGCTGTGCCATTCTGATGGCCCTTCTGGCCAAAGTGCTCTCTGGAGTCATGCAGTGCCTAGGAGGGAGTTCTGCACACACACAAAGGTAGCTTTCTCTGGGCCTTACAAGGGCTCTGCTCTAGGGCAGCCCTGCTGTGACTCTTTAGGATTGCCTCTGCCTTTCAGTACACTGCTATGCATGAGCAGCAGAACTGAGGCTTCCTCTGCATGGCGTGTCAGCTGTCCTCGCCTCCAAGTCACACCTCTTCTTCATTATTATTATTATTTTTTTTGAAAGGTTCTTCAAGCTTCATGAGCGGAAATGTGAGCCCATCATCATGACGGTCCCTCGAAAGGTGAGCCCAGGATGCTGCTGGCATGGTGTGCGTCCACTGCTGCCTTCCAGCCCCAAAGCTTCTGACCCACTCATTTCTCCTTGCAGTCGGACCTCTTCCAGGATGACCTGTACCCCGATACAGCTGGCCCAGAGGCAGCATTGGAAGCAGAAGAGTGGTTTGAGGGGAAGAATGCTGATCCCCTTCTCATTTCCTTGAAGCATGGGTACATTCCTGGCAAGAACAGGGATCTCAAGGTGGTCAAGAAGAATATACTGGACAATAAGCCTGCTGCAAACAAGAAAAGTGATCTCATAAGTGCTCCAAAGAAAGCAGCTGATGCCTCAGATGCTGTGAGTAAAATCCGCAAGCTTTTGGGGGTGCTGGTCTGGAATTGTTTGCCATCCTCAGGAACAGGTCTAACAGAGCTGGTGTGTGCAATTCCAGCATGCTGGGACTGGGTCAGGCTGCTCTCTGCTAGGAGGGTTTGCATAAGGGATGTGGTTAGCAGCATGAGTGGGCTGATAGTTGGACTTGATGATCTCAGAGGTTTTTTCCAACCTTAATGATTCCACAATGGGAGTTCAGCACACTTTGAGCCTTGCAAGACTCCCATCCAGAGAAGTCCCTTTGCTTTAACAGCTTAATTCTGCAGGACCGAATCCTGCCTCTCGTAACAAATATATGCTGTGTCTTTCCTTCCAGCAAAACGAAGCCAAATTGGATGAGATTTTGAAAGAGCTGAAATCCATAAAAGACACCATCACCAACCAAGACGAGCGCATTTCCAAGCTGGAACAGCAGATGGCGAAGATTGCAGACTGAGCGGGGCTGGCGGGCGCTGCCAGCCCAACACATTCCAGTTCCCCAGTTTGGCCAGCAGCAGCGTGCAGCATTCCAGTACGAGCTTTCCTGTTCTCCCAAATTCACGTCAGCGAGAGCCGATGATTAAAGCCAAGCTTTTTAGTGAAAGAATTTTTTTTTTCCTGATGTTTTAATGAATTTATGTGACTGTGTCAAACAATTCAACGAGAATAAGTGCTACTTTTACAGTCTTTATTTTTTTTTTCACAGATGTTATGAATTCTTGAAAAGAAAACCCATTCTGACTCTTTCAATGTTGTGCCCAAATATCTTTTCTAGATGTAGGGACCAATGCCACATTGTTCGTAACCTTTTTTTTTTTTTTTTTAAAGTTGCCAAAAAAAAGAAAAAGAAAAAGAAAAGAGAAAAAAAAAGTCGCTTTTTTTTTTTAATTTTATTTGCCACTTTGCAGTATTTGTGTTTTAAATTTAAAGGGACAGCACTGTGTGTGTGTGCGCGTGCGTGTATGGGGGTGTTTATACTGTTTAGAGAACAGAACTGAAGCTATTTTGTATAAATCTTCAATGTTGAACAATCAGATCGGCTTCCCTCGCAGTGTGGCTGCTGCTGAGCCCCTCAGAGGTGACTTTCCTGCCTTCCTAATGCCTTCTGATCATGGTTGAAAAATATATATATCGTTCTGAACGAAGCGATCCGTGCCACAATGCCTCTTCTCCTTTGTACGCCCTGCAGGACTTCTGAACCAGCGTCGTGCTGCCCTTGGAAAAGAGTTTGGGACCATCCCAGCTGTGTCCAAATGGCCGTGTGCTCATTGCCAGGTTTTGTTTTAAGGCAGAAGTGACTTCCGTGCAGGCAGTGTGTGTTGATGGGGCACAAAGCTTAAGGTGTGCAGTGTCAACAGCTCGCAGGCCACACGTGCAGCCAGCTCCTGTGCTGTGTGCATGGCTGTAAATGTGTGCCTGCACCTCAGTTGCTTTCAGAAGCCTTGAAAAGCTGTGACTGTGCAATTCTTTGTCCCAAACTGTAGTGCTGATGATAGAAATTTGGACTCTGCTTCCGAAGCAGTGTTAGGAGCAGCCAGGCAACTTTCATGATGGATCTCAGAAACAAAATGCCTCTGACTGTTGTTGATCTTTTTTTCCCCCCCTCTATCATCCCTGCCTTAAAACTTCGCAGGAAATGGTTTCTTCCTGGATGAGATCAGCAACCTTCCTCTTCTTTGAGGTCCTCAGCTGAAAGGTGTAAGACATGCCAAGCTCCTCACTGGGTTTCTGCTGCTCACGTGAGGTCTGCACTGCCAGAGGGGTGCCTGGGCACGGGACAGGCATGTTCTTGGCTTTATATACCTATGGCCATAGGAGTTCCCATAGGTGTGCCCAGGATGATGCTGCCCAGCCAAACTCTGCCAGCCCTCAGGCTTTGCTGTATTGGTGCAGCCCATATTCAGTGCCCAGCATCCCTTATCAAACCCAACGTGAGCAAACCTGTTGGGGTCAGAGCAACATCTGGAAAGCAGGCAGCAGCTGATGAGCCCCCCAGTCCCCTCCCAGCTGTGCTCTAGTCCTTCACCTAGCATGGCTGCAGCGTGCGTGCCTGCCTGTGTGTGTGCTCAGAGCAGCAGCAGCGTGCGTCCCTTCATCCAGGCTGATCCTTTTTTCCATTAGGTTAGCTAGAAAGCCTCAAATCTCCCATTAGGTCGGTTTGGGGGGTTTTTCTTTTTTCAGTGTTTGCATGTTCACTCCTTAGCCGTTAAGGATTCTCTGTGCTGGAGGGATGTCTGTGTTGGCGAGAATGGGGACAGCTAGGAGAAGTAGCAGGGAGGCACGAGGACGGGATGCGAGAGGCAGAGAATGTGTTACGATCCCATAGCATGAAAGCTTCCTCAAAGTGTTTTTAGGTTGGGGGTGTGGGTGACCGCTGGTGCCGTGTCACAGCCCTCCGGGTCCTGGGGCCGTTTGGTGACATTCCTGTGCCGCAGTACAAGGCTGAGCTGATGTGTCTTTGCTTTTGGGAAGTCAAAACCAAACGTTCCACACCTCCTGAAACGGTGATCTCTCTGTTGATTTGTGTGACTTCAGGGTGGTTGTGTGCTCGGGGAGAACTTCTGGGTGTTTTTTTTTTCTGTTTTGTTTTGTTTTTTTTTTCTAATTGGAGGGAAATAAGTTTCCAAACCGCTGGATGGAGGTGCCCAGATGGGGTTGGTGTGCGGTGGAGGTTTGAGGAATGGCCGCCGTGGCTGTGAGCTTATAGCTTGTGCTTTATTTAAATGAACTGATGATGCCTCGCCAGGCTCAGCCAGAGTCAGTGCCTGAAGCTTTTTGTAGCCGCGATATCCCAGAAGAGAACCAGCGACGTCCTGAAAGATGCGCTCTTATAGAGCGGCCATAGTTATCTGTCCAAATATTTGCTTCCATTTTCAAGAGATAAAAAGTCATTGATTACAAACTTCCTTCTCTTGGTTTGTTCTTTGACTGTGTTCTTGCCGGGCCTGGGTGCCCAGGAAGGCCTGGGGGTGGGGAATGTCATCAGCCGTGCCCAGTTCCCCTCTTGGAGCTGGTCCCAGACAGGTGTGGGGGCTGTGGGGTTGGGGTGTGGGTTCTGATGAATGATGGCACCACAGGGAAACCACAGCAATGGAAACCCAATGGTGGGCTGAGCCCCTCACCTTCTGGGACTCTGCGTTCTGCCCAGTCTGGCCCCAAGGGACGGTGGTTCCCCTGCAAGCACAGCTGTGGGCTGCTGAGAGGGCAAGATGGGGATGCGCTCTGCAGGAGGTATTCCCTTGCAGCCTGTGCGTGCCCTGCCCTTGTCCCACTGATGCTCTACCCCTGTCCCGTGGGTTCCCCAGAAGCTTTGGAGTGGATGCAGCCAAGCACTGCACCCTGTGTTGGGGCAGAGGGCTGCGGTGGGGTTGTTGATGGATGCAGGGCGTGTGCTGCGGATGTGCTCTTGCAGCACCCTTCCTGCGGGTGCAGCTCCTGCGCACTGCTGTGCCGGTGCTTGCGGTCAGGGCGGCTTCCTCCTCAGCATCCCTGTGCTCTGTGAACCTGAGTGCTGCCCTGGGTGGGTGCAAGGAGAAGCATTTAGGTGGGGGCTCTGTGAATGCATAGAGCCAAGCCCCTGCCCTCCTCTTTTCCACACTGGGCTCCCCTGTGTCATCCCATGGGGTCAGCTCTCAGGGTTCTGTGCCTGCACCGTGCCATGGGCGCTGCCAGCTTTAGGACTGCCTTTCCCATCACTTCTGCTTTCACTTGTGCTTTCAGCACGAGCCCCAGCGTGCAGGCTCAGAGAAGCAGGGCAGTGGAATAGCCACAGGACCATCATCCTGGTAGAGGAGCAGGAGGCTGATTTCTGGGGTGCACACAGCCCCCTGGCCTCCGGTGTCAGCGTCACGTCCTCCTCTTGCAGGGCTCCAAAACCACAGCCGCATTTCCTGCCTGCCTCGCTGGGGAGTTGCAGGCAGAGCGCAGCCCACGACGCCCCTGGGGTTGGGACCTCAGCAGCGACAGCCACCGGTGCTGCAGCTCAGGGTCCTGCAACATCCCCCGGCACAGGTGAGCCTCAAAACCCACAGGGATGGAGCAGGGTGCCCAGGGGATGCTTGGGGTCCGCAGGGGCTGCCAACCTCTTCCCCATGTGCTCAGTGGGGTGTGAGGAGGGCGGATGTGGGGCAGTTTTGGGGCTGGATGTGTGAGCTGTTTGGGGACTGCTGAGTGCTGGTGGGTTTGGGTGGCTTTAATCCTGCTCTGAGTGGATGCCCCTGGCATTATGTTGGCAGCACGGAAGGGGAGAAAGGCACTGGGGGTTCTCAATCTGCAGCCCTTACCATCCCCGTGCTTTCATTTCCACTCAGGCAGCCCTCCTGCACCCACTCTTTTCACAGCGGCCGTCTCCAACACGGCTCGTTTCCCATTTCCAGCCTCTCCACTTCCCTTTGCAAACTCTCTTTGCTCGGGTGGAGGGGCCTCGTTTCACCCACCTCCTCTGTCCTCCCCAGGTCCCATGGCACTGAGCTACACCATGCTGCTGGCACTGCTGCTCAGCACCCTGCAGGACTGCAGGCCCCGGCCCACGGAGGAGGGCCTGCAGTGGGTCTGGGGGGCAGCAGAGCAGAGCCCAGCTGAGCCCCCGCTGCTCTCCCGCAGAAGAAGAACTGATGCTGGACCCCACAGCACCAATGTGACGTCTGTTAGCAATGAGACTGCATCCCCTGGGCATGACGTGCTGATGGACATGGAGCCGGGCAACACCACTGGGCAGCCCAAACCTTTGGTGGTCACCACAACAGGTCAAATGGGTGACTCCCCTGAGCCTCGTGCACTGCTGGACACGGAGGTGGACAACACCTCCAGCCAGGCCCTGGTGCTGACCACGGTCAGTTCCTTGGATAAGACCAATTCCCCCCAGTCCCAGCTATTGGGCACAAAGTCACCACCACAGCCAGACAGCACCCCCAGGCAAGCCAAGGCCTCGCCGGTCACCACAGCAAATCCATTGACTGAGACCAACACCCCTGAGGCCACTGTGCCACTGGGCACGGAGCTGCCACCAAAGATGAACGACAGCAGCAGCCGAGCCAAGGCTTTGGTGGTCACCACAATGGATCCTTCGGATGAGACCGACTCTCCTGAGACAGCGCCCGGCACAGCACCCCAAAGTGGCAGCACCGTTGTGCCCAACCAGCTCATGGAATCCACAGGGCATGGCACGGATGGGACCATGACTAGCGACATGGACATCTCCACGGAGCCAGGCTCAGCTCTTCTCCCCACCACAACATTTTCCAAAAAATCTGGCTCTCACCCTCCATGGGAGGTGAACACAACACCTTTATCCACGAAACCGTGGGAGACCACAGCGTCGGACCCCTCCGATGACCTGTGGGACAGCAGCTCACTGATGAACAAGTGCCTGCTGGCCATCCTGCTGCTGGCACTGGTGGCCGGGATCTTCATGGTGTGCACGGCAGTGCTGGGCACTTTGCTTTGGCGGCGGGTGAGGACGGCTCGTCGGCAGCTCGGCCCCACTGAGATGATTTGTATTTCCTCCCTGCTGCCCGACAGCGAGCGTGCTGCCAACAACGGTCCCCGGCGTGGCATCCCTGTGCGTCACAGGCTGCTGGTCGATGCCAGCTCTGAAGCTGATGGTGACAACCTGACACTCAGCAGCTTTCTGCCGGAGCATTCCTGAAGCATCGTGGTGATGGAACAGCGTGGGGTCCACCCCTGGTGCCACAGGTGTTCCCTTTGGAACTGTATGGAAAAGACTCATCCACCCCATTAAAATGCCTCTGCTACACAGATGCGGTGATCTCTTGGTGCCTACCCACATCCCCATCCTGAAATTTCGCTTCTCCATCCTCCTCCTCTGAGGGCAGCAGCAGAAATGAAACCCTCCCAGGGTGCAGAGCATATGGAGATGGTGACCCCTGGGTTCCCAAGCTCACGCTGGGGGTGGAAAGGGTGGTGGTGCTGCAGTGGGTGCGTTTGTGGCTTAACATGTTCCTGCCTGTGGTCAAATGCAGTGGAGTGAGGGGTGGCACTGGGGCACTGAGGCTGGTGGGGTGCTGCTGGTCAATGTCCCACACCCACAAGTCGTGGTTGTGGGTTCTTGGCCTTCTGTCCAGGGGGAGAAGGACTCTGGGACCATGCTGGTCCCACCTTGTCCCAGTGGGGAGGTGTCGGCCATCCCTAAAGTCACCAACCCAACCTATTCTCTGTGCTCAGCCTTGGAGGAGCCACCCAAGGGAGCAGGAATAGCTTAGGTCCCTGCCCCACCATAGGGCTGTGCCCCTGTGTCACCATCCTGCTCCTCCATGGGCACATCCTTGCATCCCCGTCCACGTGCCATTTGGGCACAGCATCCCCATCCCTGCTCTTTCAGTCTCAACATCACCATCCCCATTGTCTCCATCCCCGATCTCCCCATCCCTGTCCCAGCTCAGCATCCTGCTCCCACCATCCCCAGCCTTCTTCCCCCACTCTGTCCCTATGCCCCCAGCACCCTGCTCACACCACCGTTTGCAGCTGCATTTGGGCAGCAAAGCCCAGTGTGCTCCCTAAATGCTGTGCCCCAATGCATCCATGCCTCGAAAGCAGAGGAGTGGCCACCCCGCTCTCGCCCTGGCCTCCGTGTGTTTACATTCACGCTCTGCTTTGAATATTTTCCACCTTGCTCAATGTAAATGTTTACGGTGAGGCTGCAGGGCCGTTGCAGCGGGGATGGCGTGGTGGGGCCACCCCACAGCTGCTCCTCCATAATGACAGCTGTCTGCTATCAGATGGATGTGGTGCCACGCTCCTTGCTAGGGACACAGTGTAGGATGGGATGTCCCCATGCCTTGAGCCACAACACAGGGCAGTGGCCAGGTTGGTTCCAAGGGCAGATCCGTGCTCGGGATGCGGTAGCTGTGCACAATGCTGGGCAGAGCACAGTGCTGTGCTGTGCAGGCTGCTGTGTGGCTCAATGCTGTGCTGCCCACACAGCCACGCACGCTGTGGTGCAGCCCTGCAGGATGAGGTTCCCCCCCCCCCCCCCCCAGCTATTTTGCTGCCACAGCAAAGAGCAAACCCAATGGAGCAAATTACAAGCAGAGCAAGGCCGAAATTTCCCAAATTGCTGGTTGGGCTCGGGGCTGTGCTGAGCCGAGCCCTGTGGGCTCCCAATTACACAGCACAGCCCGGGTGGTGCTGCCCTGCCCAGTCCCCAAAAACAGCATCGTAATGGTCAGTGGATCCTGGCAGAGGGGCCACCCCAAATTGTGCTCTTTGCAGACAGGGACAGTGGTTCAGTGCTCCCCGGTGCTGCTTTATTCCAAATCTCATCGCAGCCCCTTGAGTCCTTGAGACAAGGAATGGGGACACACGGCACGTAGTGGGGCCCTGGCTCCATCCCAGGCTCTCGGCTCCCTTTTAGGATTTTCAGATAATTTAAGGTCGGGATAAGCAGCAGCTGCGAGCAGCCGGCGGGCTGCAGGCAGACAGACTGATGCGTTATTTCTGGGAGCAAGGGGGTGACGCCGGGTGAAACCTGAACTGCATCAGGGATGGAAATGGGGACAGGGACAGGAATGGAGACACCCACCCTCATCCCCCGCCCTGTGGTCCCAAAGCAGTGGCTTCTTAGGGGGA